>VZTG01010443.1:323689-381044 GCA_013397845.1 Melanocharis versteri
AAAAAAAAAAAAAAAGGACCTGAAGCATTCAAGAGACACTTTAAAACCAAGATTAGGAATGACAGGTTATTCTCACAATCGTCTGTCAGCTCTCTGGGGGATGTTCTGTCTTCTGCTTTTCATATCCATAAAGGCTAAAGGACTGTAAATGGAAGGCTGAGAACAAGCTTTTCATCTCTGGGCTGTGTAAACCAGGAGTAACTCCAGTTTATGAACCTCTTGAAAAACATAGCAACAACAACAAAAAAACCCCACCACCACCAAAAAAACCCTACAAAACAAACAAACAAAACAAAAATAAAACAAACAAACAAAACCAAAAAACCCCAACAAAACAAAACAAAACAAACCCAAACAAAAAATAAAAACCCAAAAACCAAAACAAAAACAAAACAAAAAATCCCACACAAACAAACAAACAAACCCACAAAAAAAATAAAGGAAACAAAACCAAACACCCCTCACTAAAAACTAAAAAAAAAAACCAAAAAAATCCACCAAAACCCCCCAAAAACCCCAAGAAGAAAAAAACAAAGGGGGAAATTTTCGATATAACTCTAGAATAAAAATAAAAGGTTGTTGTTCAGTAGAACTCATATCTAATACAAATATCCATACAAACCTTGGTTACTCCTGGGATGCTCTACTTTTCAGGAGTTTCACTCCAAATCTTGGTGCAGTATTGATTGCCAAAATATTAAACAACACCCCCCTATTTGCTCAGGCTCCCAACCTCCGTGTCAGAGCAGCTGCGTCTCTTTAGAAGTTCATCAAGCTGTGCAAATTATGAAGATTTTCATATTTTAATACGAAGCCCTTCATTCCAGGAAATGGAGAACAGTTATTTCCTCCGTGCAGAACTTCAGAACCAATTACCTTTCAGGAGTGGACACTGCTGCAGATTGAGGCTGTCAGAACTGCCTGTGCAGCCTCTTGCTGGAATAGATGCGATATTCACACCCTAATTTCCATAAAAATAGGTTTTCCAGAGGAACTGTTCTGGGATTTATTAGATTTTCCTGCAAAGCATTATAATTATCTCATACATCAACCATAACTAGTGCTTGTTATAAATGCCAGTTGCAATCATTCCCTGATTTTGTTGATGCTCGAAGAATATTGGAGTTATACTTCAGTTTATTGGGAGAAAAAATTAGTTCATGCGATTACAAACTGTGCATTTACTTCGTTGTATTTAAATTAACGATAAACTTCAAACTCTTCATAATTTGAAGTTTCATTGATGCAAGAAGTATCACCCATATTAAATGCATTAATTAAAAAGCTCGGGGATTTTTTAACATCCATTATTGCAGAAGTGTTTGGGAAGTACAACGTTGAGTTTGGGAAAAGTAGAAAGCAAAAATATTCAAATTTTCCCACTTACATGCAGACTGACGAGAAAACGTGCACACTAATTATTCTATGAGTTTGGACTAAATA
The DNA here is from genome assembly GCA_013397845.1 of Melanocharis versteri. Classification (NCBI taxonomy): domain Eukaryota; kingdom Metazoa; phylum Chordata; class Aves; order Passeriformes; family Melanocharitidae; genus Melanocharis; species Melanocharis versteri. The sequence continues at coordinate 325,133 of VZTG01010443.1, forward strand.
TCCTCCTTGGGTCCCCCTGACTGTGACTTATCCTGTGATCTGTCTGAGGTTCAGTCTCTGAAGGATTAGACAAAAATCCAGCTCGAAGAGCTCAGTGCAGCAAATACCCCTGTGCTTAAATAAAAGGTGATGCAGTTGTACAGCCCAGGAGTTCACAGCTGAATTTTTAAAACCCAAACAGGAGAAACAGCTGCTCTATAAAAACGGATGGAGTGCTTCCTTCTACGAATACCCTGAAATTTCAAATTATTTTTCTGTTTGGCAGAGAACTCAGAGATCTTAGCTTTGTTTCTGCCTGTGTAGATTATTTCTATGAGTTTCTCATAACTGGTGCTCCTGGCTGGATTTTCACAAGTGTGAGCACCACTTCAAGACTGAAATTCTGAGTTTGACATTTAATCTGTCCCCCTAAAAGGCGATGTGTACAGAAAAGTTACTCTTCTTTTATTTTTATTATTTTTTTAATGATATATTTTTATTTTGGTCAAAATAGAAACGTTTCATTAGATGGCTTGGGTTGGAAGGGACTTTAAAGATTCTTTATTTCCAACCTCCTTGCTGTTTGGGGTTGGGACATTTGCAAATATTCTCTCTCTGACGTAAAAGTGTTTAAAAGTATTAGAAAAAGAAGGAAAAAAAGAACAATTGAAGTACCTGGACCAAACCCAGCATCTCGTTTAGCTCACTTTTAGAACTCTGCTCCAAGTGTTTGGCCTCTTACTGAGATCTTTTCACTGCTGGTCTGTGCTGCCCAACTGCAGAGAGATATTGAGAGGTAGAGAGAGACAGAAGGAAAAACCTCTTCACTGGGGCAGAGATCAGGAATTGGAATGAATTGGCAAAGAAAGCCTTGATGTCCCCATCGTAGGGCTGAGGTTTGCCCTGCTTGAAGCAGAAAATTGAACTTCCAGAAGTCCATTTCTGCTTTTTTCCATTTTCCCTCTCTTTTGTTTAACCTTGATTATATATTACTCTATTTGAAATACCTCTAGGTTAACAAAGAGTGCAAAGAAATTTCAAATTTAGTCAAATAACCCTTTTTGCTATTCATCCTAGTGGGTCTGGGTGACAGCAAATCTTTGGAAGGCTGGGTGTTCATCAGGTGCACCAGTTAGGTTCCCTCCCCAAATCCTCACAACTGCGATATTCTCATCTCATGAGATAAACATGTTTTTTTTTTTCCAGGAGGAAACAGGGATGGTGATCTGAGACAGAAACACTGTCAGGAGCTGAGATTCACAACATTTGCACTTCCATTAAGCACAGAGCAGAAGCAAAGCAAGGTGGAGAGGAGAAGAGGCCGTAACCCGGTTTGTGCTTCCACAAAGCAATTTATAAATACTACATTTCTCGGAGAAAAGAGTGGAGAGTTTTCAAAAGTCTCAGAGGTAATTAGCCAGACAGATTTTGGCACTTGATTGATTGCTTTTTGAAAAACATTAAAGCCCCCAGAGCTGCAACAAAGTTAAAAGCTTAGGTCTAGACATGAGGTCATCATTCTTCATTATCGCTTTATGTGGAGAAATAAAAAAGCGATGCACTTGTGATTGAAACCGAAGCACTTATTGATAGAACTCTGCACCATAAACCTCCTCTCCCCTCTCTCTGCCGGGTAACAAATTATCCTATTTACCAGACAGCTCTTCAGGTGCTTCCTCGCAGGTTCCTCACTCCAGCCTGAAGCTGGCAGATCGAGCAAACACAGAATGGGAGTTTAACGCACACTCGTGTGCTGAACCAGAGCCCATGGATTGTCATAAATTGTTCAGTTCCACAGTGTCCAAACAGTCGTGGCTTGTGAGGGGGAGAGGTGGGAGCCTGACACGTGATTATTGATGTTCCCCAGTGCTGAGATCTCACGAAAAGCACAATTTCTGCAGGGGAAGCTCCCAAGGCTGCCAAACCCTCGGAGAAAGGGCCAGCAGTGATTCGTGAGGTGACCTCCAGCCCAGCCCTGCACCCGTGGCCCTGGTGGCATCGTGCCTTCAGCCATGTGAAAAGCTTCTGTTGCATTTCTGATGGCTGAAAAGCACACCCATCGGTCATTTTTCACTAATGTATTGCCCGGATCCCCCAGGACTGCAAAAATGAGGGTAAACACTTCTAAACTAAGGTTTGGGCTTTGAGGAACCTGGTCTGTGGAAGGTGTCCCTGCCCATGGCAGAGCTGGAACGAGATGATCTTTGAGGTCCTTTCCACTCCAAACCATTCTGGGGTTCTGTGACCATTTGGTGACTAAAACAAAACTAGTTCCCAGTTGAATTTGAGCTACAAATTCACTTCAAATTCAATCTTCTCAGTTATCTCTGCAAGCAGCTGGATGCCCCACTGAAACCTTTTTCCCCTCTTTTTTTTCTAATCCTTTCTAACACACTTCAGTAGGGGCCTGTTAAAGGCTTTCCTGATTAAAACCATCAGGCACAGTATTCATCATTATTTTAATTTGTTCCCATATGAAGACCGTGGGACAATGATTTGCTGTGCATTAGGCAATAAGTTCAGAAAAGTCGTCATATGCAGGAAGCTTTAAAAAATTAAAACTGCCCCCCAAAACCTAAGTTGTAACTGTCCATCACTGCAGTAAAAATAACCTCTGGTTTGGTAATTATTCTGTAAAAAAATATGTGTTTTTCTAGTGTTTGCAGAAAGGAAGGACAACAGGTGACTTTGTTATTAGTGGCAGCAGATTTGTCAAGTTATTCCTGGCAATAAGTTCACTCTTTAAAAAAATATGTGTCCTCAAGGCTGAGGATATTGCCAGAATTATCAAGAATTCAATCCTTCCAGAGACAAACTCTCTCACATCAGATATCACAATTAAATCCATCCTGCAGACAGCATCTCCTCCTTGACTGGACCTGTTTGTTCACCTTGGATGGAGGTATCTGCCCTTTGCTTTGAAAAATGTGAAAACTCGTGTTGAATCAGGACATTTTAGGTAATTACAGGTTATTTGAGACTGGCTGTTTTCACAAAGGTTTCAAAGAGAGCATTTCTTCCCCACCTGCACCTCAAGACAGAGGACAGAGGATGGAGTTTATTCCATCTCCAGGCCATTGAAGGTTCACAGGAACTCAGTGTCACCCTCCTGTTGGTTTTTGTTTGGTGCATGGTGACAGAGACAGCAAAGAAAGCGATTTTTAAATAAAGATAATGCTTTCTGCTCAAACATTATTTTCCATTGAGCTATAAAGTCCTTGGGCTTGTCATCCCAAAATTGCTTAATCATTTTAGCTGGTTTTGTCTTTACCTTTGGCAAGTTGTTAAAAGGTGGAAAGACTTTCTACCTCCAGGTGCAAAATCACCAGAAATGTCTGGCATTCAACACTGTTTTCCTTCTTAACTCAAGGATAAAACAAGAAAACACGTTCTGAAGTTTATATCAGGAACATTGCAGTGAAACCTCCGTTTCTGGGTGTCTTGTACAGCTCCAAAAGGTCAGCCCTGGAGCTGGTGAGAGGTTTGTGGAGCCTGGAGATCATTGCTGGGCCAATCTCAGCAGCGCTGTGGAAAGGAGGTGCTGGAGGAGTTTCCTTCCTCTGGAACTCAGAGACCCCAGTGAAAGTATTCAGAAACTGAGATTCGATAAATATTCCTCAGAAATATCTCAGGAAAGCTGATCCTGCCTTGGACCAAGAGGACAAATCACTGACTTCTTGCGCTCCCTTCGAGCCCTGCGTTCTATCATCCAAATTAGCAAAAGGATTAAAGTGTAGCTCTTGGTTAGATTTACCTAAAGGTGATCCTACCCTGAGTGTCCTGATTCATGCACAAAGTTTAATTTCAAAAGTAATAACCCCCAAAGTGTCTACAGTGATGTCTGTCCTTGAAAACACTACACGAAAACCTACATGGAAACCCCTCGCACTGCATGCACAATTTAAATAAAATATAAATGAAAGATACAACGTGAACTTCATGGCTGCTCTTCCACAAAAGGGGATCGTTCCTTCAAGGAATTAGGAAGGAGTTTCTACCCACTCCAGGTTTGAAAAGCTGGAATATCTCAGAATGTCAGAGCTCATCCCTTGGAGCGATGTGACATTGACGTGACATTTGTTCGGCAATATTGATATTAAAACAACAGCTCTGTGAAATATTGGAGGGATGCCGCTCTCGAATTGTTTTGTCTCAGATTATCTCAGTGCCAAACCCGTGTGGTTTTACTGCTGCTTTCTCATAATGTCACCAAAGTTATGGGTTTGCCAATGAGAGTCAGAGCTAATGATGAAACACCCTGATCTGTCCCCCACCAACACAGAATTCATCCTGCTCACTTTTAAAACACTCCAGCTCCTAAATCAAATCCTGCTGTTAATAAAACTCCTCAACACAGCGCTGGGTCTCTGCAGGGTGGTACAGAGACACAGTTTCAGTTGTATTTTCTTGCTCTGGGAAATCTGCAGTAGTGGGTTTGTACATGATTAGATCATTTAAAAATGCAGCATTTTACCCTTATAGAGAATCTATTATTTCTCAATAGTGTCAGTTGTTTCTTCACTGAATTCCCTCCTAAAGCTCCCTTCAAACCAACCACAATAACAAAAAAATATAAAAAAAGAACAGCAAAAAACCCCAAACCCACACACATCCAGACGTGATAAACTGACTAGAAGTTTTTATAAATACATATCAGTTGAATTTTTTCCTTCTACAAGAATCTTGGAATACTCACGGATGGAAAAGCAGGACTGGCCCAGTTCCTCAGGAAGGCAGATATACAGCAGGTTTGATGGAGAGAGGAAGAAGTCAGCTTTTATTACATGAAAAGGGGGAAAAAAATAAAAAAGCACCAAGGACTACCTGAGAGAAAAATCCATAGCTGTATTTTCTGTGAAAAATTCGAATGACTGCTCCACTTTTAAATGTACTCACTACACCTATCAAAAGAAAATTAAGAATAAAAGTTACCTGAACATCTTGGGACTAGAAGTATTTAATTTCACAGCTGAGCCAGACTGATACTAATTCATATAAATCACAGCCCAGCTTAGCAGAGAAGCCATTTCCAGGGGTTGCCAAGATATGTCTCTTTCAAACTTTTGAAAACACTATTTCACTCCTCACATAAAAGTGACGGGAGAACCTGACTGAAAGTCCACTGGTTCCTCTGCTTGACTAAACCCCATTAATATATTGGGCCATTTACTGTGGTGAAAGGCACGTTCTGGGCTTTGGACAGGAGGCTGATGGCTCTGTGGCTCTTCATATTTCACTTTATCACCTATTTTGTGCAAGTGGCAACAGCTGAGTGCCTGAGATTTGTTTCTGGATAATACACCCCATGAACAATTTCAGCTGCTCCCTGGATTTTCTTTGCAGCAGCCATCACAATAAACTGTGCTTGCAGTCCCCATAATTTCACCTTTTCATTTTTTTGGCCACCTTTCCCTCCAATGGCTCACAGTACGTTTAGCTCATCTCGCAGTATTAATAACACTTCTACCTTAATGTTAGCCTGCTTGTCAAATCAGAGAAGAAAAATAACTACATGGGCTGGAGGTTGATTAAAGATAGTAAAACTCCGAGTTACAGAGAGGTGAGATCAATACTTTATGTGAAATCTGTGCTCTGTTCAATCCTGCTTCCAGCAAGGCTTTAAAAAGTCCATCTAAAGCCTGGCCCAGCGCAGGCTCTGCCCAGGTAGCTTTTGTCTCTAAATTTTAACACAAATTGGACAAGACACGTCCAATGCCTTGCACATATTTTAGTGTCTGCCTGGAGCCTGCATATGATTTATTACAGGGAAGACAAACCTTTCCCTCATCCCAAAAAGGGTGAGAGTCTCCCAGTGAGTGTCTAAGAGGAAATGCTCCAGATCTGTTCAGAGGCAGATGTAAATTTGTATTTCTTAACAGGAGATTATTAAATCAGATTTGGGAAAAACAGGCAAGAAACATCAGAAAGACAAAAAGCTGCAGAATGGTAACCTTATGGCCATTTTACCCTTTTTTAAAATACCTCTTTCCCTTGTAAAAGGATCCTTCAACTCCAATCTCTCTGAGTCAATCACAGCATTGCTCCCAGAGAGTTCTCCATGAGTAACACACGAATGGGGAGAGAGGAGGGAGCCCCAGCAGCCAGGGACAGCTTTCCCAGTTGCTGCATCCCCCTGCAGCTGGAAGTGGTTGCCCAACCTCCTCGGGCAGGGCTGCAAAAGAACTTTAAAAAATAAAAAAAATAGGGATAACCTTCCTGAGAGAGCTTTCCCAGTTGCTGCATCCCCCTGCAGCTGGAAGTGGTTGCCCAACCTCCTCGGGCAGGGCTGCAAAAGAACTTTAAAAAATGAGGGATAACCTTCCTGAGAGGAGACACAAATCCCAGCGCACCACAGCTCTTCCTGGGCTGGCGTTTGGCTTAAACCCAAACCCTGCCTCTCAGCCCGTGAGCTGATTGTTCTCCCTCGGTGTAATTACGCAAACTTTCTTCTTTCCCCCACCTCTTCCCCTCATTATGCAATTTTCGCCGGGCAGGGCTTTCCTCCAGGTGCCACCTGTGCCGGAGGGGATCACACACCTCTGCCAGCCTGTGGCACTGGTTATTTGTGTCCGCAGTCAGAACTGCCCTCTGGAAGGTTTCTGAGTGTCCCCACGAGTTCTGGAGATGCAGGAGCTCAAGATTGTTCTCCCAAGGTCACAGGGAGAGGCTTCGAAAGGCCTTCAGCATCTCCCAGAGATGTTGATGCAGAAGATTTTAAATTGATGAGACTGGCACCTCATTATATCAAAATGTGAGGGCTCTGGAGGGGAGGGAGTCGGGGCTGACTGCAGGGGGAGTTCAGAGGGTCACATCTCACTGGCTGCAAGAGGGACGGGCAGCCCTGAGAAAATGAGAGAGCAGCTGCTCGGAAAACACTTTCAAGACACAGACATTGGCCCGGTGTTATTATGGCACATTCCAGAGCCACAGCAGGGCTTCACTGGGATTGTATTCAATGCTATGGAAATGCCCCCTCAGTGTGAGGCAGAGTGGCTGCCAATATTTATTATTATTATTTTAGTAGTAGTAGTAGTAGTAGTAGCAGTAGTAGTATAGGTATTAGTATTATTATTTTCATTAATTTTGTATGTTATTGTTATTATTATTACTATTGCTAATCTATTGCTATTACTATTACTATCACTATTACTATTATTGCTATTACTATTTCTACTATTATTACTATTACTATTACTACTATTATTATTACTACTATTATCTTGGTTAATCATGATAAATATCCTGAGTTCGAATTGTGACTGAGCTTGGTTATTCTACCCCAGCTCAAGTTTATCAGCTCTGAAATAAGCACAGAAGATAAAGCACTAAAAAAAAGAAAGGAGAAAAAAAAATCTTAACTCTTCTGGCAAACTGGTAAAACTGAGCTTTGCCAGGGAGAGGAGGGAAAACAACAAAAATTGCATTTAATTGGTAATTCAAAAAAGAATTAAAAAAGAAATCACCGAGTTCAAAAGTTTATTGACATTTCGAGGCCAAATCAGAACATTTTTGTGGAAGGAATAAACATTTTTGTGGCAAGCAGAACAGATGATTTCCAGTAAAAGCTGCCTTGCCTTGACACGCTCTCTGCAGCTCGTAAGAACCTATAAAGTACAGGAGTTTACAAAACCTTTAACTACAGGACTCATTCAATTTAATGTTCTTATCTCCTTCTCTTATTTCTCTGCTCCCAATAGATGGCTGGCAAAACAGTCAGGATGGTTTCACTGTGCAAGCACTATTTTTTAAAGATGCAGCATTTAATAAAACCCTCTGCTTGCTTTGTGTGTCCTGGCTGTGGAAAAAAAAGGGAAAGAAATCCCAGCTTTGCTCAGAGCTTCTGTCACAGAGGATCCTGGCTCAGATACACAAAATAATCTGGAGCAGCTCCCTGCAATTCACCAATGGAGGTCCAGTTTCAAAATTTAACAATCAGGCATTGAGGTTTTGTTTCTAAATTAATTTTTCTAATTAATTGCATTATAATTAATTTAGTTTATTTTTTAATTTAAGTAATTCTCCATTTCGCATAATTTTACTATTATGTGTTTCACATTCTGCTGGATCTTTCTTACTTATTCAGTCAAAATACTTTTACTTTAAAAAGTGCAAAAGAATCCAGTGAATCACACAGATAAAATACACAGATAAAACCAACAGTTCCTCATATGTGAAACAACCTATTCTTAATGTGCAAAGTTTGAGCTGAAAACCTGTTGAAATCTGACTTGAAACAGTTGTCAGTTCGAAACATCTGAAACAATTAATTCAAAGCTTAATTTTATTTAACAATATTCTGACCTAAAGGAGCTATTATTCCTAATTGTTTTATAATTCAACTATTCCACACCGCTCGTGCTTGGTTCTGTTAGCACAAAATCTGACGTGAGATTATAATTGATTGAATTTTATATGTCAACTGTCTTTATGGAGCAAACATCTCCTGCATAAGAACAAATATTAATGAGAAATGCCTTCCAAAAGGGACAGCTGAGGGGTTATTATTTATTTTCATTGCAAATTGAGTGTCTGAGAGGAGCTTTGCTGTTAAGAAGATGTTAAGTGAAGGATGTGGGGTGTAACTGAGCCCAGCCCCTGATCCTGACTCAACACACAAAGGGAAGCAGCAAGGAGCTGATTGAATTCCTATGGAACCCAACGGAAACCCTGGAGGACAAGATAACAGAACACAGTGCAAAGACTGCTACAGAGCAGTGGAGAGATGATCTACCTGCCTGAAGCTGCCCAGGTGGTGGTGGCAGAAATCTGGGGTTTGGTTCAGGCAGAGCTCTTCCACTTTCACAGGAGATGTTGCAGATCCAAACTCCCCCCGTGGCTTTTCCTGCCCTTACCTTGCTCTCACAGCAGCTCTGCTGTGCATTTCTGGGGGGTAAAGCCTCCAGATTTCACATCTGGAGAGGGGAGGAATTCCAGAGGAGGAACAGCTGCTAGGAAATAGTTCAGAGAATCCCAGAATGGTTTGGGTTGGAAAGGACCTGAAAGCTCATCCCATTCCAACCCCTGCCATGGGAACACCTTCCACTTCCCCAGGGTGCTCCCAGCCCTGCCACACCCAGCCTTGGAAGCTGAATAATTCAAGGAATTTATGGACTGGGCGAGTGGATGAGCAGTGAAATTAGGCACTGGCCAGAAGAACACCAAGGATTTTTAAGAGTTTTCTTCCCTCTCCCGTGTGCACCAAGTCCCAGATGCACTAAATCTGTTTTAATGATTTATTACGTCACTGCTCTTCGGACTGAAGAATAAACTAATTAACTGCTCTGGTAAAAAGTGTTGTTTCACATCCTAAATTAAATCACCAAGAATTGGACAGGGCTTGGAGAAACCTGGCCCAGGAGAAGGCGTCCCTGCTCGTGGCAGGGGTGGAATGAGATGGGCTTTAAAGCCCCTTCCAACCCAAACCATTCTGTGATCCTATGGATTAATATTTATTAAACAAACCAAACCAAAAAACCCCGAACAAACCCAGCAGCATGAGACAATAATATGATAATATCCCAGAGTAGCTCTGGTGAAAATCTGTAAACATTTAGACATCTTCTATCAAAGCCTTTTTGCCTGTAAGAAATACTTCAAAGGAAACTGGAGAGTTATATGCATAATGTGAATGTATTCATTTATTTCACAATAATAAAAGTATGATTCGAGTGGAAAACAAATGCGAGAGAGGATTTTAGAAAGCATCTACAAGGTAATTTTAAAACTATTTTGCCTCAAGCATTAAGAATTAAGAAGGCTGAAAAAAGCAGGGGATTGTTGGTTTCATCACCCTCTTCCCTTCCGAAGGGCTGTAAAAAATGAGTGCTATTGAAGAATATTGAATTTCTAACACAGAACAGCGTAATCTATCATTCACCAGAATGTTATTGCATTTTCCAGCATAATTATGAACCTGAAACCAGGAATATATTGAGATGTCTGAGCCAAGTGGATCCTATCAGTGGGATGTCTTTAAAAATTACAAGTCTTAATTAACACAATTATTGTATCTTGCCTAGAAGGTGACTTCCAATATGACTGGAAGGTTTAGAACCCTTCACCTTTCACTGATAGAAAGGTGTTTTTCCTTAGATTTTTTTTCCTCCAACTCTTGCACCTTGAATTTTTGGAATGATGATGATGAGAGGAGAAAAGAGAAAAAGGGAAAAGAGGCTGATCTCAAAAACCACAGAAAGTTAAAGCAGAAAATGTAAGAAGAGTTTGGACATCGGTTTGATTTTGAATTAAGATATTTTAGAGGATTTGAGATTCCTTTTTCTAAGTGCCTGAGCACAGCAAGAAAGTTTTTGACACATTTGTTACAGAAGAGAACAGCAAAGAAGTCAACTTTTTAAAGAATGGTTTATTTCAAGCCAGGGACTTTATGTCACTTGTTAACCTGCATTAATTGGTCTCTGCATCAATTAATGCTTGTTGCTGACATCCATTAACTAGTTATGAAATGTTTTTGAAGCCTTTGAGGTGAAAATATTAATCTGAAGGGCCAGAAATAGAGCAGGTTTTTGGAGCTGTCTGACAGACTGAATCATCTCTGATGCACACCAAGGACTTATCAAAAGCCCTAAAATTATCTTCCCCTTCCCTGACTTGAAATCTTCCAAAACGGGACAGAATTCACACCAAAAATGAAACTTTTCTTGACTCCTGATTGACACAGAGTTGCTTTCAGACCTTCCCTGGGTACGAAAACGGTGCTGGGAACTGGTGTGAATTGTGGAGGAGGAGAGAAAATTTGGGGCAGTGAAGAAAATCTCACCTATTTGAACTGATCTTCAGCTCCTTCTTGAATTTCTGGTGATTCTTTTGAGCTCTTAACTCTTCTTCAGCAAGGAGAGCATTGTTCCTTAGCCCCTCAAATTTAAGGGGCAATTACTGCCACAACACCCCAGAAAAGACTTTTATCATAGTCCTGTTGTCTTGGTTTGAAAAGACAGGAGTCTGCTAAGGAAGGCAGGAGCCTCCCTTGGAAGAGGAAATGCACCCCCCTTCCCTCTGAATTGATATAATTCTGAAATTGAGGAGCTTTTTAAGAAAAAAGAGTAACAGTTCTTTATTAATATAAACAACAACAGTACCCACTGACAGAGTCAGAATACAACCTGACACCCTGTTCAGGGTGGTGGGAGCCGTCCAGATGAAATGGTTCTCTGAAGCGCTGATCAGAAAGAAAGGTCCTGATGGTCCAGTGAAAGCTCTTGTCCTCTGAAAATCCAGTGGGCCGCAGCTACTGTAGTGTCCCAGAGTCCAGCTTATATCCAGGTGGGAATGCTTGGCTCCTCCCCCCTGGGTGGAGCCTCTTCCAATGGGATGAGATGACTCATGAGTCATGTGGTGAGTTCTTAATGGCCCATTAGCAGAGACAATGGCCCCTGGATAGCAGGAGATAACAAACAGTGCCCCAGCTGTTTGAACGGCTGTGGAGGTGGTGATAGAATAAACCTATTTTTAACCTAGGACACCTGTCCAGGTGCTAAACGAATCTTCCCCCTCAAAACCCTCCCTGGCATCACAGCATCCTTTAAATTCCCTTCCGGCCATCTCAGATCGCTGGAAAACCCCACTGAGTTTCCAGGCTGGGAGTGTGCAGGTGCCTCTTGCCTGGCCACCTGCAGCTCCTCAGCACCACGAGTTCCTGCTGGCTCTCCCCAGTGAACACCAGAGCCTGGCTCTGCCCCCAGCCAGGCTTTGGGAATGGGCATCATCCCTGTTCTCTGCTCGTGAGGAAGGCACTCCAAAGCAGCTCTGGCATTTTCCCCCCACAACAGCCTCACATTTCATTTAGATTTAATTTGTTACCTGCTGTCTCTCCCGGAATCTTTTCTGCATTGCTGCCCTCCGTCCTGCTCTCCTGCGCTTTATTTCTGCTTGTTATCCCTTTTTTCCTGCCCCTTGAGAGAAATGCCTTGCATTCATCCGCTTTCAGACACAAACCCCTGGATTGAATCCAATGTTCTGAACTCTCCAGGTTTTTCTGTGCACCCTCCCTTCTCCTGCCCTTTGCCAGCAATTTGCCTCGTAGCTTTTCCAGGACAAAACTTGGTTGGTTTTCCTTTAGTTCAGGTTCTCAACCATTAATTTCACTGATTGGAAGGAAGGATGGAAAGGCAATGAATCTGAGTGAGAATCAGATAAACTTCCTATTGATTTTGCTTTTTTTTCAGGAAGTCTTTGCTCTCTGGTCACCAAGGGCAGTGACAAACAGGATGAGAAGCAGGAATTGGTGAAAGATTTCTGATGGCAGCAGTGCCAGAAGAAACATAGAGATTTCCCAGACCATTTTCATTCTCTAGCAGCTCATGATGGGAGAGGAAAAATCAAAATGTAAAAACAGGTTCTATATGGAAATTTGTGAGTGGCTGATTCTATCTTCCCTCTTAAACAGCTGGAAAATAAACTTTGTTACCTGTCTATGGATTGTATGGAAAGAGAATTTTAAGAACCACTCTGAAAGAGCTTCTAATACTGATAAGCACAAAAGGTGGGAGAAGAAAGGTGCCCATTTTATTACCCTCATTTTCGTATTCATCCTCTCAATGATAATCCCAACAAGATCCTTTCTATTTAGTTATTAACTCTCTTTCCAATGGGATGCAGTCAAATAAAACAACAAGCAAGAAATAAAGAGTCCATGGGGATTTTGGTAAAATTCATAAACAATATGGAAGTAAAAAACCCACAAAATTTGATTTTTTTACTGCATCCCTGGGACATTTAAATAGCAGATCAAGTAGAAATGAAGCCTCTTGGCAGCACACAAATGTTCCTTCACAACATCACTCGATGGGCTCAGTGTTCTTTATATATTTTTTATTTATTGCCTGGGCAGCAAGGATTAATATTCTTATTTTCTTTTTAATTAAGTGGCATTGCCTTCTTTCAATGACATATTTTCTAGTTTAGAGATGCAGAAGATAAGACCGTGGGAGAGCCATCTCTTATGGAAAAGTCCTTGACTCTCTGGAACTACTTGAGTCTTTGACTCTGTGTCTACTTGGTTTTGTTTCAAAATGAGGGCTTTTTTCCCAATTTCTAAAGAAAACTCCAGTGTTGTTTTTAGTTCCTACTCTGACTTTTCATTGTGTTTATTCAGGAATCTCAGCTCCCTTTGCTGTACGACAGCAGATCCTCCATCTGTCTCCATCAGGGCCGGGCTGTGCAACGTCCTCCTGCCTCCATCCATCCATCCTCACCCCCTGGCAGCAGTGGGAGTTTTCCTTAATGCAGCACAAAGGAGGTGAAAACTCCCACACTGGTGAAAGCGTTTTCTGTCCGTTCTGCAGAACTTTGCAGCCAGGTGAGGACGTGTGTGGAGCCTGGTGATGGGGCAGGAAGGGCACTCTTTGCCAGGGGAATCTGGGTGAGTCACTCAGCCTTTCTAAAGCTTTTCTAAAACAGGCGTCAGGAAAGGCTCAGTTCCCTGCTTTGCAGGGTTTGTGGGGTGCTTTGATGTACTGATAGGTGTTGGGGAAGATGAAACAGGGAAGTTTTATTGCCTGGCCAAAGATGCTGAGAACATGGAAACTACAGGTGAAATAGAAATGAAGGCATACTTTGAGATACCAGGCCTCAGTTACTGAACAACTGGAAAACAATGGTGTGGCTGACTGAAGATAATCCCCTTTTATTGANCTTCTTACCTTCTTACTTCTGCTCCTTCTCTCTCCTTCTCTCTCCCTCTCCCTTTTGGCCTGCTTCGAGCTGCAGCTGGCAGCTCCCAGCAAGGCCCCTATATCTACGTCCTTAACAATAAACCTCATACTCTAAAACCAAATTATAGAGATCTCTCATCACCATCCATCCCAACCGTCCACCGAAACTACAACCCCGCAGATAGGCACTTCTCAGCAATTCCCAACAGCTGAGTGAAAACCTCTGCAAAGGATAAATCATTGGCACTGACACTTCCCTGAGTGTTTTTCGTGGAAAACGCTGCCGTGTGTGGACATCACCCGCAATAAAGGTGGTGCTTTTCCATCGAGGGTCCTGACAGAACCAAGCAATTAAATATGAACATTATTCCAACAATTAGTTGAACTCCTCAAAGAAATAATCAGCTTTTGTTCAATGACAAAAACCCTACAAACGTTCCATACTTATTGTATCTTGGTATAAACTTAGACAAAGTGTATTTTCCCTGAGGAATTTCTACTGGAGAGAGTAGGGCCGACTTATCAAGGGGAGAAGTCACCCCCCCATCTGCTTTTGCAGAGGTTTTTATCTCTTCCTCTGCCTGGATTGTTTTCTTCTAAAGATTTTTCCTACAAAGGAAAAAAAAAAAAAATAAGAAAGATGTCTCCACAGACTGATTAATAATGTTGTTAAGCTCATCTGGCAACACTTTATCCTCGGTAAAAGACAGGTGCCCTTTGCAGAGAAATATTCCATTCTTTCTCCCTTTCTCCCTTTTTTCTCTCTGTACAAGCTCTACCACCTCGGGAAAAGCGAGTGCTTTGTCTTAATGGCAGTGATTGTCTGCTCTGGGAAGGCCTGGGAAGACAGAAAACCGAGGATGGGAGATGGAGAGAAGCACAGAGAAAAGTTTTACTGCTTTTAAAGCCCTGGGAAAGGCTCCGTGCAAAAGCGTCAGTCCTGGGCCGCCCACGGCACCACTGCAATTATGAGACTGAAACAGGGCAGAACTGGTGGTTTCAGTGAAGCCTCCAGCAAACTGAGGGGCCAGAGGGCTTCAGCTCAGCTTCAGGCAGTGCTCAGCATCGATTTACCAGCTCTGGGATGAATATTGACCGGTGTGAATACTCCCTTCACCTCCCAGCCAGTCTGCAGCAAAGCTCTCCTTCACTGAGTCAAATCAAAAATTCACAATACCAGCCACTGGAACGGCCGACTGGATTGTCCCACACAGATTTTTGAAGAGCCAGAGGCCTAATAAATAGAATATTGGAAATTGGCTGCTTGGAATAATTAGCCCAAGCAGGGCTTTGAATGTGTCGATTTGCAGAGCTTTGTGTTGATCTGCGGAGACAGCAGAGCTTTGGCTGTGCTGATTGCAGGCCCAAACACATTTCCCGTGGAGCAGGAGGTGAAATTTTGTGTTAATCCCAGTGTGGGAGCTCTCAGCTTGCCCCAGCCTGTGGCGTGTCCTGCTCTGGAGTTCCCTGGACGCTGCAGGGACTGAATTTTGGGGTGCTGGGCAGTGGGAGCCCCTTAAAACTGTCGGCACTGATGTGGAAGCTGGATTCCTGCAGGAGCCCGCACGTGGCTGGTTTGAATCTCTCAGGGCCCTTCTGAACCATCAGTGACTCTGCTGAAGTTTCTTTTCAGGGAGTGGTGGATTTTGCAAGCAGCTCAGAAGGGAAAAAAAGATTCAGTTTCCTCCCTTTCTTCACCTTTGTACATTGTGTTGTTTGTGCTGCAGTGAGTGAAGACAAGATTAAAACACCTCTTATTAATCTCCCACCTTTCACAAGTGATTTAATGTTTTACAAGCCTGGGTAGTGATTGCTGATAAGGTGCTGGGGAACACAGCAGGAGCCTTTTCCATTTGAATTTAGCACACTATTCTTTCCCTAACTCTCAGGAACAAAAATGAACTGAAGGATCCTGAGAGCTACCAGGATTTCCCTTATCAGGGTTAATATCTGCTGTCACTGCTTAGGGGCAATGACACTTTTGTAGCATGAGGCCTGTGGAGAGACACACACCCTGACAGGACCAAGGAATGGAAAGGAAAAAGGGATTCTTGAGGTGTTCTTGAGGGCTGATCTGGAGATAAAGCAAAAATAATACAGTTCCAGATAACAACAGTGATCCAAAGAACAAAGAGAAGCAATTAAAAAACTGCAATTGCAAGTCAAGGAGGCTTAATAGAACATATAAACCATCCCTTCCTTGTACATTTCGCAACTCCTCACTCCTGCTTTTCAATGCCTTGACAAGATCTACACCTCTGCCTTGGAGCTGAGAGGATGAAATTGCCATCAAAACCATTTCCAACCAAACCTTTGGATGCTGTGGGACACGCCAGGGAAATGATGCATTGACTTTATCCAAGGCGCTGGTATTTATGGTCTGGGCTTCTGAAGCAGAGATGAATTCAGTGACTTTTTCAAAAGAGAGAGCTGGAGGAGTTGGTAATCTCGCTGCTGAACAATATGAAGTGCTTGGCACTGGAGTCGTTCCAGAACAATCAGCATTTTGCCTGCCTTTAGTGAAGGTTTTTTGAACAACAAACCACCTTGCAGTACAACTGACAGCTGTCCCAGCTCTGCAGCCTGCTCACACTGCAGCACCTCCACCAGCCCATGAATATTCACAATACATTCTGGGGATCATTTTGATCTCTTTTCAGCAAAGAGAATACTTCACATTGAAATTCAGGTCCTGAAATGCAATTTTATTTGTGTTTTACCAGTAAGCCCTACCCAAGATCTATCCCACTGAGCACTGTGGTACCTAACCAGGGAATATGGATGAGGTTATCCTTGATTACCTTCAGTGGGAATCACAACACAAAGCGTTGGAGGAGGTCCTGCACTCAAATTTCCACGGCCCAACACTTGCACACCAGTCACGGACTCCGAGCACAAAGTGTGGGATAGCTCTAACACGAGCTGTTAGCTTGAATGGAATGTTTCAACAAGATTAGTCTCTTTACCTGACTCTCTAATGCCTTTTCTCTTTTCCATAACGTGTCAGAGAAAAGTGATGTACAATTACTGCCTTGTGTGGTGAGTGCGCAGTGTTCCTCCAAAGCAATGATAAAAAGCACTTCTCCTCTCCCTCCTTCTGCTTCTGGCCAGGCTTCCAGCAGTAATGAAGCCTGTCACTAGCAGTGATTTGTCCAGAGAGCACTGAAGGTTAAAAATCACCCCTGAGGCCCTTTCTGAAAGTCCATTTCGGTCCTGTTTGTCTGCTGTAAAGACGAGGAGGCAGCAGGCTCTACATGCCCGAGCATCTCACCCTCACACGGGCTCTGATCTGCACCTCTGCTTTCCCCTCCCCTCCAGATGCCAGCAGGCTCTGTAGGGCTCTTTGCATGTGGAAAAAACCTGGGGTTGAAAAACCTTCTACCCATCGTTGCTGCATATTTTACATTTTTACACTCAAATCCCCGAACGAGGATGGGATATTTGGTAGCAGATCATTTCACCTGAAATTGCATCTGAATTAAGACTCCTTTTTGCTCCACATTGCTATCCTGATGTTATAATCACAGAAAATGACACTGCAACACTTTGCCTTCAGAATTGTGTCTCAATTTAGACCAGGAATATCACACAGAACTCCTGGGAATAAGTTTTTTAGGAGAAAAAACAGGAAACATCTGAGCTGACTCTATGACATGGCACAAACCATTGGAAAATGCAAAGGCCATGTTGACACCACGTCTCTTTTAGTACTGTGGATTCAGAGTCCCAAATTTTATGTATAATCCTCATACAGGAGACTAATTTTTGATTTAACTAGATTTTTTTTTGCAATATTTACGGACATCTAGGACTGGATTAATTTNTTGATTAAATGAAAATACACAATATATGATAAATTGAGTGTGATGTCCTACAACAGTGGGAGGTCCATAAAAGATTCCTTTCACTTTCTTCAGCCAATAGCCACCCTTAGAGTGATAATGTGCTTTGTACACACCTGAACACTTTCAGGAGACTGATTTTCCTAAAAGGTGACATCTTTTAGAGCAGTCCTAGTCCATCAATTAAATCTATGTTGAAATATAATACAAAAACCCCAAACCCAACACATCAACTTCTCCCTCAGAAGAACCCAACAGCCCAAACCTCTCACCGAGATGAGGACACTCCTATAAAGTTAAACTTTTCTCAGCAGCTCCCTGGAGGTGACAGCATGTAAAACAAAAAGATTTGGAGTGTTTGGAGTACTTTGATCAGAGGGAAGCTCTTCCTCGCCGTGCACCTCCCAGTGCCCACGCTCTGTAATCTCATTGGTGCGGATGGGGATCCCACACTCAGCACTGGCAGATTTCTGAAAATTTCTCTTGAATACCTCAAACTCTTTGGAGGGACGGGTGTGAGCGCTGCTGAAGGGTTTCAGCAGGTCCCCAGGAAGCCCTGGGAAGAGGAAGGAGAGGGAAGGAGGCTCCTCAGGGACACATCAGTGCAGAGCCATTTGTCACTGTGCTTCCCAATCCAGAGTATTGACGCTACAGCACGAACCATAAACTCAACAGAATGCACGTGTCAATATCCTGGGGTAAGATTTAGCAGCAGGCAGGTTCTTATGAGCGTTGAATGAGTAGTTCTACATGGAAATTTAGTACCATGGAAATAATTCATTCAGCAGAATGAATGAGGACAAGGAAGAATTAAACTCAGAGTATTTAGGATTTTTCATCCCCGGCACAGCCTTCAAGGGCATTTGTGCTTCTTTTGGATGTGATTAAAAAAACCCCACAGGTTTTGGATAAATGGAGAGGGAAAAGTAGGAGATAACATGAAACTTTTCACTGCGGGTCGCCACAAAGAATAATTTAGAATAATTGCAGGTCATCTGCTCCACTCTGTCCTTAGAGCAGGGCTGACTTTGGGGTTAAATCAGGTTACCTGTGGTCACATCCACTCACATTTTCAATATCTACAAAGGCAGGGTTTCATCAGCCTCTGCAGGGCCGTGTTCCATCACCACCATCACCACCACAAAGCAGATTTAGCTCCCTGTTCATCCCACTGAATTCCTGAGTTAAGAGTGGAGGAAAGTATTCAGGGAGGTGTTGCAAACTTGGGACTCTTAGAGGTCAGACATTTTTCCAAATTCCAGTGTCAGAGTGAACAGCTTAGACTAGGAAACCTCACAGAAGACAAGTCTCAGATTTTTACATTTAGGAAAAAAAAAAAGCCAAATTTCAGTCTTAACATGTTCAATGAAAAATAAAATAATTACTTGGCCAACATTTTTTTCCTAAAAACATTGCCAGTTTCCTGCAGTTGTCTAAGCACTTATTCAGAAGCAGAACTACTATACCTTGACCGAAGGAAACAATCCTTTTAAATCTTTAACAGAAAAATCCTTTAAATATATATATATAGCTTGCAAAACAAGCAGCAAAACGCTGTTTTATTAAATGAATTCCTTTTCAGTGGTTAAATTTTTAGAGCTCAGATGGTAGAAATAACTGATTTTCAATGACAGCATATATCTTTCTTGTGTCTGATTAGCTGTTGCCATTATTTATAGCTTTGTGCATGTGATAGAAACATAGAGAAGACAACATGAATCTTTCTGCCTCTCTTGACAGGCCAACTAATCCATTACTAAGTCTCCTCCATTCTTATTCCACTTACCTGTAAACCAATAGTGTCAGTGCTGAATTATATTTGATATTGAAACTATTGATGAATTGCAAAGGTTAAAATTAAAGTGTGATTTATGTTGTGATGGGTAGCACGGTGTTAGAGCACCAAGTGATCTGTGCAAAATTAGAACCATAAATACACTTCAGGCTCTGCTTTAGAACCTCTGCCAAACAGCTCCACTCTTCTTCTGCTCCATTCTGTCCCCCTTTCCTCTCTCTGAGGCTGTGGCAGAAGAAATGCAAATATTTTTGCTGATAGAGATCACAAGCTGCCTGGTTTTGATGACTTTCTGAACAAAAGGATGTTGCTCTATTTCCCTGGGGACTCATCTGAAATACTGCTGCAATCAATGGGAAAATATTGAGTGGTACAACACGTACTCAGCTTCTCGTCTGACAACAGCTACAGTTTATAAAATTCCAGGTATAATTCACTGCAGTTCAGTGGTGCTGGACATCTTTACTACGGTAAAAAAATATTTAGCAAATGAAAGAATTATTTCCTGAAAGCGGAATAAAAAGTGTCCCTATCCATAAGCCTCTGCTCCCTTCGTGTAGGCATCCGTTTTTCAGATGATTTATTTAATGAAAGTGAACGGTCCATCTTCTTTATACACTAACTGTACTTGGTAAGGAAACATTCCTGAAATATCTTTCTCAGAAGAAGGTTGGAAATCATTATCCTACCCATATCTCCCATTTCTGTATCCATTTTCTCTCCAGGTGCAGGACCAACAATGCAAGCCCCTAAATATCAGCTAAAACCAGGCTCGTGCTGCAGGTCTGCACCTCGAGGAGCGAAGGTTAATAAATTCCCTTTCCTCAGCAGATCTCCCACTCCACGTTGCACAACAGAAGGGAACTTCAAATGCACGTTTTTGGGTGCATCTTCGGCCAGTTCCTCCACGGCATGATGTTGGAGAGCTGAGAGTCCTGTGCAGATTGCAACTGCTGGAAAAAAGAGCCGAAAAAGGCAAAACTACCAATTTCTGGGAATAGCAAGTCCAGATCTGTTCATCCTGTCCTTTCCAAATAGAGAATCATGGAATCGTAGAATGGCTTGGGTTGAAAGACATTTCAAAACCCGCTTAGTTCCAGTTCCCCTGTTACAGGCAGGGACACCTTCCACTATCCCAGGGTGCTCCCAGTCCTGTCCAACCTGGCCTCTGGCACTTCCAGGGATGGGACAGCCACAGATTTTCTGTTCCTGTCCCTCACTTTCAGTTTGAAGCCATTCCCCCATGCCCTATCACTAATGCCCTTGTAAACATCCGCTGATTAAAACCTGAGCAGAGAGCACAGACTTGAGAAAACAGCAAAACCCCACTCACCTCTTACCTGCATGACAAAGGGGCATCAGAGAGTTCCATTGGGAAGTCTTTGCAGATTTAGAACGACCCAAAATCCCAAGCTGGACTCCCAAATCTGCTAAAGAACTCTTTTAATAATCTAATAATCCCCGTGATGCTGAAAGTCAGGATTTTCTGTAGAGAGAAGCACAGAATGTGACACGCGTGGCACCAGGCGTGACTTGGACAGGCTGGGACAGCAGAATCTCTGTAGCTCTAAATAAAATCCTGAAGAAATATCTCTCCTGATATTCCCATGCTTTCATCTCGCTGAAATTTATGCTTGACTTTCCTGCAGTAATTTAGTGGGTTTTTTTTTAATAAAGAAGCAGTCTCTACTGGAGAGCAACCCAAAGGGAGAGATTTGTTAGCACAGCCTTGATTTAATTGGTTACACTGAGGTTTTGCACTTCTACAGGAGGTGGATAAAAAGTAGAAACAATGACAAATGAATAAATTCCAACTGCACAAGAAGTATTTATTTCTCTGTTTACAGCTTCCAGTCAGAGAAGATGTTGCATCTATTGATCCTGACATTCTGTGTGCCAAGGATGAGTTATTTCATCCACCGCTCCTCAAGCACTGCTCCACACCTTCCTGACAGAAAAAAAATCATTTAAAAGTGTTGCCTGGTCATCTTTTGAGGTTTAAAGGCCAGTGATCTACTGCCCTGAGCTCTCATTAAAGGGACTGGATGGCTCTTTGTCAGACAGCAGGAAAATGGGAATATATGGCAATGTATCTGCCTGTCTTTGTCTCTGTTTCAGTTCAACTGCAGAAAAAAAAAAATCCCCACAGCCAAAAATATGTCCAGCAGAAAGAAAGTGTCACGGGATAAAATGAATTCCCTTGCAGGTAAGCACAACTCCAAAAATTTGTGAGATTTTCAGATACTTGCAAGTTTTTTTACCCCAAAGAATATTATCTACATTTATATAAAAAAAAAAAAGGTGAGGCTTTGACCTTCATAAAGTTTACCAGGATCTTTGCCTGATTTTATCCTAAAAAGAAGATTCAGGTTTCAGATAAACTCATAAATCTAAACTCTATCTATAGGTTAGAGCAAGAACTACACGCAACTAAGAGAAACAAATGGTATTTTGCACAAAGTAGGAACTGAACAAAGTTTCCTTCCATTTGTTTTTCGGAATATTTCATTTAGGTTATGACACAGCACAACAGCACTGGGCCATCTTTTCAGAGCAAGCCCTCAGTGCACCAAAAATGGTGGAAGTTTATAGTGAATAGAAATGAGTGAAAAATCTCTCATTTAGTCCAGCAAAGTCTGTCCCTTGAATTGCACGAATGTCCATGGAGTAGCTGGAATATTACAAATATGGAGTTCCTAATATGGAAGCCCAGGAAAATGACACAGTGACTGATACAAAATTTATAAAGTAAACAGTCGGGTTTTTTCCCCGAAGTTGTTTCTTTAACTGCATTGATTAGCAATTCATCATCCTATTTAAAATTCCATATTAACGAAATTGTAATGGATCAGCCTGACTCTGAAATCAATTCCATAGTCATAGCCATGCCCTATTATGAAGTAATGGCAATGCTAATTTTATTCTGCCAAATGTAAATTGAGTGATTTATCACACCGTTATACACTCACACTGCTCCTTCAATTGGCTCCAAAATAAAAGGAGGCAAAAAAAGAAAGCTCAGGGTGGCGACTCTCCATTTTTGGATTAAGTAGCGCTGAGTTTAGCCAGTCCATCCATATAAAATGCAACAGAGGATTTTAGGAAAGGAGTCAGAACCTGGTCCTGCAAGTCACTGTGGCCTCCCTGACTTCAGCCTCCCCAGCTGCCTCTGGAACGGTTGGGTTTTATGTCGAGTGAGAACCCAGCCCTGAATTTCTGTTACATTTCAGGAAGAGATTTAATAAATATAATGCAGGACTGAGAAACAGAAAAGATCCGATTCTGTCCCTGAGTCAAGGCAAACTTGCTGGCTCAGGTTGTTGCTTTACGGTAAAAAACATCCCATGGAGCCATTCCAGGAATTTTTGGAGATTTAATGAAGAAAACTTGCAAAGCAGCCACAGTTCTGTACCTAAAGCAGGGCTGTTCACAGAAGTTGCCCTCACCACCCACACATTGACAATTTTGTAGACCAAATGTCTCTCTCAGCAGCCCAACAGCATGAGTTGAACCGACTGGAGCTGAGTTAGAAAACCCAAAACATCAACAACATGGAACCTGATGGAACCAAGGGGTTTTGCCAAAGCAAGGGCAGGAAAATCAAACCACCATGGCTAGAGCAGGCAGGGGATGATTTAATGGTCCAAGGCCAGCTGGAGCTGTGGTGCAGATCAGGCCCTGCCAGTCATAAAACCTTTATAAAACACAGATTCCCACTGCCTGGAATATCAGGAAAGCTCCTCTGGCTGTGAGCAGCGAGTTGGGCAGGCACTGCCACCACCCACGTGATTCCACCCACAGGACAACACCAGCAGCCCGAAATAAAGTTCTTGGCCTGAATTAACTTCTAGAAAAAAAAAAACCCCAAATATTCTGTTTACAAAGCACAAAAATGCCCCAGGTTCCAGCCATCCCTAATTGCTGTTGTGAATAATCTTTTCCGGGCCTCTTTTGTATTCCCTAAATCTGCCTCTCACCCTTACTTATTGCATATCTAATTTCCTGTGAACAGAAGAAGCAAATACTATTACAGCTGCTAAAGGAGCTGGGATGCCTGGAAAAGTCCAGCCACGAATGTTTTGTATTATGGAGCTTGCAAGGGGTTTGACTGCTGGCATTATGCAAAGTACAGTCATTTCAGTCGTTGCTGTGCCACATTTTCACAAGGACGTGCTACACGGCCTGGGGCGCCTCGAAATAATGATAAAAAAGTCAAAATAGAAGTTGTTTGGCTCATAATTATGTAAGAATCACTCTAAGCCAACCTGAAATGATAACACATATTAAACTTAAATGAGAGCCTGGATTCTTGGCAGAAGCCTCAGGGATTGATGTGATGCTGTGACAAATAAGCAGAAGGGCAATTGTTGAAAAAGCTGCCAGAACGACTTATTTGGTTATAATGTTGGCCCTGTGTAACCTCGTGTTTGTTTCACTTTTTTTTCCCCCTAATTATTCCTGGTAGAAGGAAATGCCTGAACCAAGTCTCAAGTCCAGGACAATTTTTCAACGCCTCAGAAAAAGCCCAGCTTTGACATCTTTGAACCACAACCGAGTGCACAGGATGGCAGACAGGGAGTAGGCATTCCTGGAAAACTTCTGAAAGTGAATCTATTCAGTAAATTTGCAAGACCTTCGTTGAAGGCTGGAACATTTTTTCATTTCAGTAACCTGAAAATAAGAGGGATGAGCATGAAATAGAGTCTGCTCTTGAAAAAATGCAAGGAAGAGCAGCAAAAAGGAGCAAAGGACGAGTACAGGAATCCAAGCTAAGGTAGTGATAAAAAAGAGGAAGAGGAAGGGGAAGAGGAAGAGGAAGGGGAAGGGGAAGAGAGGAAAAGGAAAAGGAAAAGGAAAAGGAAAAGGAAAAGGAAAAGGAAAAGGAAAAGGAAAAGGAAAAGGAAAAGGAAAAGGAAAAGGAAAAGGAAAAGGAAAAGGAAAAGGAAAAGGAAAAGGAAAAGGAAAAGACTGGACTCTGTGTTCTACACACAAAGTTCAACACACATCCCCAGCATCTGCATTTATCCTTGAGATCTCCCAAAAAACTGCTTTCTAGAAAATCTATTTTTTAAAAAAAGAGCCTTCCATGGATTTTCCTAGAATTCCTGTGCACTAGCACTGAGCCAGAAGGAGGTGATGTGACCCATGGATGGGGACAGTGGCCCTCTGCTCTGCAGGACAGACACACCCTGAGAGCCTCCTTGCAGGCTGCTCCCTGCCCTCCTCGCCTCCTTAGATATTCCAGTCTCTGAAGAGAACTGACCTTCCTGGGGGTCTCAGGAGATGGGAACCTCTGCAGCCTCTGGCTGAGCTCTCTGGGGGTCATTCTTGTGCTGGAGAGCCAATTTAGCTTTAAAAGCCCTGGATTCCTTCTGATCTGCCAACAGCAAACGCTACGAGGCGGCAGGAGCCAACCTGGGCAGGAGATGAGAACCTTTCCAACCTGGGCAGGAGGTGAGAACCTTTCCAACCTGGGCAGGAGATGAGAACCTTTCCAACCTGGGCAGGAGATGAGAACACTTCCAACCTGGGCAGGAGATGAGAACCTTTCCAACCTGGGCAGGAGGTGAGAACCTTTCCAACCTGGGCAGGAGGTGAGAACCTTTCCAACCTGGGCAGGAGATGAGAACCTTTCCAACCTGGGCAGGATGTGAGAACACTTCCCTCACAGCTGACTCTGTAATATCTCTGGAATTCAGAGCTCATCAGACAGGGCAGAGCAATTTCCCAAATGAAAGCTTCTGTCTCCTCAGTGCCCCGGGGGCAGAGGGGCAGCTGTCCCTTGGGGCAAAGAGTGCTGCCACACATGCAGGTCATGCTCCAAGTCACCTCTTTTGTCACCGGTGCCTTCGGGAGTGACACTTTAAGTGCTCAGCCATTTGTCTCATGCTTGCAAATAACGAAGTCAAGCGCTCCAAGGTGTTTCATGCAAAAGCCGTGGAGTTGTTTGTGATTAAAAGGCCCATTTGTATCCATTTTCCTCTGGGTTGACCCTACTTGAAAATCGCTTTGTCAAAAAAAGAGAAAAAAAAAGAAGGAAAAATGCTGTTAATTGTGAGCATTCTGGGAAATAGGATGGCAATATCGAGTTGAAGGTGAATATTCTCTTTAGATGGTTTGGTGCCACACACACCTGCAGTCCCAAAGCGCGGCACAAGACCAACCCAACATTTGTGTGCTGAATTTCTTGCTCACTGGTGGACTCAACCTAAACCTTTATGTAATTCCCGTGGCCTTTTCATTGACTCTCGTGGATATGGATAATGAAATCCACTCATTTCCCTTTTATCCCGTCCTGATAGTGCAAAAAGTGTTCTGAATTGCTGAACTGTTTAAAAATGTTACCTTTCTGCCAGGCAAAGTGGGCAGGACTCAATTGTAGCAGGAGATTTGCTGTTGATCATCTTCTTTTCTTCTAACAGCATTTCAGATGGCAAAATTCAGTGTGAGTAAAATGGATTAACTGAAGCAGTTTTGCAGTTGAGGCAACAAGCCTGTCAGAAAAACAGATTTTTTTTGCCGAATATTTAGAATTTCACTGAAGCAAAGGGTGAAGCTGAAGTTTCTCCTCCCTGTACATTCAGATAACTTTTTAAAGGACTGACATCGGGGTGCTGAGTGTCTGATAAAGTCCTTCCAAAGCTGTAAAAAAGCAGCCCTTAACAATTTCCAGTGAACTTCTGTAGAGGTTGGAGCCAAACACTTAGAGGGCTTGGAATTTGGAACTTCGTGTGCCATAAACACCCAAGGATCACAAACTCCAGCCGGGAATGCCAGCACTGCCTCATCTTAAATTAGAAAACAGATAGAAAAGTCGAAGGAAAGAAAGAGAATGAATTGTGAAGCAGAGATGGCACTCAACTCTCCAGCACTGAAGGGATTAACAAAAAAAGGAGAAGAGACTCCGAGGCGTCTGACAGAACTCTGTGAGGATGTTTTTGTCTCAGCCCTATAAAGAGGGCAGCTCTGGAAGAAGATATCCCAGATGAGCCCTGAAAGCTGGGGATATCCCCCAGAAAGGCCAGCACAAAGCTGTAGATCAGTATCTTAAACCCAGCCTGGCAGAGACCCAGGTGTGGAAGGGATGGCAGCAGCTGGCCCTGGGTCCCGGCTTTGGGAGAGCTCGGGCAGCACAGACTGAGATGGGGGAGCAGAAATCTGAATAACAGGTAGAGATTGTGAGGGTGCCAAGAGGGGAGCAGAAATCTGAATAACGGGTAGAGATTGTGTGGGTGCCAAGAGGGGAGCAGAAATCTGAATAACAGGTAGAGATTGTGAGGGTGCCGAGAGGGGAGCAGAAATCTGAATGATGGGCAGAGATCGTGTGGGTGCCAAGAGGGGTGTGAAGGTGACAGCCCTGAAGAGATTCCCTGCCCTGCCAGCTGCCCCTAAACTGGGAGGTCTGATGATAACTCACGTCACAACGAGCCCAGGAACAATTTTTGGGGGGAAAAAAACTCCAAACCACAGAGGTCTGGGGAAGAAAAAACCACAATGCTCTGAAAGCATGAAGTAGATCCCAGAACTCCAGCGCTCTGCAGGCTAAACAGAGCCCGTGGCACTGCTGAATCCAGCAGGATGTGAACATGGACTTTCCTTCACATTAGAGGAGCCCACGGGCAGGAGCAGCTCAGTGACCCATCCATGGAGACTGTCCTGCACTCCATGGGAACGTGGGAAATGCTGGATCTGCTGTCAGCAACCCCGCAAAGGATGCCAGCAGTCCTGCTTGGAGAGCATACTTTTCTTTTTTTCTCCCCACAATTTGATGTAACTTTTTTTTTTTTTTTTTTTTTCCCCTTCCAGAGGGAAAATACTCTAAATATCATGCAGTGCACCTGTTTTCCTGCTCCAGCAAATATTCATCCATCCCCGACCATTCCAAATGCTGGCAATAAGGCATCACATTTATTTCCTACAAGGGATTAGCTCCTTATAAACCCACACTAACGGGCAACAACTGAAGGTACAAGGGCTGCATTAATACTTTACCATCAACAAGCTTTGATCCTCCGTGGCTGCAGCTCACCAAAGCCAATTAATTACTGCTGAATCCCTGCCTGTGGGCTAAAAACACCTAAGCACAAGTTTAATGTACTCTGCCTGCTTGTACCTGCAGACACAGGCTGGTTTTAGACTAAAGCATCTCCTGAGAGCAGAGCAGGGAGCAGGCAGAAGGCCCTGGTTTCCCTCTAGGCTATTTAGCCAGATTTTTTTGGCACCCAAATGGGTTTTCTGTCAGAGATGAAGCTCGTGCTGATGCTGTTGTACCACTACACACTCGCATTTAATTCAGGGCTGCTGGAATTATACACAGCTGCTTCTGGGCTGCAGTGCAGGCACACAAATCTGCTTATGAGCTCGGGAAAATTTGGCTGAATATTTGTCCCTGCGTACCTGGGAAAGCTTGGTGCCCTGCAGGGAAAGCTGTGAGAACACCACACGGGGTGCACATTTCTGCTCCTCAGCCCTGCACACATTTTGTAACCTTCCCGGGGTGCTGGGATTCACATTTAGCCATTAATTCCCTGGAACTGGGCTGGCAAGCAGGCACACTCCATTTATATTTAATCCACCAGCTCCTGAAGGCTGACGTGTGCCAGCAAATCGAATGTAAATGCAAAGTAATGTGTAATCTGTGAGAGCGAAGGGAAATTACCAAGTGACATACATTACCATGTGAAATAACCAAATCAAACACGATTCCTTCCAAGTGAACAGAGATGAGCACACTGCCCTGAACTGAAAAGGTCCAGCAACCCAACCAAGGCTCTGTAAATGAATCAGGAGCCTGATCCGAGGGGATATTGAAATAACCCAGCTCAGCAGCCCAGGGTTTCTTTTATTTGTTTCATTCATTACTTTGTTTACCAACGCTAAAACCCTCTGCACTGCAAGCTGGCCACGAAGAAATCAGAGGCTGATTAATGGAGAAAATGAAGGGAAACCAGTCCCTCTGATTAACTGGGAGATAAACAGGATTCTTCTTTTTGAACCAACCTCCTTGAGTTAAAATGAGACTCAGAAATCCTGACCAGCACTGCTCTTGTATTAAACATCCCCATCTAATTCAGAGGCAGACTTCTTCAAAGGTTATTCTTGTGTTATTTTTACAGCTTTTTATTATTAGTGGTTGCAGCAACTTGCTGAAGAGTGAAGCTAAAAAACACATAACCCGGGCACCCCAAAGGCTGTGAAAAGAGAATTAAGAAAAATGTGATATGCACTTCAAAAAGGCCACAGTCTCACCCGTTCTGGGCTGGGATTGTGCAGGGGTGGAGCGAGGGGTGCTGCAGGTCACAGGACAGGCCAGGAGATCTGATTGTGCTCATCCTCCACGTCCCACATTGCCTGAACTCAAATTCTGAGTGGTTTGTCCATCATTAAAAAAAAATAAATCACTGTTCACGAGAATATCTGAGTTTCAAGACTGCCTCAGTAATTAATTTCACAGGTTGCGAAAATGCTGCAGAAAACAGAGTTCTGTCTCTTTTTGGCTTTTCCAGCCAGCTGAACGTGCTGAGATTTGGGCTCTTCTATCCTGATACAACGTGAGAACTGCATTTTGCACAAAGCCTTTAGCACTACAAGATTAAATGTGAGAAAAGGGCTATAATCCACCCAGTGCCTTTTTATTGAGTGCTTGCAGTTGCAGCACAATCCTATAGAATAAAACTGGTGCCCAGGCTTTTATTCTCTTTTTTTCCCAAATGACGTGACAACNTCCCAGGAACAATTTTTGGGGGAAAAAACCTCAAACCATGGTGGTCTGGGGAAGAAAAAACCACGATGCTCTGAGAGCATGAAGTAGATCTCAGAATTCCAGCGCTCTGCAGGCTAAACAGAGTCTGTGGCACTGCTGAATCCAGCAGGATGTGAACATGGACTTTCCTTCACATTAGAGGAGCCCACGGGCAGGAGCAGCTCAGTGACCCATCCATGGAGACTGTCCTGCACTCCATGGGAACGTGGGAAATGCTGGATCTGCTGTCAGCAACCCCGCAAAGGATGCCAGCAGTCCTGCTTGGAGAGCATACTTTTCTTTTTTTCTTTCTTTTATTTTCTTTTCTACTCACCAANACCCAAATGGGTTTTCTGTCAGAGATGAAGCTCGTGCTGATGCTGTTGTACCACTACACACTCGCATTTAATTCAGGGCTGCTGGAATTATACACAGCTGCTTCTGGGCTGCAGTGCAGGCACACAAATCTGCTTATGAGCTCGGGAAAATTTGGCTGAATATTTGTCCCTGCGTACCTGGGAAAGCTTGGTGCCCTGCAGGGAAAGCTGTGAGAACACCACACGGGGTGCACATTTCTGCTCCTCAGCCCTGCACACATTTTGTAACCTTCCCAGGGTGCTGGGATTCACATTTAGCCATTAATTCCCTGGAACTGGGCTGGCAAGCAGGCACACTCCATTTATATTTAATCCACCAGCTCCTGAAGGCTGACGTGTGCCAGCAAATCGAATGTAAATGCAAAGTAATGTGTAATCTGTGAGAGCGAAGGGAAATTACCAAGTGACATACATTACCATGTGAAATAACCAAATCAAACACGATTCCTTCCAAGTGAACAGAGATGAGCACACTGCCCTGAACTGAAAAGGTCCAGCAACCCAACCAAGGCTCTGTAAATGAATCAGGAGCCTGATCCGAGGGGATATTGAAATAACCCAGCTCAGCAGCCCAGGGTTTCTTTTATTTGTTTCATTCATTACTTTGTTTACCAACGCTAAAACCCTCTGCACTGCAAGCTGGCCACGAAGAAATCAGAGGCTGATTAATGGAGAAAATGAAGGGAAACCAGTCCCTCTGATTAACTGGGAGATAAACAGGATTCTTCTTTTTGAACCAACCTCCTTGAGTTAAAATGAGACTCAGAAATCCTGACCAGCACTGCTCTTGTATTAAACATCCCCATCTAATTCAGAGGCAGACTTCTTCAAAGGTTATTCTTGTGTTATTTTTACAGCTTTTTATTAGTGGTTGCAGCAACTTGCTGAAGAGTGAAGCTAAAAAAAACATAACCCGGGCACCCCAAAGGCTGTGAAAAGAGAATTAAGAAAAATGTGATATGCACTTCAAAAAGGCCACAGTCTCACCCGTTCTGGGCTGGGATTGTGCAGGGGTGGAGCGAGGGGTGCTGCAGGTCACAGGACAGGCCAGGAGATCTGATTGTGCTCATCCTCCACGTCCCACATTGCCTGAACTCAAATTCTGAGTGGTTTGTCCATCATTAAAAAAAAATAAATCACTGTTCACGAGAATATCTGAGTTTCAAGACTGCCTCAGTAATTAATTTCACAGGTTGCGAAAATGCTGCAGAAAACAGAGTTCTGTCTCTTTTTGGCTTTTCCAGCCAGCTGAACGTGCTGAGATTTGAGCTCTTCTATCCTGATACAACGTGAGAACTGCATTTTGCACAAAGCCTTTAGCACTACAAGATTAAATGTGAGAAAAGGGCTATAATCCACCCAGTGCCTTTTTATTGAGTGCTTGCAGTTGCAGCACAATCCTATAGAATAAAACTGGTGCCCAGGCTTTTATTCTCTTTTTTTCCCAAATGACGTGACAACTGGAATCATTCCATAACTGCACAAGCCCCAAAATACTTTCTTCATCTCAATTTAGGGTTCCTGAAAAGACTTAAAAGGATATTCAGCTGGCCTGTGGCCATCATAACTCCACTAAAACAAAAGAGCTGCACTGGGTTACATCATCTGGAGACAGGGTCAGTTAATTCCCAAAATTATCATTAATAAACTGATGGAAAAGTAGTGAAATTGTCACTAATGCACTTCATGGATGTCTTACGACCTGATTCCCTCAAAATCTGTGAGAGTTATGAACATCAGATCCAAATTCAACCATCCTTAAACAATTTTGCAGTTGTAAATATTTTTCTCCATCTTTATCCCTCGTTCTTTCCAGCTGAAATGAACTTGTGCTGATAGAACTGAAGGATGATCAGAAACAGACTAATAAATACTTAATAAGCCTGATTATAAGGTATTGATTTGGGAATTCTGAAACAGTCTCACTTCAAATGATTATGTTAACTTGTTGAGTGGGGTAACTCAGAGGACTGGGAGGGGTCCTCAGCTGGAGCTGAAAATGAAGCACTAAAATCCACCTGTGGGGGGAAGACACGTTCAGTACGGATAAAATCAGACCAGAAAAAAGAATTTATGCTCTTTCCCACACTCCACATGAACAATTTTACTCACGGGGAAGCCAGCAGACATTTTCCCCACCAATTTTTGGAGCAAAACCTGCAAACCTGCAGACTCTCAAGAGCAGCGAGGATGTCACTGAGGGGTAAAAGTTACATCCAGGTGTTTTCTAAACTTTCTGAAGTTTCCAGCACAGGTGTTTTCGAATATGCCAGCTGGGAAAATCTATATGATTAGACTGTAATTTTAGGAATATTGCTCTGCCTGTCTGCTGTAATCAGAGGCTTCTCTGAGGAACTCATCTTCTCTGTGTCAGCGAAGAGCTCGTTAATAATTACTGATTTATAAGACACCGTATTTGTGCTCAATAATGCTAATTTTATGGATTCCTGAACAGCTTCTTGAGGAATATCATTATTTAATGTCATTATTTAATGTCAAAGGAGTGGGGAGTTCAAATAAACCAGCTGCATGTTTTCTTTATTTTGCATTCTGCCTCCAGAGGAGAATACAAAAAAATCAAGAAATTTGGCATAACTCACATCATCAGGATGGATTTACCAATCGCACAGAACTGAATCATACCTCTTATTAACCAACAAATTCAATATTTAATATAAAGGCAACCTAAAGGAGATAATTACTTTTGCAATATCAGCAGAAGATTGCAGCGTGCAAAGGTTGAAACTGTCAGAAAAACAATGTTTTGTGGAAAGCCTTTCATGATTTGTCCTCTGCCTGGAGTAAATTGGACCTCTCTGATTAACTTTGACACATGAAGGGGTTGCAAATGATTCCATTAATTCAGAAATTATTTTCGTGGAAAAGATATGTGCTGCTCTGCCACTTAAGTAATAATGAAGCCAGTGTGATGGAACATTTAAACCCAGGAGAACTTCTGCTGGAAGGACCCAAACAGCACTGTAAGAGTTTTTTTCAGGTAGTACTTTCTTGCAAAACTTGTTGGGATTTGGGCAAAAATTCCAGTTGCACACCAACCAACCTGCTGGTAGATTATTTTACCCATGAAAATCCATACAGAATAAACCACTTTTCCTTCTTTCTGGGAGTTTCTCTGTTTCCCTCAGCAGAATTCCCTCTCTCTGCTCGTGGAGCTCCAGGAGTGAGCGTGGCCCTACTCCCTGCTTGCTGTCAAGGCTGACTGAGTGCTTGTGCCACGTTCCAACCCCTGCTGCTCTGTGCCTTTCTCTTCTCTGGATTTCCTCCTTTTCTTTAAATCACGTGGGATTCAATGTAATGAGGAATTTTTAAGTTCCCATGTACATCACGTATATATATCACATATTTTTTCGTGTCGTTATTTCTAATACTGACACTGCAGGCACTCTGTCACTCCCAGGAGGCAGATCTTGAATGGATCTGCACTGGAGGTGTTCTCCAGCACGAAATTTTTCTCCTTTTTTTTTTTTTTGCTTGGTTTTTTTGGGTTTTTTTGTTGATTTTTTGTGTGGGTGTGGGTGTGTGTGTCTGAAGTTCTGTCCACATTTAATTGCAAGATTTGCCGTTGTGAGAACAGAATTGCAAATTGCATCTCCTGGCTGAATTACAAACGGGGTCAAACCCGGCAACCCCTATTCAAAAACACTTTCAGTGATATCACCACCTTAGGGACTTCCTGATTTGACCCTGCACCTCTTTACCTGAGATTTCACCCAAAATTCCACCTGAAAACATCGCTTGGAGTGTAGTAGGAGCTCACAACCATCTATTTGAGCAAAACAGGGCTGAGATTTATCCCAGGTTGTCATTTCTGCAGAAAGTCCTGCCGTTAGCAGGTTGTGGGATTAAAACCCCTTCCAGCTTGCAAAGCTTCTCCCATTTTCAGCAGTAAATGTGCTCTGATCTCAGCTTAACACATCGAAGCCGTTCTGGAATCGAACTTTCCCGTGTTATTATTACACATTTTCAGGTGTAAAGATGACAAAGCCTCCCCAGGCTGCCTTAAAGCTCCCCTTCTGTCTCTCTGATGCCCTGGGCTGATGCTGGAAAGAGCAAATAGATTGCGAGGAATGAACTCACACCTCGGGTTTGTTGTTATCTCCAGGCCACCACAGCTCGGTGTAATTCACCTGATCCTGTAATTCCTGCCCGAGAAACTCCCTGCAATGGGATTACAGGAGAACGGGAGGTCACTTCTGAGCTGTGTCATCCGCAGGAAATTCAGTGTATTGCACTATATTTATCTCCAGTGAACGTTGTGCAGCAAACAGGATAAAGCAGAGATATGCAGTGGGCAGAGAGATAAAATTAAGAGTAAAGTGTTGGCTTGGGAGGGTTCATGGCAGGGAAAATCTCACCAGGCTGCACGAGGCAGGTCTGGGATGCTGGGGCTTGGTAAAGTCGCCTGAACTCCTCATTTTTTTAAGAGTCAGTTGTGTTTAAAGTAGGGTTTTTTTGGTGGAAAATGAATTGTTGCATATAAACACGTGTGGGACAGAAATTAGCAAGGAAGAAGAGCTCCCAACCTTACACAAAAGTTACAAGGCACTTACTAGAAGGGAAGATTTTTTAACTGAGGGCTCCACATCAGCCTTCCAGACAAGCAGAGGGTTTCACGTGGGTTGTAGGAAGCAGAGAATTCCAAAGACCTCAGCAAATGGCTGCTAAAATCAGACTTTACCTGGAAATGCACACGAAATGTTAACCAGCAATGGATTTTCTATGTAATCCAGTTGTGCTCCTGTTAATACTTTCCATGAAACACATTTTACATCGAATCCCATTAGCTCTCCTTTCTGCAGTTAATTTTTTCACATAACTCTTTTCCTCCTCTTTTTTTTGAGAAAAAGCAGGGAAATATCACTGAGTTATAAATTCCATTTTTGTTTCCACCAGCTCATTATATAAATTATTCAGAACTGTTTTATAAAGTGGGGATTTCAGCTTCCTTTACAAAAATGAGGAGAAAAGTCAGTCCTAAAACAAAACAAAAAAAGGTAAAAACCCCCCAAACATTTGATGCAGCTTTAATTATCCTTTCCATTAAACTGTAGCTTGTTCACCAGTTTATAATCTCAAGAAAATGTCCTTTACACAATAGAATTACTCAGAATATTTTGTATACTAACCATGGTCACCATTCAAACCTCCGAACTCTCTCTCCCCGAAAGAAAAGAGGAAGGGAAACAACAAAGGAAAAATTCCCAAGGCACAACATTTCTTGTGGGTTTGAACTCTCAATCTGCATAATTATCTCCAACGATTAACATCTTCTGCCACCTCCACAGCCACCTTTCACAGCAAAACTTCCTCTGCCAGGCAGAAGCCACCACCTTGCACCTTGCCAAATGAGGGATTTTAATCAAAGAATTCCAACCTGTGGCACATTTCTTAATCAGAAAACACTTCCAGTTCCTATTTTGAAAATAATCAAAGGAGGTTTATTTACATCAAAACCCACATGTTTCTGAGGGTGCAGGAAGTTTCCTACCAAGCACCACGAAGAGTTTGGGAGCACTTTAACTTTTCTATCAGTATTCTTTTCACTAACACAGTGAAATTCAAACACCGTGTTAGCAGCCAACGGTGGTTTGGCAATCCAGGAAAAATGAATTCACTTTTTTTAGATGGAGATCTGCACCACGACAATAAGAATCACAGGTTTTCTTTTTCTTGATTTATTTAAATCAAGAGTCTACCACTCACTGAAAGGAAACAGATAGAGAAAGGAAGTTGTGGTTGATTAGAAAGTCCTTTTGGATTACTCAGGATCAGACAGGCTCTGGGATTTTCCTGCTGGAATTGCACCAAAGTTTAGTTGTGTTCACAGTCACCAATATTGATTTTGGGGTCCAGCAGAGAATGACACAGGCATTGAATCTTCCTGCCCTGCCCTGGAGAAGGGGAAGATGGAAACTTGTGATAAAGTCACCATAAAGCAGCAAATTTGACAATTCTCAGACGTTTAAGTCAGAGAGGAAATAGCAGAGCAAAATCAAGGTGGTTTGTTCCAGGAAAACAAATGTCAACAGGAAACCACCAGACAAGATTCTACCAGAAAGAGAAATACTGGAATAAAAGCCTGGAGCAGGGAAAGATGAGACACACGGAGAAGAACAGATGAGGGATGATATTGAAAGGTAAAACAACAGACAAGGTGTATTTGAAGGTCTTTCCTAACTCTGTTTCCTGCTGCTCAGTGTAAATTCTGCTTTTCAAGTACAATTCAGCAACACAGAAAGTGTTGTCCCCTATGAGACACAAACCTCAACAATTAAACTCATTTAACCTCTGTGTAATTACTCACTTAAGGATCAGATTTCTTGAGAGGGATCTCCAGATCAGTGCAAGAGCCTGGGGAGCCAAGCAGAGGCTGAAATTCTGGGGCAAAAAGGAGGCAGAGCAAGAGCTGGGAAAGGAGCGTGACAAGAAAGTGAGAAGCTTTGGAAACTAAAAATCAGAAAAACACCCAGCACATGTCAGCAGTGTCATCCACGTCAGGAGAAAACATGTTTCCTTCTGAAGATGAGAAAGGGAAGTCAAGAAGTCATCATTTTCATCTGGAACATCAGATAATAAACCGATTTTCTTTAGATAAAACCATGTTAACATCTGGATTGTTAATTATGAAGGAGGCGACAGTTGAAAGCAGATGTCAATAATGTATTTAGAGAGGATTCCACTGATTGAAAACGAAATGTTTTATCTCCCCAAAATAACAGACACATAAAACAGATTCTAACAGTGTTGCGGGGGAATGAAGCAAGTTTAAAACTCTGTATCTAGAAGTGGGTTTTCATAAGCTATCATATTAAACTGCTCTTACACATCCAGCACGAAATTAATAATGGAAACATGCCCGAATCCTTTCAGTCAACATCACTCACTGCTTCACGGGAATATGATAAAAGCTGTCAACAGGATTATATAAAGGAGTCAGGATTAGTGGTGTCTTTCTGGAAACTGAGAGCAAAGTTTCTACTGAGCAAAGTTTTGTTCGTGATACTTTCTGTCCATTCTTGCTCAGCTGTTCAATAGCATGACAATTTGTGAAGATCCAAATATATATTTATTGTAT
This sequence comes from Melanocharis versteri, assembly GCA_013397845.1. Classification (NCBI taxonomy): domain Eukaryota; kingdom Metazoa; phylum Chordata; class Aves; order Passeriformes; family Melanocharitidae; genus Melanocharis; species Melanocharis versteri. Next base: position 361,634 of record VZTG01010443.1, read on the forward strand.
TGTATTGTATTGTATTGTATTGTATTGTATTGTATTGNTATTATATTATATATATTCTTTGCTCTTTGATCCTTCCTCCAGTAAACATATTACAGCTCAGTTACTGTTTTCTTAAATATCCTTTCGCTTTGTTTTGCCTTTATTGATTTGTTTTTAAGGGGATGAACTGTGCTGTTCCACAAGGCTAAGAGGCCGAAATATTTTATAGTTGTTATTCATTACTCTGAATGTCAATAATCTGTGGCACCTCCTTGTCCTTTAGAATATTGGCAGCACTCTGTGGTTTTTATTAAAATATCTGCGATGCTTCTCTTGAGTTTGTCAGACGAGGGGTGGCACAGGTGGCGACGCAGGATGAGAGGATTCATCTGAAACAGAAAGAACCTCCAAGGACATTTCCCTGCTGCCTGTGTTTGTTCAGATCCTACTGACTTTTGTGAGAACTCTGACTACCAGCCTAGGTCCTTTTCACCTCTCCAGCAGGTAAACAATCATTTTCATCTGCTCTGCTAAATTCTCATCGTTTTATTCCGACCTTGCTCAGGGATATCTGGAAGGAGTAAAAATACCCACTCGGTTAAAACCTGACTTAATAAATCAGTACATCCCAAATAACCTTGGAAGTTTAAGCGGTGCCTATTCCTGTTAGCACCACCAAGAGCAGCCAGAGCTGAGCAGAATCCAGCCAAAGACATGAATGCATCAGACAGGCCACAGCAGCCCGACCTGAAACAATAATTACTTCTTTGGGAAGCTGAAAGCCCAGCAGAAAGGCAGATTTTTCAGGTAAATCAGCGTGTTCAGATTGACTTGGAAGCATTTGTAGCTGGCACAGAGGAGTCGTCACCGGAGCACAAATAGATGAGGGTTCTCAGAATGAATTGAAAACCTCATCTCATCTCGCAGCCTGAGAAAAACCAATCCAATCAAATAATTTATTCGAGGAACAGCAACTGGAGGACAGCTGTCATCTCAATTAAACGAGCTCCCCTAGCCAGTCAGGCTACATCACTCCTCTCTTGACCCCAATCCATCCATTTCTGTGGTTATGACTTAGAGACACTCCTTAGAGGTAATTCTGTCTCCTAACCCCATCTCTGCCTCCTGGCAATTCAGTTTTGTCCTATCAAACTCTGTTTCTTGTCTAAGCAGCATGTCTGATAACCACCAGTCAAACCTGGCAATCTTTAAGGAGCCCTCAGCAATTTGACCTTTTTTATACCTTCTTTTGACCTTTACATGTTTGGTTCTTTTTAATTTAGAAATGGAAAGTAATTTCATGAACGTGCAAAATGAAAGGGCATGGTTGAGAGTTTGAAAAGTTTGTCATGTAATAGAGGAATTCTAATAAAGGATTTGTCATGACAAAAAATAAAATCCCATTTGATTGCACAGATCTTCTGAAATTATTCAGTCTTTTGTTCACTTCGGTAAATTAATTTTTTAGTATCATAAAAATCATAGAATATCCTGAATGGGAAGGGACCCACAGGAGTTATTCAAGTCCAAATCCCTTTGTTATCATCTAGAATATGAATATCAGCATTATTCTGAGTGTGGTGAGATACACAATGTTTGCAGGATATTTAATCTTACCTGCTTTAGCTCTATGTCCTTAAATGAACATCTCACAATTTTTGCCAGAGAAAGTTGTGATACCCTTCCTTGCCAGACTATTTTCCAAAGATTTCCTCTGGGAATTGTGAAATCTGCTGAAAGAAATAAGGAAAATATGAGAAAAACTCATCTTTGGGATGATTTAAAACATTCCCTTCACGAGATGTGTCTGGAACACGGAGATAATGAAGTCACACATCCTGAGGAAACATCATGGAAGAATAAAACATTTTATTGAATGTGATGAAAATAATGTGAGATGTTAAAATTTAAAACTCTCCCACACTGTAATTTGTAAGTCTTTATGGCCAATATTCATTAATATTCACTTAATTCCTGACTCCACAGAAATTTACTCCACAATCCAATGGCAAAGAGCAGAATCATTTTAATATTCTAACAGTTAGAGGATAGAGTGTCTTATTTAAATACAGATGCACTTTGAACTACCTGCTCTTTCACAATTTGGCTGGAAATTATAATAATTATACTGCACTTTATTATTTTTCAACAGTTGTATTTTCTATCCTTATACAGAGATAAGGATATGTTTCAGACAGGGAAAGCAACATATCAGAACTGCATAAAAATTAGGATTTCTTTCCAATTAGGCAGCTAATAAAGGTAGCTTAATAATCCTTTGGAAGAAAAAAGATACTGATATTTTCTAAGGTTCAAATATAAGATTTCGTCTATGTACAGTATTCTTATCAGGAATAAAAAAGAAAGGGATGTATCCTGGATAAAAATAGAAAGGGATAGGCGTAGCCATTGGTTTTTACCTGGTGTTCTACCTTAAGACAGAATTGAAAGAAGAAAATAATTTGATTTTGATTAAAATTTTATTATCTGGTAATTTCTTCCAAAAATGGATTAAAGTTTCTCTTCTCTTTAAAAAGAATGGAGATGCTGAGGAGCAGTTTTTAATACCAGACAGCACAATACATCTCCATAAGAAACATCATATTATTAAAGGAATTCTGGAGCGTTTATTCTGGAGATCAGGCTGGATGAGGATAGATTTCCCTTCACTTCACTTCCATGGCATTTTTAATCTGAATTCTGTCACACAAGAGGTGCCTGCTGTCACCAGCCCTGAAATGACCAACCTCAAACAAACTGGAAGGTAAAGACTGAGGGGTTTGTAAGAGCTGGTGTTTAAAGAGAAAGGAAACCATGGTGACAGAAACACATCCAAGAGATATAAAACCAAAAAAATATAAAGAGAAACTAGTAAATATTTTCAAAATCTGCTCAGCCCAATCAGAAATGGCTTTCCCAAAACTCAAAGCATGATTCAACCAAGGAGAAAAGAGAGGCACAAACAAGCCTGAATAACAACCACTCCTCTTTTGTGCTCTGGGCCGTTTTCAATTCCTCTCCTTGGGTGAAGCCGTGCAGAAGATGCTCCCAGTCAGATTTGTGCTGTTGGCTGGGACCTGCACGAACATTTCAGCTGCTGCCTTGATCAGCCCAAACTACACCAGGTTTTAGTCCAAGGATGACACCTTGGACAAGCTCGAGGTGTGGTTCGTTGTGAGGCTCTTCCCTTTGAAGTTTCATGTGCATAAATTAGGCTGTGCAATTTCTAGCCCTTCAATCAAAATGCGATTTTTTTGCCCTGAGTTGAAATGGATGAGGTTGAACTCATCAGGATTTCCACTGGTGTTGGTGGCACCTGATGGAACGTGAGGGCTCAAGGAAGGGACCTCAATTTTCCAGCCTTGGTCATGGCAAGAAATTCTGGAACAGAGCTGGTGAAGGAACCAGAATTTTGTCTCAGGGGTGTTCTACAAATACAGTAAATTCCTTAGACTGCTTTCCAAAATCACAAGAATAATTTAGTTTGGTGCCAAATCTACCAGAGCCCCAGCTCTAAATTTGTAGAATTCCTGGTTTGGACAATTTCTGGGGATTTCTTCCCAACATTTATTTAATAATTACAGTCACCTCCTCCAACTGCTCTGTAGCATCCAATTTTTATCACTTGCTTCCCAAGAGATTCCTTGCTAGATCCATAGAGTTTCTTCTTTTTCTGTTTACCCTGCTACTTTTTTAAGCATTCCTTGACTTTAGGAATGTTTTTTTCCCTGTTACTGTTCAACAGCTCCAACATTTTCTGATTTTGCATTTTGCATTTGCAAAGCGTTTGCCTTATTCTGCTGCTCTGGGCTCTTTTCCTGTAGCACAGCTGAAGTCTCACACTTAAGGGAAAGAAAGTCTTACTTCAGGGGAAGAAAGTCTTTTTGATTTCGGGCAGGATCAGATGAAATATCCCTCACACTGATCACAGTCCCTAACTGATCAATATAGTAAAATATTTTGGGATTAAGGTTCTTCTCTGCAAATAAAATCACTCCAGAATTTCTTGTTTGCTGCATCTCTTCAGTGGCTTTACTGAACTTGTTGCAGGTTGGCATTTTGTGTTTTCAAATGCAACATTTGTATTTCTGTACCAGCGCTTGGAGGATCAATAATTTTGATTTCAAAATTTGGTTATTAAGTAAAATACAGAAAAGTATGGCTCAAGGCAGAAAGGAAACAATGCAGATAAAACATCTGATTGTTCTAAAAATTCATTGTTCAGCTCTGTTTACAATGCCTGAGCCAGGTGTTATCAGAATGCTGCATGTGCCATCTATTTCCAGTGGGTTCAATGGGAAGTTCAGGAGAGTGGGAGTGAGATTTGAGCTTTTCATCTCAAAAGCCTCAGAAGTTATTTAAAACTTGACAAATGAGGTTATTGCAAAGCAACTTTAATATCCAGCAAGTTTTTCCCCATATTCTTTTTCTGTACACGGGAAGGTTTTTGGACATATCTATGTTTTCCCACAGTCATTTAGATGTGAAATGAGTTGAGTTTAGAGATATTTTGTGTATTTTTCAACTCGCCGTGAGTCCTTGAAAAGTACTTTTCTAAGGAAAAAAAAAAGCTCCAAGGAAAAGCTGTTCAGATTTTAAGTAATCTACTGAAGTTTAAGGAAATAAAAGAAATCATCCTACTGAACATTTCCTTTGGCTGAAGTAACCTTCATTTTGGCTGGAAAAGGTTAAACATCGACATACCAGGTACTTTTGGGAAGCAAATTAAAAGAACTGGAAAATCACACGAAACAAATCACAGGGGTAATTAGGACAGAGAGAAACTTTCTGGATCTGTGCAGTGTAAAACACATCTTTGTAATGTCTAACTCCCCGTTCCATCCCAGTGGGAATTAGCATTTCATACGGAGATCACAGCCAAGTTAAAGGGGACCCTGAATCTCTGCTCTGAGCTTTCTCTGTTCCATGCCCTGCAAAGGTTTGACTTCAGGAGGATTCCCTGATTTTTAACAGGTTTCCAGGCCACACTTTTTTGCTAAAATGCAGAAATTCTGATGGTGTCTTATTGGCTTAACTCAGTATAAAACTCCCTGGCAAGTGAGACAGGGAGAAGGAGCTCCCAATCTCCACCATCAACTCCCAGACTAAGAGAGGAGGTGTCATTGTTATGGAAAAGAGCAATAAATCACCTTCAGGGCTGAGAATGCAGCATTTGCATAGTTTGCTACTTGCATTTGTGTGGTTAAACTCCCCCGTGGGACGCGCAGGGAATTTTGTCAGGAGCTGCTTTATCTGCCAAAGTCAAAGTCATTATCGACTCTGAAGTCTGTTGCTGTTTGTTCCAATGACAGAAACACCAGGGAATTCTATTTCAAATTCCTAACTGAATCTGAGCTGTTCGTTTAATAAATAAAAGGAAAAAAAAATTTGCTCGTCTACTCTGGAAAAAATTCTCCTTAGATTTTGGAGGACATGCTCTCAACTGGTTGCAATATCAAATAATCCTGGCATAGCACACCTGCTTTCCAAAGGATGCTGTGAACGGTCAGACACAAATTATCTGGAGGCATTCTTTTGTGATCTGACCGGCCTGAACTTTTAAAACAGATCCACTTTTCCCACAGTAGTGGTGACTCCGAATTTACCACGTCCTAACGATCTTATTTAATCAGCAGATTGGCAAAGACATCTTGGGCTCCTCCTGGGTTCTACAAGAGACAGATTCAGGAAGCTGCAGAACAAAATTAGGAAAAGAAGAGCACAAACATCCTGTTTGCACTCAGGATTTGGTACTTTCTTCTCCAATGTCTCAAACTATTCACTAGAATAGACTTTTTTGTACATCAAACCGGGTGGGTCACTACAGTTGTTCTTTGGGGATTTATAGAAGGTGAAGAGCTTTGATCAATCAAACATGTATTTACATGTGACCTGGTACATTTATTTTACTTATGACAAGCACAAACTTTTTCTTATGAATTCACCTTGCCCTTAAAATTCAGAAATATTCCTTTTTTACTAGGATGATAAAATGGTGTTATCATTGTTTTAATAAAATTACATTCTGCCAGGGTGAGGAACGGAAAAGGAACCGGAACTTGTGATGATCAGGACGATCTTTCTGACATCCAGGTGGGAGTGCACAAAGCATCCAACCCAGGTTTCTATTTAAAGATGACATTTTTCACCGTGGCCGAGCATCGTCAAGTAAATTTTGCAAAATACCCAGGAAATAAAGTGGCATGGGTGGAAAGGCTACAAGACTCTAAATCTGGGAGCAGGAGGTGGCTGTGAGCTCGGAGAATATAACAGGTGCTTAATAATAAACCCTGTTATTGGGTTTTTCTCTTTATTTATTTCCTTGGCACCAATCATTGGCCGCCATTAGGGGTAAAATACTGGAGAATTCGTGCCTTTGGTGTGCCCCAGCCCACCCAGCACACAAATAAGGGTAATGTCACACCAGGGTGCAGCTGAAGGCAGGAGGAGCTGGGGATTCTTCTCTTTTATGGCTTTTCGCTGTGGAGAGAAGGAAAATGAAATGACCTTTATGAAGGAAGAGGGGAAGAATCCTCACAGCACCGTAAAACCACAAGGTCTGATTATCTTCTATAAACTGCAGCATTGGAAACTCCATCAAAACCCCGTATCAGGAAAATTTTAAATATTGCGAATTGCTGCAAATAAATTTCTCCAGTGGCTGCCAAAATCATCCAAACCTGACTAACAGCGCCACAGTTGTAAGAAACTATTTGGAAAAATGTTTTGCTGACTTTAGCTTGTTAACACTCCCCAAATCTGATCTGTCAAATTCAAGCTGTTCCAAGCTGAACAAAGAGATGAGAGAAGCAAAATTATTGCGTGATGGAGAAGAGAAACTCAAACCTGGTAAATAATCAAAGAAAGAAAAGTGAATAAAAGCATGACTTTCTGTATTTGTATTTTTCCTTTTGAGTGATTAGGGATAAAGGATGAAAACGATGTGATTTGTACCTTATAAAAAGAATTTTTCGTTTCTTTTTTTACACAATAAAACAAATAGAAACCAGGACAGCAGATTGATGCCACCAAATGTTTTTGTCTAGATAAAGTTGAAAAGGAAGGAGGAAGACTGGCAGGAAACTTTGTTCTTTGAGTTTCTGCTCTTTTTAACCAAAGTAGGTTTGCTGCTCTTTGTGTGGTTATTTCTGGTGCTGTGAAGTGATTTAAATATGATGGCATTTCTCATCTTCTCAGCTGGGGAGGATCCATTTGACAGGTTCAGAGCTGGGTGTAGATGGATGTATAGGAATTAGATATATTTTCACCATAATCTAGAGTACTTGAAGGCCCAGTCCAGCAGCCCAGAGTTAGTTTAGTGACATTTAAAATCCAGTTATCCTCCCAAGCCCCTGCTCTCATATTGCTGATCAATCTCTACTTTTGTCTTGTCATTAGCATATAGTCAGTTTTAGAAATCCAAGGGTTAATTGACTTTCTTTAATTTGAGTGGATATAATACACATATATTTATATTTCTTCACCTAGTGCATTACTTCTCCTTCAGTTTGATTCACAACATGAAAATTAGTATTTACTACTTTTATTTACTGTTAATGTTACCGATAAATAATAAATGTTGCTATAGAGTAAAAGTTACGACTGCTTTCCACATAGATCACCTTTTTAACTAAAAACAAAGTCTTTGATCTTCCATTGATATCATGGAGTTGTCACTGAGCATTTCCAGGCAAGGGCTCTCTGGTTTTCTAAAGAAAAAAATAAATTCTAGATTAAAGTCTCGAAAATTTAAAATGAATTGAGAATGTTGTAGTATTTTAAGTTCTTGACAGTAATGATGGCTTTTAAGCAATTGTGCTCCTCACGTAACACTGGGATGTTGTGTAATTCTGTAAGATATTCCATTCCTCCTTAGTTACAGCATGGTGCTGGGAAGCTCCAAATAAGAGATGAAACCTTCTTGGGATCACAGAAATGCTCTCCCAGTGTTTTCCCATCCGTGTTCCACAGGCAAAGCAGCAAATTCCGACCTTGATCTTCCCCACCTTGTCCTGTGATGGTTATTCGGAAGATTTTTGTGCAGACCATCGGATGGGACTGATGGATATTTGGGATGGAACTCCCACAGCCACACAGGATTTGTTTGTAAACTCCCAGCACCAGCTGATCCTCCACTCTGGGCTGGAATATCCTTTCCACTGGATTCATTCTTGGATTTTCCTGGGTGCTGGTGGCAGGATTTAAATATCTCTGCAGTGTTTCCCATGATCTCTCTACAGCTGGTTACTCCCTGTCTGCCTTTGGCACAGGAGGTTTTTATTTCCTCACTGATGCTCAACTGCTTGTTTGGATTCCTGGGAGCCTGTGGAGCAAACATTGCACTCCTCCACAATTCCGAATATACTGGGTCTGTATGAGACTGTCTGTGGGATGATATTTACATCGGAGGTGGTTATAAATAAAAAAGTCAGTATTTTTTCATTTTCAGGATCCTTAGATGTATTTAACAGTGTGTGTTCCGTAGAATAGAATGTGTCTCTTAGCTGTAGCTGCTGGTTTGGGATTTGCCTTTTCTTTCCTCAGAGGATATTGGGATCAGGCTATTTCACAGCAGCCACTCCACAACCTTAACTCTTTTTATCCTTTTATTATTCTGGTTATTAGGAGTGTGTGAACTTCATTCCAAACTCTGATTTTACTCCGAAATACGGCAGCAGGAGCCCCGGTGCCTCGAGGTGAGCGAGGAGAGAACAGTTCGGGATTTCCAGCCGCGATTTTTGACGCCAGCCAGGAAACTCGGGGCACTCCACTGCTACCTGCAGTTCCTGCCTTCAGGGAGAGGAGGGAGCACAGAAACTTTCAGCTCAGCAGTTTCTCATTCTCCAGCTCTGGAGGAGCCAAGCTGCTCCTGACAGATGAGCCTAAATGGAGCAGAAGGGGCTGCGCCCTCGGGAAAAGGTCGGGAAGTTCAGTCGGTGGGGAAGTCAGCCAGCAGTTACTGGAGGATCCTGCTGTTCAGGGCTCTTTGCAGTACTGGAGCACAAAATTTCTGCCCCAGGCAGCTCAAAGTTCCTGCTGCACGAAGGAAAAACTGGAGAGGTGAAGGAGACGTGGGAGGAGAGAAGAGCTCTTCCCAGAGAACCTCTCCAGAGCCACCCTGATGCAGAACTGCAGCATGAGCCCATAGAACTGATCAGGGAATAGGGACACACCAAAATCTCCATTTCTATCGCAGAGCAGAATTCGGTGACAAAGCAGGAATTTCCACAGGAAGCAGCAGGTTGGAGGACAAACACTTGGCCTAAGTCTGGAAAACTCTGGATGGGGTTTAATGATCTCCCCTGGCTGCAACAGCTGCACTTCAGCAGAGGGATTTTAAGGAAGAGTGGCTGTTCCCTCACTTTCTCCCAATTAAAAAGAGTCTGAACAGATTTATCCTATTTGACTGAACCTACCAGAGCTTGAAAAGAAAACAGTTGGTTTATGAAAATGTTGATGGATCAGTGGAGAGAACAGAAGACGTTGGAAGTTTCTTGAATTAGCCTTTGAAAAGGCAGCCAATTTTCATCTTCATTTATCCAGGCACATATGGATGGTTCCATAAGCAAAAAAAAACCCAACTTATCTTGGTCTGTTTAGGGTATGAGATCCAAATGAGCTGAGAGTGAGTCCTCTGAAATCTGGCTCATCAGTTATGAAACCTGAGTTTTTATTCTTTGGAAAATCTGTCATCTTGGGAGAGCTGATCTATTCCAGGTGTCCTGTTCAAGGTAGGATGCAGAAGGGGTTTTAATCAAATTATGATCCATTAAATAATAATCCTGGAGACTTTTTTCTCTGTTTGTCATCAAACTTAGAGGCATGGCTGGAGGGGGTGCTTGCAGATTGGTGAGTTTTCTGGTACAAAATCGTGGGGTTTATTTGAATTAAACCAAAATTCCTTTTTCATCAGATAAATTTACCTGAAGTGAATTTCTAAAATTCCCATTTTTTTACCTCAACGTCACAAGGCAGGCTTATTCTGGGGATTGAGAGTCATGACAAATGAGGAAATTGTCACTTTAGAGTGTGCCTGAAGCTGATTATCCACATGATGGTGTAGGACCTGTTGTACAAGGACATCTCCTCGTCACTGGGGAGCTCTGGGAAGTTTTACAGTGGTTTGATTTCATGGGAACTTTCATCCCATGTCTCCTAAATATCAAAATACGTGTTGGGCTGTAAACAGATCTCAGTTTTGGATGTAAATATTCAAACCCCTCAAGGCTGAGTTAATAAGTTAGAGAAGCTTATTCAAGGGAGAAGAAAGAGCCTGCTTAGGCTGTCAATACAATTCACAAAATGAATTTTTGTGCTCTGTCAAGGGAATGTTGGAGTCAATATCTGCTGCACAGAAAATGTCAAACACTATAGGAGTGCAGAGCTGTCTTTCTCACACCACTGTTTTTAGAAAGGTGGAAACTCTTCCACTTTTAAAATCACAGCAATACTTTGGAAGCTTTTAACTCTTGTATTGTAGAGCTGGGAAATTTAAGAATTTTTTCCTTCTTTTTATTTTTATTTTTCTTCCCCAGAGCCTGGGCCCATTACTGAAAGAGCAAGGATTTGCTGTGGAGTGACATGAACAAGACTGAAGCAGCAAAAGAAGAAATGAGCTGGAAATGCAGGATGAATTACCACAGGTGGCAAAGGGCTGGGGCTGCAGCACCACGTTCCTGATCCATGATAACCTCCCAGGCCAGGATGGGTGGGATTGGGGCATTGGGAGGACATCACTGATCCAGAAATCACACCTGCCTGCAGAGGGGCATAATCTCTGACTCCCAAACATGGCACTTGTCAGAGATGAACGGGAGAGGGAGAGGAATTTTAACGGGGAATAAAGAAACCCAGAGCTGAAACGGGCTCCTGTCCTTGCGGAGGCCTTAAATTCATCATTTCCTGAGATGACAAAGAGGGGGTGACACAGATGAGCTGGCTCTGCTAAGCCAGGGCATAACTGTGCTCTGCTTGGCAGCTTGGGCAGGAGCGCATCTGTCGGGGATTTTGGGGTCCACAGCCCACTTTAGGAGAAGCTTGTGACAGCCTGAGTGGGATCCAGGAGTGACTTGGGCGATGTGAGCACCTCAGGAAATCTTTCCATGCACTGCAGGGGCACAAAACTGCCTCCAGCTTCGATGGGTAGAAGGAAAAGAGGAGTTTTTCCTGCTCTGTACCAACATCTCCCCCTGGCAGGAGCTCCCCTTTAACCCAGCAGCAGCTGCAGCTCCAGTGAAGGTCCATCCATGAGCACCAGGCATGGACAGAGCAGTGGGAAACTCTGGAAAGGGTCAAACATCCCATTTACAACTGTTTCTTTTTGTTGTGATACATTTTCTTTTTCAAACTTCATCCCAGTAATTAGCAAAACCTAGAGTCTTCCCTGTTGGGACATCCTGGATTGGCAGACTGTGTAAGATTTCGGGTAAATTGTTTTTACCTCAGAAAAATAACCAGCTGATGTTCAAAATGCCTGTTATAGCTTTTGGGAAGGTCTATGACATTTCTTTCAGAGGTGGATGTGGACCCTTAATGCCAGTTTGTCCTGGGAATAATGGCAGCTCTGTAAATCTGGAGAGCTGGGATGCTCTGCCACCTTCCTGTAAGGAATTCTTGTTTGTTCTTTATGGTGCTAAGATTTGTCCTGTGCATGTTCAGCACCATGCTCTTAATTCTGCTCAGCCCTTCCAAGTGCCACAACACAGGAATACTAAAGGTGGTACTGCCCATAACTGGAACTGATCCACGCTCTGGGCTTGTTTCTCAACACTTCCTAGGATTGTACCATCAGAATTTTTCTTTCCTGGAAATCTGCCTCTTGGAGTCAGAGAGGATCTGAAAGCAAGTGCAAGACTCTTTTTTTCTCAGAAAGAGAGTAAATTTCTGACATTCCTCTCCTGCCTAACTCCTTCCAGCCCATCCCATGTGACAAACATTCCTCACGAGCTTTTCTTCATCTCTTCCTCTTCTCTTCCTCACCAAAAGCTGTAAGAGCCCGTCCCACAGAGCAATTATCTGTCTCACTAAATTACACTGCTCAATTAGTCCATCTGGCCGTGGGGGTGCTTCACAAGCAGAGTGAGGGAATTTGGTTTGATTTAAAGCCAAGACTTTAGGTCGGGCTGCACGACCCCATCCCTGTCTGGAGCAGGAATGAGCAGGTGAGCTGTGAGCACAGAGCAGCTGGTGCTGGACACCTGAGCTGAGCTTCCACTCACCTGCTCCGTGCTCAGAGGCCACAAAGCTCATGCCCATCAACCCCTGATGACAACAACACCACCGAATTCTGCACAATGCCAGGAATAGCCGGAGTTTTATCTGTCTTCCCCTGCTCAGGTCAGGGTTTTCCACAAGGGCTCATTCGCTCTCTTCAGCAAATTTTGCCTGGTCCTTTAGAAAATGAACAAACAGAGGGGGAAGTCCATCCTCACCTGGCCAGGTAGCACAAGCAGCTGCAGATTTCCCATTTGGACGTCAGAAGAGAGAAGATGATGATTATTTATAAACTGGGTAAACTTATAAACTTAGTAAATGATTTTTAAACTTCGTCTAAAATCTTCAGCTTCTGCATGCAGGAGAACAAGATAGGAACCAACGTCTTTCATCTTCGCCTTTCTGGGGAGAAGCCTGCAAGGATCTGTTAAATTACTGGAATTCTCAGTTCAGCTCAGACTGGTTTGGTGCCTAAAACCCCTCAGATTCAGCTCTCCATGGGCATCACCAGCAGCCAGGATTTCACCAGCCTGGGTGCATTCCATTGTCCTCAGGTGGCTCTTGGCTGTCAGTCACTGAGGCACTGCCTGGACCTGGAATTCTTTGATCTGGGCTAAATCCCAGCGGGCAAAACAAGCTTTACAGAAGTTTCTTCTGTGTGAGCAGCAAAATCTCGTGGTTTGGGATTGAAAAATCCAGTGTGAGGTTTGGCGTTCATTGAATATAACAGATCCACACCTGGCGTGGATTCGATCAATGTTATATCCACAGATAAGTGATTTTATTGTCATTTATAATTTCTCTTTTGAGACAGGACTTCAAACTATGGCCCATGGTACTTTTCTTACTACGTAACGATAGATTTGATCCCAGCATTTTACATAAATAAATTGTAAAAGTGTTCCTTAAAGCAAGATTATATACTGAGATGAGTATATGAGGTCTGAAAGAAAACTCTGACTTTCAAAGCCGTACTCTGGTGGGCTGACATTTAACTTTAATTTTCTGCAAGTCAGTCAAAAATATGGACTCCAGATCCCACGGAAGGGACAGACAAGAACTTATGAGAGGGTCAAATAGCAATAGTTGCCAATAGTAAAATTTATATTAATATTTGCCCTCTCCAGCTCCTCCAGGCAAAGACCTCTCCAGTGAAGTCTATTTGAATTATACAGAAAAGGAACATGATTATTACAATCTGGAGCAACAGATTAATATAAAATCATGAATAGCTGTACTTACCCAGGAGAGGGGATAATGGTCCTTTTCTTTCAAAATGACCTAAAAAGTGCAACTTAGTTTTGAAATATTACAATTACTTCAATTATTAAAAAAAAAAAAAAAGAAGAAGAAGAAATGTTATAAAACTGTTAAATCGAGAATTTTATAACAGGGAAAAGCAGTAAATTATTTTCTTGAGACTAGAGAGAAGAAAAATTAAGGGAAAAAACCCAACAACCTCTTACCTTTTAAAAACAGAGCTGTGCCTCCCCACATGAAGATATCCACGAGCTCCTCCTTTTCTGCTCCTTCTCTTGCACCTCCCCATCCCCAGCATCTGCCTGCTCCCACCCCACCCCAGCTCCATCCTGGCTCCATCCTGCATCCTGCTGCTCTCCTCAGCAGGACCACCTTCCCTCTGCAGTGCCTGCCAGCCTCTTCCTCCAGAATTCATTGGAGTGCTGGAGGAGCAATTAAAATTAGGAAATCAAACAGAACAGTTCTCCAGATAACATTTACCCGTCTCCGGCGGAGGGAGAATGTCAATGTGGCTCGGTGGGGGTTCATTTGGAGCAGAGGAAATGAGTTAAAAAATCACAGAGAGCCCCTGGTTCTCCCACAGCAAAACAATCTCTGAACGCACCCAGCAGAAGCAAATAAATCATGAGACGTGGCCTTTTTAAAGGTCACGAAATAACAAGTGGCTCAAGATTAATTGGTATTGGCACATCCATTGTAAAGAGAGGGGAAAAGTGATCAATGACCAAATGACACAAAGAGGCCCAGAAAATGCATCCATCATAAAATAATGGCAAGGTCGAGGGAGTGACCTCTGGAGTGAGCAGATGAATGCGAGAGTGCAGAGCAGAAGAATTATTGGAAACAGTGGGTTTGGGCTGGAAAATGGTGAGGGGGTTTTGTGGTGAAAATAAGACTTTAAAAGAGCACCGTTCAGTGGAGAGACAAAGCGCTGGTGAAAGGGAAAATTAAAGTTAAAACTTCCAAATGCTAGAAAAAGTGAAGTGTTCAAAAAAGCTCCTTTGGAATGCAGGGAGAAAGAGAAAATACCAGTGAAGAATCATTACCCAATGAAACCAGGTTCTGATGGATAAGTGGGATTGATTATTCATTTGGAAAAGAAAAAAATCATTAAAATGTATTTCCATAGGACTTTGAAAGGTTTTTTCTGTTTGGCTTTTTATTAGTTTTGCATTTAATGAGGATCTTTTACCATCCCCAGTGAATGTGAGCCCCTGAGTGGTTTCTGGTGCATTTTTATGGCAGTGAAGTCACAGGTGAATGATAAAATCCCACTGATATCCCCTGGGGTTCCACGTTTACTCCCACAGAATCCCGGGATGGTTGAAGCTGGGATGGACTCTGGAAGTTCCACCAGCTCGTCAGGAGATTTCCTTGCAAATAACACAGTGACAACTTTTCCAGGCTGAAATCTGCTCCCAGGTATCCAAGTGAGTACAACCAAAACCTGTAGGAAACACATTTTGGTGTGTAGAGGGAAATTTGCGCTTTAGGAAGCTTTCAAAGGGTGGTCTAAGTTGCTTTAGTAAATTCCACCATCCCACAGCACTCACAAAAAATCCTGTCATTCCCAAAGGCACTTTCAGGAACTCCTTACAGATCTTTAACCCCTTTGGCAGAACAACTTTTAAAGCAGGCTGGAATTTTAATAAATTTGTTGTAAAATGCAGAGCTTGGGAAGTAAATAGGTGGAGCTTGGAGCACCCTGGTCCAGTGGGAAGTGTCCCTGCAGGGTTTGGGATGATCTTTAAGGTCTGTTCCACCCCAAACCATTCTGTGATCCTATGATAACACAATTAGGATACTTATCCTAAATGGACAGCTAATTTCTTCATTCAGTCTTAATTAATCACATTTTAAGTAAGAAATAGACATTAAAAAAAAAAATGAACTAGAAGAAAGCCACAAACCAACCAACCAAACCAGAAAAAGACACTTCTGTGGGTTTCCCTCATTACTGAGGAACATTTCCAGAGAATTTAGTCAGAGAGGTAAAAAGCCCCAACAGCTGAGATGTGAGTGACTGAGTGATACCACATTTCTGCTTTGATCAATAACCATCTGTGCAACCTTCAGCAAAATCATTACCTGCTGCTGCAATCAGTTTTGAGGTAAGTTACTCGTACTTACAGAAAACCTGGAGTCACGAATGAAAACATTACGCTGCGTTTTCCTCACAGTGCTCGGAGCTGATTGGGGTGGGAATCTCAGGACAGGCATTTACAGCTCTGGAAAAAGGCTGCTCAGATAATCCCACAGAATTCCTCTTCACTGAGTTATGGGTGTGCACCTCTGAAGCATTGGCACAGGAATAAAATGAGGGGGAAGATTTTTCCATCTTGAATAGAATATTTCACTTTGCTATCAGCTACTTTGCCTTATTCTACACCACTTTTCCTCCCTGATCATAATTCACTCCTTCAACACGGAGAGAGACGAGTCTGCTTTGGCCTAATTAATTAAACAAAAGAATGTTTTTCTATTCACAAGCAAGTGCATTGACCACAAAATATGATTGTTGTGGTGTAAATTCCTGTTTGATTATCGCACAACTAACCCTTTCCTATTCCATTTCTTTCTCTCATTTCTCTCTCGCATTTATTTCTCGCTTTCCATGAGGCAGAAGCATTTGCTGCAGTGATCACTGCACACATTGCAGTCCACACTCTGCCCTCAGCCAGCGGGAAAAACTTCCTGGAAATTGTAGCATTCTGGCTTATTAATGACTTATTATAAATTATTATTAACATTATTAATCTGAGGCTCCACTATATTTACCTGCCACGCCTGATGATGCACAGTGACCAGCCAAAAGAAGCTTGTGATGGCAGAAAAGGAAGGAAACACTTTATTTTGATGAAGTTCCAGGTCTTATTTCAAAAGCTACAAAGTCTCTGCACTGACACAGCCTGAGGAGCTCCTCATCTGCTGCTCCTCATCCTCTGCCCTGGGAACAGAGGCACCAGCTCCTGTATCCAAGCCAGGGACGTACAAGCACAGGTTAGAAGTGGGGGGTTGTTTTAGAGTCAAAAGCTGATTTGCAGACCCTAAATCTCCGTGCCAATTCTGTCCCAGCTCACAGATCACAGCAGTGCAGGGTTCACACGTCTCTCACTGGTTTGTTCACCCTGCTGCTGGGCAGGAGAGAGCTGTTCCCAGCACGAGAGCTCCAGGAATCTCCTGTGACAGATGGGAGTGGGTTAATCTGTTCTGATATCAGCAGTTATTGATAATGTAGGATAACCTAGCATCTAAAGGGGCTTTCAAGGCTGGAGAGGGATTTGGGACAAGGGATGGGGTGGCAGGAAAAGGGGGAATGGCCTTCAACTGAACTGAGGAAGGTTTAATGGGATATTGGGAAGGAATTGTTCCCTGGGAGGGCGGGCAGGCCCTGGCACAGGTGCCCAGAGAAGCTGTGGCTGCCCCTGGATCCCTGGAACGTCCAAGGCCAGGCTGGATGGGGCTGGGAGCAGCCTGGGATGGTGGGAGGTGTTCCAGGTGTGGAATGAGATGATCTTTAACGTCCCTTCCAACCCGAACCATTCCAGGATTGTTTAATTCACAGTAAAATTGCCTGATGACTCTTGGTACCCAGAAGTGACCCCCAGCCCTTCCCTCCCACATCTCCTGTGGGTGATTGATGCTGGGAGAGCCAGGCTCACCCACCCCGAGGTCCCTCTGATGGCTACCACGGCTCTGGGACTTGTGTCAGCATTAAAGCTTGTTTTCAGGACAGGTTTGGAGGGGCAAAGCTCCAAGATTAATTTCTTCCCAGGCAGATACCACAGCAATAAGATTAAGGTATTCCCCCTTCCTGCAAGACAAAAATAAACGGGAGGAGAAAAAGCAATAAGATGATTTTTTTTTTTTTACCCCCAGCTTGTGAGCTGTATTATCTCGAGAGAGTTTTGTTGGAGGCTGAACAAATATGTTGAGGTAAAAATAAAGATTTTCCAGCTTTTATGAAGTGAAATTCCCACTCTCAGCTGGGCATCCAGTGGAAAAAAAAATGTAGGGATTAGGACTTGATTCAGGACAATACCTTGAGGCAGTTTGACAATCAGTGATGTGCAAAGGACACAGAATTTGGTTAATCTCATTCCCCCTGTGGTGCACGTGCAGAGGGACCATCAACAAAAACATGAGGAGATGGACTCTGCTCTTTTCTAACCTTAACAATTCCATCATTCTATATTTTCCTGCTGTTGGTGATGCAGTAGCTGGATTTAGTGATTTTTGTTCATTTTAGCTTTTCGAGTTTTAAATTTGCTAAAAGATTTCCCCCTTTAGTTTATGACAATATTTAAGGGGAATGCTAAATCTGGGTTGAGTGATTTTTGTTTATTTTAGCTTTTCGAGTTTTAAATTTGCTAAAACATTTCCCCCTTTAGTTTATGAGAATATTTAAGGGCAGTGCTAAATCTGGGTTTAGTGATTTTTGTTTATTTTACCTTTTTGAGTTTTAAATTCGCTAAAATGTTTCCCTCTTCAGTTTATGAGAATATTTAGGGGGAGTGCTAAATTCCATACCGGCTTTTTTCTCTTTTTTGAGGGTAACTTTCAGACTAAATAAGAGTTTACAGGATCTCTTTAATTATCTCCACACTAACAGGCTGTTACACTATTAAAACACAAGCAGTAAAATCCTACTTGATGGAAGATCATTTTCTTATGCAAATGCCTTTGCTTACGAGTAGCTAATTTATAATCATAAATACTAAATTCAAACAAACAAAGCTCGAGCACTGCAGAGTGCAGTGGGGAATGGAGACTGAAAATCATTTTGTGTCAGGTTTACAGGACAAGGTTGGTCCCTTTATTACCTTTCCTTTCTGTTTCATCAGACTAAAAGCAATTAAAGAGAATTCAGGGCATCATAAAGGACACCCCACCATGCTCATACTTAACAGCTATTATGGAACTAAAGTATTTTTGAGCCACGATTTTTTTTTTTTTTTAATTTTAATTAAATTAGCATGGTTCCGAAAAGAACACTCCTCTGCTAGTGACAATTCAAAAATGATTGGAGTTGTGTGTAATGTATAATTGTGTATCGATGTGCTCTTTTTCCAGCTGCATCTCAAAAAATTGTTCTTGTTTTATTTATTTTTTTTTAATTTCGCTTCTTTATTTTGTTGCATTTACAAAAGGTAAAATCTATGAATTCTGAGGAATTCAAACTTCACCTTTCAGATGTTCTAACTTGCTGCATTATCCCTTGAAATTCAATAGATAATTATTCAGTAGGAATGTTACCAGGAGCCACAAAAGCCCTTTTTTACTGTAAATTGTTCACTTGGTGAGGGGATACAAACAGTATTATCCATCATTTGGAGCCGCCTTTGCTGTAATTCAGATTATACTCATTTCAAATGTATTTATCAGTCAAGAGGAAAGCAAGAAAAAGCCAGGTGTGACCACTCTCAAATAAACCTTACCTTGTAAATCTGAGATCATACTGCTTTGGCTTTTTCACTGTTTTGATTTCCAGCATTTTCCATTCACCTTAAGATTTGCAAAATACCACAAAAGAACATTTTAAAATAGCATTTAAAGCTATTTTTTTTCAGCTGAAGGAGATTCCAGGAGCGGGTCTAAGCGATCCTTTTCCTTCCCGCGTTTTAGGAGCTGTCCAAGGCTCGTGGTGCTGTAATTGATCCCAATTCAGATCCTTGGAATTCTAAAGAAATCCAGGAGCGCTGAAGACCCCAGGCACAGGCACCTGTGTTAAATATTCCTTTAAACATCTGATTTTAAGGCACTCAGGCCTAAAGATTGGCTTTAGTTCCAAACTAAACCATCTAAGCTCAGCTTTTAAAGGTGATTTAGGCGGTGAATAATGGTTTTCAAAGAGCAGGTGCAAAGTTGAACGAATTAATCAATTGGGGTTTTTAAATAGCAGTTACTTGTGCAGTCTGTTGCCTGTAAATGATTTGAAGGAGTTACAGCAATGTAAATG
>VZTG01010444.1:0-170691 GCA_013397845.1 Melanocharis versteri
GTGACTCAGCAGAACAAGAATTTACCACCCATGTCCCTAAAAAAAGCATAATGCTTTAACCACTGAAACAGCATACCAAATTCAAAGTTGATTTCCAAGGTAAACACCCCAAACCCCGAAGAAATAAATAGGTTATATTGTGGTAAGATTGAAGCATTACTTCATTTTATGACAAAAATAAAACTTTTTTTTTTTAAAGCATTTAGATATAAAGAATTCTTAAAGGTTAATCCCACTCCAATGAAAGCTGATCTTAGTATATATTTGCAAACTTCTCTATCATGCTCCTTTAGGACTTCCCAAGGTATGCACCAAAAAGGAAGCAAAGACTCATTCACTGCACAGTCTTTTATTGACAAGACCTTTCTTTCTTTGCACACCACCTCTGCTGTACTGCTTAATTTGTCTTCCAACAGCACTCCTTCAATTTGGTCTTTATATTTAAACAATAGTAAAGGAAAATATATTTTTCCATTTGTTTTCAAATCTTACAGGGCTACAGGCTTTCTATCAGAGTGCTTTATGGGATTTGGAAGACAGCAGTTCTGTTCTCTCCTGGAGACCAAGAGTTACTAAAGTAATAATTTTTAAATCTAAATTAAGAATATCTTAATGAGCTTTGAAAATATGTACGTATTGCTTTATCTCTGTCAGTCAGTGGAAGAGACTTGCTTCGTATATGGGCTACAAACGAGCAGAGCTAAAGTTAAAAGACTTAAAAATAAAAATTAAGCCCTTTGATGCTATCATATATAGAGAGAAATTTTACCTAACCCCTTGTGACAAAAACTCCTGAATGGTGAAGAGACCAAGATGCTGAGTTCACAAGTATGACATCATGTAAGCACATTAATGGCAGAACGTGATCAGATCAGGCTGTCACCAGCAAACAGGCTATTTACTGCCTGTCTCCCTTTGGTTTCTGAAGGAAAGTAACAACAAAAGCTGAGATGAAGCCACTTTCTTCAGAAGAAAAACAGTGAAACATTGTCAGGGGGTCTTAAAGAGACAAAGAAGGAAAGGAGCACTGTGAGATATCAACCATTTGTGGTTGTTCTGATGTTCTGAGTTTGTGGCTTGTTTTTGTTTTAAATTAAGCCAGTAGGAGTTTTGCTTCCTGACAGTGGTGGAGTAGAATCAGTTTGTTAGCTTGCTGTACATCCTCTCACCAGGAGAGAACAGACCTGACTCCTTGCTGGAGCTGTGCTTAGAAGAGAAGATTAATAAGTTGTGGGAGAAAAACAAACCACAATGCAGGCACCTGCCATGACTGTTCAGAAAAATCTCTTCTTGCTTTCTGCATGAGATCCTTATTTATGTGCTAAATCAGTGGAGGCTTGCTTTGCCCACAAGTCCAGCACTGTTCCTTCTCATAAACTATCACCTGTAGGAGGAGGGTCAGAGATGGCAAACTCCATTACAGTACCACCACTGTATTCCCAACTGGAATTAAAAGCGCCAGGATATTGGAAAGCCTCTGAGTATCTGCTCTAGGACTCCTGAGAAGCAAAGCAGTGTAAAAACTTGCTTTGCTCTAAAAGTCACAGCACAAAAACACTTCTATCAATTTGCAGAATAGTATGAAGGAAGCCACCGAAAAAAACCCCCACCAACCCTGGAATTAATTGAGCCAGCTGCTCTGTACATTCAGTCCTGCTTCACTCAGCCTGCCCCTTTCTCTCAGTATACCTGGATCAAAACACTGTGCCTGTCCCCTTGAGGGCAGAAGCACGATAGCAATGTGAAATCAGCTATGTGAGTCTACCTGTGCAAGACATTTCCATTTTGCAGCAATCTAATTGGGATTTGATCTTCTACCTGCACAGTTTCTTGTAAGTCTTTCTGTCAGAGATGGCTCCTAAAAACCCCTTGATATCTAAGGCACCTCCCTAAAAATAAAGAACCAACCATATCCAAATGACATCAACAAATAAAGGAAAGAAGAACAGATGGGGAAAGAGAGAAGTCACTCCTAGAAAATTATAATCTCCATCATACAAAACAAACCAAACTAAACAAACAAAAGAGAAAAGAAAACAAGCAACAGTCGCAACAACATCTTCAATAAACAAAGATGGCTTAGCAACTGACTGTTCAGAATGATCTCTCTCAATTTCCACCTCATTACCCAGGAGAGGTAGCAGAGAAGTTCGACACATATTAATGGTCCTCAGTACACTTGAACTCTCTGGCATTCAATTACAAAGCATCCTGCCTGAAGCTATTACATTAGCTCTTTGTCACAGACACCCAAAAGCCCACCCACTCTATATGAATTCGGATGTGCTACTGTAGGATAATTATCCATTTGGTGGGAAGTCAGTGTTAATCTCCCCAAGGACACTTCAAGGTCTATCTGTGATAACCACCAGTCACTCAGGAAACACATAAATAAAACTCAGTCTTTGCAGCTTCTTCTTAAACTGGTTAACAGTCCCAGAGAGTTTTATTGAAGACAATGAAACATCCAGGCTTTTAGGGGCGGTGGGGTGTGTTTTTCTATCCTAGTCATATTAAGGAGTCTCCACAGCTTTTAGTGTATGTATCAAAGTTAACATTCCTTATTTTTTCATGCAATGCACTGAAAGTTACTTCATCTAGTTTCTTCACAGTTTGACTCTCTTATTGTGTTTTGATTAGATTGCCAATGGCTCCAGAGGTTATCAATAATTAAAATCAGAACTGCTCTCATCGTGCATCCTATATTTTAAAGGAGAATAAGAATAGTCTTCCATAGAGAGAATGATAGGGATTATCAAAGGATTGATCAGAAAGATTTCTTTTCTTGGTTTGTTGTTTTTTGTTGGTTTGTTGTTTTGGTTTTTTTTTTTAAGGAAAGTGCTCTGTAGAGATTGCAGGTCAGCAACATTCTTACAGAAGTTTCACTTCCATATTCACCTGCGAAGCAACGCCAGCTGGCTGAATACAGAAAGGTGCTCCCATTGCATGAACAGAGTGGGCAAGTAAAAACAGAGCGTTTAATGGCTATTTAGCTATCACATAGATTCACACAGCACATGAACCGAAACAGGCAGTGAGGGCAAGCGACATCTAAACACATTCTGGAAAACAAAGAGGAGGGAGGATGGCGTGAGAAAAGAACACAGAGGGAACCATGACATCCTAAGGTCCACTACTCCTCCAGTGGACTGACTATAAGAAACCCTTCAGAGAGCTTCTAGAGCTGCTGATTAGTATTCTGTCCTAGTTATCCCAACTGCAAAACCTGACACCTAACCTTTGAAGTTGCAAATACAGATCTAAATGTCTGCAGATTAAAGTGAGCAATAAATGTAGCCAGTAATCTTTTTGTTAATGGGACAGTTAATACAAAAATACAGAACATAGCTGATGTAGAAATTCAGACTTTTCAATCTTCACAACTGAAGGTAGGCTGGACTTGTAGCATTATGAGATTTTGCTTAAGAGGCCATGGCCAAACATATGCTTTATTCAGAGTTCTTCTGAAAAGTAAAACCAGAAAACATCACAGGACTTCTACTAGCAAGCCTTCACCAGCCAGACATCTGTTACATTAAAAGGGGCTCTCACTCCTGCCTTGTGCAAGCAAACCCAAACAAAAACAAAACAAAACAAAAATAAAACAAAACAGAAACCAAACAGACTGATCCAGACTTTCTACATTCTTCAAACCGTTGTGACAAATATTGGTCCAGGATCATTTTTTTTTCTTTTTCTGATAACAAGTGCTCCTGTGCTATTCTGCTTCCAAAAAGAACAATTCACACTTCTGCACATTCAAACAACATGAGGGAGCACCCAGATGGAAGCCGAATGGACAAGCAAGATGAAACAAAGAACCAAAGCACAGATATATCTCAAATTTAGGCTGCTGAGCAAGGCATATTGTTGTCCTTCTCCTGTTCTTCTAGTTTCTTGTAGAGACCAAAAGAAAAAGGTAGTACACCTCTTCCTCCAGCTCAACACAGAGAGAAAAGCTTAATCAATTAAAAAAAAAAGAGCCAATGTTCTTTCCTGAGCATTAATTTCCACACTGGTGGAGCACCATCCATAGATCATAAACAGTTTTCCTTTTAACATGTGACTCTTTGACTCCCTCCGCTTCCTTGTCTGTGGAAGTATTTTTAAGTGACTCTTGACGCACACAATCCACAGAGTCAAGATCAGAGGTTCCAAGTCTGGACTGGTGCTGTACTGGAGCATCTCTAACCCCTGTAGACACAGCAAGTGCATGACATTTCTCCCTTACCGACTCCAGTCACAGGATCTGTACATTCTTAGCTGTTTAGATAAGGCCTGAAGCTCCCCGCAACATAATCCATTCTCCTCAACCTGCCAAGTTTAGAAACTAAAATTTTTAAAATGAACAATGAGAGCCCTGAAAAAGAGAAAATAGTTCCATTCTCTCCTGACGCTTTTGCTGCTGTTGGGAATCAATTTAATCTATGAAAGCAGAATTTACTTAGTTGTATCACTTGTCTTAGCTGATGGCTACTCAAAACTGCCATACTCAACCTCAAACCAACTTTTAAGAATTATATGTACATGTCAGTGTATATACTGGGGTTTTTTTCCTGTCATTTCTTGAAGTGACTTAGGTAAAGAGCTGCTTCCTTCACATACTGTGGGATTAAATCACACTAACACACCAATTTAAATTCCAGTTCTGAACTGGGAGGGGGTTGAGAACTGAAATAAATGGCTTATTTTACTTAACTTAATGATGCCAACTGTTACAAAATTAATCTATCAAGCATTAAGAAAAACTCACACATTAACTTCAGGAAAAATATTTCCCACTGAAACCTTTGAGGCTCCACTCAGTATAAATCATGGAGAGCTGAAGTTCATTCATTGAGGAGATGATCATGGTACTGCTTAACCATCTCTCCCCAAACTTCTCCATTAGAAACCATCTTACTTCGCAGCTTTGAGATTCCAAGTTATATTCTGAGAAATAGGTCCTAGCATGAGAAACTTCCGTGCCTTGACCTCTGCTTCCACAAATAAATATTCTAACCATGCATGGGACCAACTTATCTCTTTTACATTTCAAGCGCTCTCTGGGTGTTGGTTGGAGCTCCTGAAGTGAGTCAGTGAGAACACTGTTGGGAAGCTTCTTTCTCACACAAGCAAAGCAAGTGACAGAGAGCAACTCTGCGAGCTGGAAAGTGCTGAGAACAAACCTGGCAGGTCTAATTTACCCTTACAGGAATGCTGTGTGATAGCAGCTGGATCAGTAGTGATCATATTTGGTTTGTCTGCGCCGCAGTTAAAGGTGTGGCTGGAGCTTTCAGTCATACGTGAACCAGCTTTCAAGTGAAAAACTCAAATACCAACTACGCTGCGACCAAGGCAGACCAGCTGGAGAAAACCATGCTGAAGAAGCAGGACACTGAGACCTCTCAAGATTTGTGTTGTTCTTGGTATCTGAGCTAATCTCATAAAAAAATTGGATATGCCTTCAAAAGCAGTGGTACCAAAAATCCTACTCCAAAGTGCATTTCTAGAAACATAGAGCCTTTCCCAGCCATTCAAAATAATGCATTACAACTAACTTGACCAAATCAAACAATTTCATCAAACAGGTCTTAAAATACATATATATAAAATAATTAGAATCACCTGAGCATTAACTGATTTTAATGCTATCTCTTTTCTGCGGATGGAGGCAGAGAGGGATTTGTCAGGAGTAGCTCCTCACAGCAGGCTCTCCTCCTGCTGCCTTCTAGGCTGACAGCTCATTGGCTCCCGGCTCCTTAACCCACAATTGTACCTGTTATTGTGTAAAAGTTTTCTCTATTTCTGGTGACTGCAGGGGTGGATGACAACTTTTTCCTTTTGAGTCATTTATTTCTCCTTGGGCCTTTAAACTGCTCCTTTACAGTATAATCTGTCTCAGCAAATGACTAGTAATTACTATGTTAAAACATACTTTTTCCAACGAAATAATTTTTGAGTATAAGCTGTCCGAAATCTAGCTTTGCATAAAACCCCAAGCTACTCCATTTTCTTCTGTACTCTAGGAGAAAAAGAGGGACAAACTTATTTCTCTATTTTCTTTCACTATATATTTACCCTAATTAGGGGAGCTTTCCCCCTTTCTACCCCTCACTCTGGGCTCTGGTCTGGAAGGCCAAGGTATTTCTGTGATGTCAAGTTCCTCCAGATTGTACATAAGAAATCACACCTTTCCTAGAAAAAAATCAGTGAAAATATTCTTCAGAAAAAAAAATTACTGCCATTGGTTTCCTAACTCCTTCTGCACGTGGAGTATTTACAAGACCACATAGTGACAGGACAAGGGGGAATGGATTCACACTGAGAGCAGGTTTAGATAAGATATCAGGAAATAATTCTTTACTCTGAGGATGTGAGGCTCTGGAACAAATTGCCCAGAGAAGTTATGGATGCCCCCCACCCCAAGCATTGTCCTGAGTGGAAGGTGTCCCTGCCCATGGCAGGTAGCTTGGAACCAGATGTTCTTTAAGGTCCCTTCCAACCCAAACCATTCTGCAAGTCCGTGTCTTCTCTCAAAATCTGCTGATGTGTAGGCATGAAATTAAAGGATGATATTGCTGCCATATCACCCAAAAAAATCCCCAGCACTTCAGCACTGCAGCTAAGTATTCAGGTCCAGAGTCTTAATTGAAAATAAATATATTTATACACACAGAGAGTGGGATCTTGGGATTTCCTGAGGCTTCTCTCAGACAGTGTGACTCACAAAGCACCTCACTGCCTCAGTGCAGAAATCGCAACACATACAGAGGCTCCACAGAATTACTAAAAGTATTTGTAATGCATTATTGCTAGAAATCTCAACTCTGATTTGATTAATTTTTTACAGTACTGGCAGACTAGTTTCGACTGTGAATGCCAATGCTCAGAAGCAGATAGGTTAAATAAGCAAATTGTAGAAGACAACATAAGAGGTGGCAGAGCCAAAACCTCATCCATTTAAAAGTATTCTTCTAATACTATGTTCTAGAGACTAAGTTCTCTCATTTATGTTATCTATTTTCAATTTTTATCAAAGGCTTCCCTCTGCCAACCAGTAATTTAGCAGAGAACTCAGTTCCAAACAGTTCTAAGGAATTACATTCTTTAAAGGACACAGCCCTATTGATAGGGCAATAATAATTCCATCTCACAGCGCAGGCAACATCCACACGCAGCTCTTTGGGACACCCTTTTCAACACATACTTACTCTACGACTTCATGCTTACCATGTTTGGGGGGTTGGGTTGTTTTTAACACTGAGGTGATGACAAAGGGATTGGGCACTATTGCAGTTTAATATACCAATAGTTGATCACTTCCACAGAGTTATGAGGAGGAAGTTTCCAACAGTTTTCAAATGCAGCAGGTGAAAAGCAACCACGCAAGTCTGATCTGAGCCGACGTGGCCCATCAGTTACAGACATGAAAACCAGAGAGGTTTCTAAAGGAAATGCAGAGCACTCTGGCCCTCTGGAAGGGACCACCCCTTGAGAGAGAAAACATCAGGCGATCTTTCATTCTCTGGCAATACATTTTGTCTCCTTACACAGTCATTTGAGAACCGTCAAGGAATCCACCAGTGAACGATCTCATCGACGGCAGGTTAACAGCTAAGACTGATGGGCAGGTGCTAAACAGCCTCAGTAAAGGGCTCTGCTGTGGGCAGAAGCACGCGAGTCAACAGACTCAGTCCAAAACTTCGGATTCTGCATTGAGGATAAATAAGTATCTCCCAGCTCTTCAGAACACCTCTGAATCTACTTTTACCCACGATAATTATTGGTTTCCACAGACCAAACTTAACTACTACCAAAAAATTAGGTACCACCCAAGCTTTTCCTAATAAAGATTTATAGTTTCTGATAAACATAAAAGTATAAGAAAGAGTGTAACAAACATGTCAAAGCATATTACTTATAAATACATTCATATGTATATCTAAGTTCACATAAATAATCAAAAAATTCCGCAAACATGCTTTTAGAAGACATCTACGTGGCTAGCTAACTTCAACAGAATTTAAAATAACTGAAAAACTTAAAATCAAAGGAATTGGTTCTATAAAGGCATGGAAAAACTGAGAACATTTCTGAACAAAAAGCAATTTTAAAATGCTTATTAAAAATCGGAAAACAAAAGGCATAAAATAAATAATCCTTTGTAGTCAATGCTTTCTGTTAACGTTCAGTCAATGCTAATTACTAATTCAAACAATTTAAACTAGAATGTCCAAACTGGAAACAAAAACTTGACCTCATACAAAGAAAACACTTTTTTTTCTGGTATTTTTGTTTGGTTTTTGGGGGTTCTTTTAGTAGCAAATATTCCAAACTGGGCAGAAACACATTGACAAACCTGCAGAAAGGGAGGAGTGCCTGCGTTTAATGCCATCTTTCATAAGTACCTCATGTTATACTTCTGTATAACAATCTGAGGAGTAATTTTCTCATTAAAAATCGAGTAAAAAAAATGAGCTCTTAATGTAGAGGTCTAGCTGAACCAAGCCCCCAGACAGTGTTGTTTTTCTAAGGTCAGAGATCATTATCATTTTATTAGTAAAGATAAAAAGGGCCTGATATATGGAAAGGGCTTTTCAATAAATACAAGGGTTAAAAGGAAACAAGGAAGGAAAAAGATGTCAAAATGTTGGTAAAGAGTGCACAAAGCATCTGTTTCATATAAATATCAGTGCGCTGACTGGAGCTGTGCAGTACTGAAACACAAAGTGCCCGCCTGTCAACAAACAGAAAACTAGGCAGAAATAATTCCGCAGATAAAAGTAAACATCTTCCATTTATGTTTCAATTTAACATTTCAAAAATAAAGAACAGCTCTAGAGATAAAGCAAGATGTTGGCTTTCAAAACACCCCTAATCATCACTGCTGTTCTGGGAAGGTCAACATCCAAAAAAAAAAAAAAATCTGTATATTAAATTTATTTGGCCTTTTTTCCCCAAGTGTTTTCAGAAAGAGAACATGCATGAGAAATAATATTTACCTCTAAAGATGAAAACTGCATCTATTGAAACACTTTATTGCATACACTGATTCAAAACGTCTCAAAATAAAACAAAAATTAAGTAAAATACAAGCAGCTTTATATTTTGAACTCATGACCAAGGTATTACGTTCTTTTCTTCATGGACCAAATAGGCGCAACTGCCCCAAGTGTTTATCAGCAGCCGGTCAATAGTGTCACAATAAAACCAGCATTTCTGGAGTTTCATCTCCTTGCTAACATCTGAAGATACCAGTGTGCCTGCGTTTCTCCTGGACAAGAAAACATCCACTTTCATGTAGGACTCCTCTAGGTGTAAACATATTGAACTTTCAATCATCAGTATACAAGGACATTACAGAAAAACAGCATTACCAAGGCTGAATTACCTTCCAGTCGTAATGTTGGCCATATAAGCATCGGAGTACAATGAAACAGAGACCAATATGATGGGAACTCAAAACTGATATGACATGATAGGACTGAGATTATGCAATTATTACCATTTTAATACACACTGGAAAGCAGAAACAAGCTCTCAATTATCAAAATGTCTCAGGGAACAGGAACTAGCATAGAAAGCCTCACTGCTGTATTACACTTGCATCTCTTCAGGCCTGAATACCTTTTGTCACTTGCCTTAATAGTGATATCAAACACTACACATGACAGAAAGAAAATTGTGGAGGGCTTTATTATCAATCATTTTAAGCTTCTAACAGTAAGCAAGAGTGTTCGAGCAGGAAGACCAGCACAGCAAAGCAATGTCTCTCCAGGGTCTCCCAAGCACTCATTCTTCTAACATATGGACATTCAGGTTGAAGTCCTTCAAAGTGTGATTAAATTCACGCTAAAATATTCTGCACTCTCACAATTTCAAGCATCTTAACATCACATTTAATTTTTATCTTTTAATTTAACTCATATTAATCCTTAAAAAGTTGAATTTGCCCTTGAGACAAGTCCTTCCAGTAATTTTACTTCAGTATTATGTAAGTTACAACATATTTTACCTTGACTATCATCAGGATTTACAGCCAACCATCTCCAATATCTATCAGCTTGTCTGACTTTAATTATAATATCCATGGAGCTAATGGAGCTAACTTCCAACACCACATCTATCAGACTCAGCTCTCAGAAGCTCTCAGCAAAGCCTAAGCATGAGTGCTAACTAAGGTAACACAGATTTCCTTGCGCTTCCCAGTTTGTGTCACGTGTTAATAACGGTGTTGATCAAACCAGGAGATGGCAGGGACAAGACACTTCATCCACCCAGGGTTTGGTGAAGGCAGCAGACTGCCTGGAACATGCTGTGTGATGTGATGGAAATCTTATGCCTTCCATTTGATATACCACAGAAAGAGAAGGAAAAGCAAGAAGAGAAGAAAATACCAAGAAGTAGTCAGCTCACAGCACTCAAAACACACAAACTCCTCTGGGTTTGCCACGCACTTGGTGTTCACAAATCAACATCACATTACCTACATAACCTGACCTTGCCAAAATCACTCACTCTTCAGGACAGAGCAAACACAACAAATTAAATCTGGAAAGCAAAACGGTAAAGAAAGCTAACAGGGTTACCTGGAAACAAAGCTGTAGTTTCAAAACCTTTACAGCTCTAACAGCTACAGGCAGGACTCATTAGCAGTGGGTTCCGCGTTGGTTTTTTAACACGTGCACTTGCAAAGATGATACACACACCTCACATCTGTGCTGTGTGCACACCAAGGAAGGAGCACAAGGAATCGTGCAGTTTCAGTGAAGGTAGGTTCCTACAAGCCTGAATGCTATGCACTAGTTCCTACCCTCCAACTTTATAAAAATGACCTGCTTGAGAGCCTGAAAAGATAGATGTTGATTCGCAAAAAAACCCAAACAAAAAAACACCAACCAAAAACAAAAAAACAAGAAATCTTTTTTTTCCCCAGAAAAATCACCCTTTTTTCATGTGTCTAAATGGTGCCAAACCAAACTCCTATTCCTACAATTTTTTTTGTATTTATGCCACCACTGTATTTAAAGCTCAGCTACTAATTACAGGTTCCAAGTAAGTGACACTTATCAAGACAAGCACAAATTGTCTTTGCTCTTCATCTACACACAGGCATACACATTTGTACGTATATCTGCACACATAAATAGAGCAATAAGTGACAACACTTGGTGTCAGCATGAGGACATGAAAACAAACACAAAAAATGTCCCCTTGAAATGGTCTCAGCACATACATTCATGCGTGTTTATTCCATTTCTCTCCTACCCCTGACATCACCAATCAGTCTCAGCAGCAGGTGGGCAGCTGAAAGGACAGACACACCAAATCAGCAGAGCTCTCCCAAAAAGCTGGCTCTGCTTTATTAGCTCCTGTGCCACCGTACAGGCAGCTGCTATGTCCCCAGGTGTGAAGGTTGCAAGGGAAGGAAAACAACCAGCTCCGGATTAGCCCCCGATTAATGTTGCCCAAGTGACTCCACAGCTCTTCTCATCGTGAGGGAAAGTTCACAAGCAAAGGACAGAATCATAACCCAGTCCTAAAGACTTGCATTCCAGTGAAGGCTCAGCAGCAGCGTGTGACCACGAAGGGAGAAAGGCAAATCATTCTGAAGGCTCTGACTTGCAGCCTCAGCAAGTAAAGTGAGATATAAGCCTCGCTGCATAGTGTGGCAGTAGTTACGGCTTTTCACCAATTACCTCTAATAGGGATGGCTCCATTTTCCCATTGCTGTGTGAAGCAAGGAGAGAGACAAAGCCTGAACCTTAAATAGAAACACTAACTGCAAAGTGCACGGCTGTCAGATGAACCACAAATGAACACAGAAGCCACTTCAGACTTAATAAATACTGATCTGACTTCCTCGCCCTTAATAAAAGCAGAACAAAACTGCCTGTAAGTACAGTGAGGCCCCTCCTGAAGCTTGTAGTTTGGAAAAAAATCCCCATTGGTTCAATAATCTCTTGCCTAATTAAGCCCCTTGGGTCAAGGTGTCAAAGAGAGGAGGACATGCCTTCTCCAACAGGAATGCTAACAAATATAACCCCTATTACGAAGCAATAATCAGAGTTTCTTTTCAAAACTGATGACAAAGTGGGGCACACCACCTTTTCTTCGAAAGTATTCACATGAAAGGTATGAACAACTGGATTTTAGGTTAGCTTCTGTTACTGACATTTTTATAAGAAACATTAGGGGCGGGACTTCAGCTCAACCCTCGCCACAGCCATTAACTTCCTTTGTGATAAATGTTTGCTACTTTTAAAAAAGCAAACAAGTCTAAACCACACACACAACCTGTGACCTGAACATTTTGAACAGAAAAGCTGTGGAAAAGCCAGAGGGATGTGAACACTGCTTGCTACTGCAACCCATGTGGTAACCAGAAGGTTATGGGCCACAAGTGTAAACCTGACTGATGAAGGCCAAGTGCAAACTACTCTGATTGATAAGAACAAGATGCGTTAAAGTCTGATTAACACATGGGATCAGGCTTGTTATGATTGATGAGGACATGTACATGCAATTGCGGTTGGAGGGAGTATTTATAAATCCTTCTCCATGAGGGCCTGCAGTCTCCAGATAGTTTCAACTGATTCCCATAAATTTCAGTAAAATTATGTCTTGTCATATTTTTTAAAAAGGTCTTGGTCAAAACAATCTGTAGACCAAGCACTGAGATTGCTTTCAAAGCCAATGAAAATTGGTAATCCCCCTGACACTGAAACTCCAAATACTTCTGCTTGGTAATTCAAGTTCAAAGCACAGAGATGAAGCATCTTGCCAGCTTCAGTGGTCTTTAAGTTTAATGACTATTTTGGCTTAATTTTATTTTAAACATATGATATTTCATATCAGTAAGTCGAGTTCTGTAAGAGACACCCCGCCATGAGACAGGCTGTGGGCAGAGTCTGGTGTCTGACAACATGGCTACATCCCACACAAGATTTTTGAATGAAAAACTCGCTTGTGGATGCATTAACATGTTTCAAATAAATAAAATAGGAATTACCATCACACGTTACCACTTCTATACAATTACCACAGTAATTAACAGCAACAAACATTATATGTCTAAAATACTTCTTTCAGATCATTATCAGAGCCTTTCGTTTTTCCTTTAAATAAATAAATAAAGATATTTTCCCCTAATGCCACATCTCTTTAACACATAAAGAATTAGCTAAATAGAAAGCAGCCATCCTCCCTCCCAAGACATATGGGAAAACAAAGCTATTTGCATATATCCCCACAGGTCTCCTTTCGCTTGCCAATTTCCAGTCTTTAAACCATTATTGAGGAAAAAAGCATTTAGCTGCTTATTTTGGTTGTGTGTTCTGCTAAAAAGAATACCCAAATCAGTATTTTTTATCTTTTTTTTTTTTTTTCCGTCAGATGAGTAACATAAATAACAACATTCAGGAGCATGTTAATCTAAACATCTCCAAAATCACTCACACTTACATGCAGAAACCACAGGTATTCTTACCTCCTCATTTCCCAACAAATCCATGACAAACAATGTGTCTCTACAGACTCCTGCTGAAGCAATACTTGAAAAGCAGCAGTGACCACAACTAGGAGGAAATTCAAGTAGGCTTTTTGTTTTCTAAACAATCATTCAGAATTCCCAAACAACTGTCCTGATTGCCTAACATTAACTTTCATCATTGTTAAAAACCAAGTATCTAATTAGCTATTGTTTTGCTAGACAGCAAGGGTAATCCTTCTTCATATATTAATATTAAAAACCTGCTATGAGAACTCAATTCTCTCCTGCAAAGGGTCAGAGCTCCTCAAATACTCCCCCCTGCCTGAGGTGA
The DNA here is from genome assembly GCA_013397845.1 of Melanocharis versteri. Lineage (NCBI taxonomy): Eukaryota > Metazoa > Chordata > Aves > Passeriformes > Melanocharitidae > Melanocharis > Melanocharis versteri. The sequence goes on from VZTG01010444.1 coordinate 13,806, forward strand.
TTATTAGTTTTGTAAGGATGTTCCTTTCCCTCAGGTGGCACTGCCAGCCCCTCTGCAGCAGAAGGGTCTCAAATTTGTCTGGTTTTACTATAAAGTGATTAATAAATTTCATGAAATGCCAAGCAAAAGAGATGTCCACCTTCAGAAGAAATTAAAAATTATGAACAAGAGAAAGTTAGATCTTGTGTTAACCACGATTAAATTCAAATACTTTTAGCAGATCCTAAACCAGCATAACTACTACTATAGCCTCAGGTTTTTAGAACTCTTGTAGAGATGGTTTAGTCCCTTCCAATCCATGATACAACGTAAGAATAACAATGAATCTTCCTGACATCAGCTGAGGAAGGTGAAACACAGAAGGTTAATTAGCACACAAAAAGAATTAAACACTGGAATATTAGGAACAAACCCTTTCCTGAGCAGCAGCACTCACTAGTCCTGTGACTTTGTGTCTGATATTTGGATTACACCTCATGTTTAACAATGTCTGATTAAAGCTTTTAGTACCCCTTGGATATTCTGTAAGACCCTTTTCTTCTGGAAAGCCCTGATGTCAAACCTAAGCGAGCACCTGCTGCTGCTGGGTTGATTCTCTGCTCTCTAAGAGTCTGCAATCAAATTCACAGTGCAACCTCTTGCACAGCAGGAGTTTGGAGGGCTCTCTTGCCTTGATCACCTATATTTCATAAACATAGAATTTAGAAAAACATCTGCATTTCAAGGAGACTTTTCGCTCATTTTTCAAGTTAGTAATAAAAAAACTAAAAAAGAAAGTAACAAATTTTTCATCTTTATTATTTCAACTGGCTCAGTCCAGATTCTTTAACTTAAGAAAATAGATCTCAATCTTAAAAACAAAGTTCCTTCTCTCCTTCTCCCCAAAAGTGAAGCTTTAGCTAATTTTTACACTGGTGATTTTTTTTTTTAAATAAAGTGCAGTGGAGTTGCTGAGTTAGTGAAATTAAGCCTTTCTATCATCTTTTCTACAGCTAAGCCCACAAAAGGAAGCAGACAAATCTTGCTGCTAACTTTGTAGTTTTCTATCTTGCCACTTTATTAAGTGGTTGGTTGGTTTGTTATTCAAGCACAGCAAGTTATAAACCATCACATTTCTGATGCGCCTATCTCAAGAGACCCTAAACGTCTTACGGTTCTCTGGCATAACCAGAAAAATTCAAGATTTCTCTTACTCCTAATTTGTTCATTTTCTCTCTAAACCAGATCCAAAGGGAATTGTCTAAATAACAGGAATCGGAACAGGCAGAGGATGGGCAGATTTCCCCAAAAGCACTTCCAACCCCTCGTGTCATCACTGCCATCATACCAATGTCACATCTCCCTGAAGCCAGTATATGGTTACTGAGGGCTGCTGAACTTGCCAAACTCACTTGTCTCTGGGGTTGCAGGCTCTTCTCCTACCATAATTTGGAATTTTCTTTCTTTCCAATGATTTAATTAGGATTTGAGAGAAAGAAGACTGAAATACACCTGTCTTGAGTACTCAGTCAACCCCACTAATTGGCCAATAATCCAGCATTTTAAATGTTCCTCTTTCCTTGCCTCCCACCCTTCCCATTGCAAGGCTGCCCTCATTAGTCCTACTTTAGTACCATAATATATTGTTTCACTTAATTACAGCTTGTCCAGACTTATGTGGCTGCACAAGATGGGAGAGAATAAAAGAAACACAGCACCACAAAGACTCCCACAGATACTGCTCTATACAGCAAAACCACAGTATGTCACCAAATGCTCCTTGCTAAACAGGGAGAGTGCCCTTTGGGCGGCCCAAACTACTTTTAAATAATTTGATGCACTCATATATGCTTCCATACATAAGGCAATCATTACAAAGCATCCTTAATGCAGAGCAATAGGGAAAATCTTCCCTGAAAATTCAAGCACACTGCTGTTCCTTCAGCCAAGATTTCTATTGCACCACAAGAGCCCGCTGGGGTGTCCAGTTAGGTGTTGGTGCTCAGGCTGTGCTGACTCATGAATACGATGGCAGAATTTGACCTTTAATTATTCTTCCACAGCAGGAGGGATTATTATTCCTATGACAAAAATAAATGACAGTTCCTTCCTGTAAAGATTTTGTCATTTGAAGGATAAAGGTGATTACAGAGAAATGTTGGTTCTAGTTAATGGATTATTCCTTTCTTAACAAAGTTCCCTTGACATTATATGGCTTTTGGAAGATGAGATATGTCTTAGTTCCTGTTAATGGCAGTGTCAAATATTAATACAAGTGGGCCAAAGCAAAATGACTTTCAGAATTACCGAGGAGCTGCATTAGGACAAGTGAGATCACTGGGTTATGGCCTGTTACGCAAGGAAGGCATTTTGTACTTCAGGCACTGGATATCGCTTGGTCTTTTGGTATAAACATAACAATCGTTCTTCTGACTCAATGTTCCCTAGTAGTGAGACTAATCCTATTTACTCAATTTGTACACAAAAAAGAATGCATTATTTCCACTTAAACAAATGCTATAATAAGATGATGGATATTAAAGCACTCTCCGGTAGAACTCAGACTACATTGGTAATGGGCTCTGACTCTGAAAAATCCAAACTTTGAAGCATTTTTTCCTCTGCTTTCTATTTAATTTTTACAGTTTAATGATGCATTTCCCCTAAAATGATTTTAAAAACTCTTAAAATAACTCCAAGAACACCAGATTCAAACATTAAAAACATCAGAAGGTAAATGCAGAAGGCATAAAAGGCCCGCACAGCACAAATCAATGAAAGAGCAAAACTCTGCCCCTTTTGCACATCTCTGGCTGGGAGGGGATATTTGTGCAGCTGTGGACAGCTAGCTAGACATTAAAAACAATTTGGACAGGGTGCTGAAGAAAGCCAGCAAACCCACAAAAACGTTTAGCCATAAGAAAAATAAATAAACTAAACACAGGACCTTAATACAAGAAGTGTGAGAAGAAGAAGGAATGGGATTTGTGTCTCTGTAAAAAAACAGAAAGAAGTGATGGGAAACCACATCAACTCTTAATGTGTAAAACAAATGAGAAACAGTCTCCAAACAGGAAAGAACCCAAAGTCCTGCCCGTGGTGGCATTAGAAAGATTACTGGAGGGACTGTGCAAAGGCACAAAAGGAGCAGAGGAAATCTGTTTCCTTGATTCTCTATATGGACTCATGTATACATTTACACAAAAGCGTATACATATACATGTATATAAATGCACACGCTCCTTTACTATTTCTCTTGAAATTCATACATAAATATCTATATTTCTACACCTAAATCTATCCATATATGTGTGTGTGTGTGTGTGTGTTTGCATATATACGTATACACACAGATTAATCCTCTCCCCTACTGCTTTCATGAAAGGCAGACTGGGAACTTACTCAGAGCTCACTGCAAATTGAGGTATCTGAATATATTTTCTCAGAATGATGTTGCTGCCTGAAGCCCTGCATACATCCTCCAGGACAAACTCCTACCTTTCTTCTCAATTCCCAGCTATGCTTTTATGGAACAATTTCTAAGTGGATGTGTAAACATTCAGTCCCTTACAAGTGCGACTTGTATTCTTACCTCCTCATTTCCTAACAAATCCATGACAAAAAATGTGTCTCTACAAAGACACAGTTCCCTTACAAATGGGAACTAAAGCGACTCCCTCTTGGAATGGGCTCCTCAGATTTCCTGCTCGAGTACTCCAAATCATCCTTATATTTCTCCTTGTCCTTTTCACATACCTGAACAAACTGTTTAGCTTCATGCCATGGGTCAAAACTCAAGAGATTCAATCTATCATCAGTCAGGGAAAGAAAGTCAAGAACTTCGGACCTTCTGCAGATGACCTCTACAATTTTCAAAGACCTCTCTGTTCAAAATGGATTAATTTGCACCCTCTGGTTCCAGGCTGCTGAACTCTGCCCTTTCTTTAGACAGTGTGTGCTGTATTATTCAGTTTCAGAATATAAAGGGGGCGAAAACAACCACCAACAGCCACTAGTTTCTGCAAAGTTGAGCTTGAAGACTGGTCACTAAAATGAAACAATGACTTGGAAAAGAGACAGTAAAGAATGAACAATGAGGGCTTTCAGGACTAGATGAATAACCACTTTTGACCGGATGACTGAGCTGAAAAACTGGTGGAAAACTGCTTCTAATAACGCCTTTCGTTTCTCTTTTTCATGAGTGTCCACCCAGATAGAGACTTCTGAAGTCTTTTAAGACACCAAGTGATTTTAAAAACATCTATTTTGAATACAGAGTGCAAACCTTCTGTTCTGAAAGTGTCAGTCCAGGTGATTTTGAATTTTTCAAAAGAACTTGCATCACCTCTTTGCAAGACATTTTTAAAACTACTTGAAAGGTCAGAATTATTTCCTGAACTTGCCTTGAATTTATGAGCGAGATAAGATGCCTGAAACTGCCCAAACTCTTGGTCCAGAGATCTGGACTGGTTTTTCCTGCCACTGAACTTTCAGGTAAGCTATGATAGCACACGTTGAGAATAAAGGCTGTACCGTAACTGCAAGATCATTTGTACGTCACATCAGGCACTGTCCTGGAAGCATTTAATAGCTTTTATGGGAAACAACCTCTGCCCATGCTCCCATACCTTGCTAGGAATTATGGGGGGTATAGAGAAGGGGAAATCTTACTGCTGCTATTAGCACGCACACTCACATACCTTAAAAATCAAAGTACTAAAAGTAATGCATAAGTAATAATTTGAAGCAAAATTGACTTTCTTTAATTACATTTGGCCTTATATACTGTGATGCATTACTAAATAAAAATAAATACTACCAGAAATGACAAAAATCCATGCTTAATTTAAGCAGACCAATTACTTTAAGTGCTGCTACAGTCAGAAAAGTGATTCAAGGATAAGTATGGGAACACACAATGCCATTTCTTCAATAGCTTCCAGATCAAATTCAATGTAAAAGTCAAAAGGTCAATTTTTTTCTTTACCCCATGGTATCACAAACTCCCTGTTGGACTTGGAGAACTTGGCTGAATTCTTTCTTTCCTGGCATTCTCTGCCGCTGCAATGATGATCATACATTAAAAGACACAAACTTTTCACAGGAAAGTTTTCATTTTTTCCAGGTGGATTTTATAATGGTCTGGAAACTAGACATCCAGTATGCAGTTATGCCTGAATAACGAGGTAATGCAGAAATTGTGTAGAATAAACACTCAGAGGATTCTGTTCCTTGCTGGGCAAAAAGGTGCTTAGCCCCAGTCTATCCCACCCCTTTATCATCTCATACAGCAGCACCAATGCAGAGATGGCCACGGATTCCTCCCTAAGTGATTGCTGTTGCAGATTGATGATCATGAAGAAGTTACATTTCTCTGCAGCTGGCTGCTTAAAATCTATTTATCTTACTATACAAACTGCAATCTCAATTCAAGCTTCCCCACTACAGTTCCAGCTGGGATGCACCAATCAGCTGGAAAAAACCCAGGTATTTTAATATACACATGCGAACTCTATCACATAGCACATGCAGGAAATGTCAGACACTTCCTGGTAGTGTCAGATTTGCTGAATGGGAACCTACCAAAACATGTGCAAGTTGGCTCAACACCTCAGGTGCCAGATTCTCTGTATTCACATTAAGTAAGGGGTGCTCACTGGAAATTTGGCATCCCCAGTGATGCAGAAGTAGTTGTCTGACAGCTGAAATCATGACACAGAAAGCAGAAGATAACTTACGTTATAAACAAACATGGTTAAAAGAAAACTCAAGGCACGTGAGGTGAAAGCAGCTCATGTGCAAATGCTCTGCATTGCTTCTTTTTTGTTGTGACAGCCAATGCTTCACATCTCAAGTCATTTGCACTGTTCCACGTGGACAGAGGAAATGCATGCATTTCTCAATTTTCATTACAATATTCCTCTGCAACTAAATAATTGCTAGACTAGCAGCCTGCACAAAGGGATCTTGACGAAAGACAGACCATTTCAGAATCAATAGCCTGTCATAAAATTATTAATAGCACAATTCCTGTAACTTATAATCATGGCTGAGGCCCTTGACAGGCAGGACTCAGAAATAAAACTGCCATATAATTACTGTGGGAAACACAGCTTCCCACAAAACCAGTTATATCAAAAATTAAGTTCTTTCCACAAAGCAAGATTGATCAAAGAGCATTCAAAGTTAATGCAGCATCAATGAAAAAGAATAGACCCCTAATCTTAAAAAAAAAAAAAAAAATTTAGAAAACAATGAATTGTGGCCTTGGGGTTTTTCTCCTGTAGGAACCAAGCTTCATATATAGGTTTGGAAGGTCAAATGTTCTTCAAAAGTTTCTTCTGTAAAACTTGCATACAACACTTCTCTTCAGCAGACAACACTCACTTATTGACACTAAAATTAAGAATAAAATATCACAGCTACTTTTCGCGGGTCTAATACCGCTTTCATTGACGAAGTGGACTCATAAAACACACCTATTTTATCTTACATTTTGTAATATGGATATGCAGACATGTATGAAGGAAAGCAGAGAGACCTAATCTAACTACAGAGACAAAGTGTTTTTCAGTAGTAAGGTTAATCTAGTGAAAGCATAGCTATTACTCACATTTCTCTTCAGAAATATGACTTCATATTCCTCATTGTTTTCATTTTCACATCCAGCCTCCAAAACCCTCATCGTCTAACCACACATCTGTTTATTTGCTCACCCTAGTAGCAGTTTCAACTGTTTATTTCCCAGCCTCATCTTCTGGTGGGTGGCACCCACTGCTTTTAACTGATAGTCACTTTACAGCTTGGTAAGATTCTTTATGAAACCTGCCCCACTACCAATTTTTCTGTCAGAAAATTTGATTACTGATGCTCCTACATCCAGAAGGTCAGCAAAATAAAACATTAAACTTCCCAGCAGGCCTGTACACATTGTTGCAATGTACATAGAGGCACAAAAGATGCTCCTGTAGAGGAAAACATACTTCAAAACACATCAGCACAGCTGAAGCTTTTTAGGATGACACAACAGATCTGAATTCTGTTGCAAGTTCTTTTACAGCTGGGTAGACCCGGTTTCACAGAGCACCATCTGAGAGCCACTGGCAAACTTAGGGGCAGCTTGTTTTCTTCGCCAAAAAAAGAATGTCAGTCTCAGCAACAGAAACCTCCCAGTGTGGTCAACGGGGAGCAGGTTTCTGTGCATCTTCTGAAATTAACGATAAATGAGAGAAGTGGAAAAACAAAGGCTAAATCATAAAGATGCAATATCTGTACGAACTGCTATATTTTCTTATATAAGTATATAAGTATAAATACAGGAGAACTGACCGGATAATTATCAACCAACCTTTCCCCTGTTGGTACAGCTCAGTAGGAATCTCTTGATTTCTTGTTTTAGACTTTAAGGCATTTCACTGTAAAGGATGATATCCTTTCACTGAAGTTATGCATATATTTTTATCTGTCATTTCAGTGTAAAACAAGGCATATTTTACTGTAACCACAAGAATATTAGGGGCTTGTTAGGCTGTTTAGAAACTACTCTGTGTTTCTAACAGCCAAGTCCATTACTTTTCCATAATTTAGCCAGTGCTGAAATTATAATTTAAAATGTATGTCAGAGAAGGGACGAGTAATAACATTAATAAATAATTTTCAGCTTCAATCTAACCACAGCATTGCTATAAACGTGTGACGACTTGTTTATATTGTGCAATGCTATTTTATCTTCAGAAAATCTGACCGTTTCCACAAGAAGGACACCAAGGGCTTTTAGAGATCAGCAAATGAACAAATTAAAACACTACTCAAAGGAACAGTACAACTTTCAGAGATCAGGTGGAGAAGGACCACTTGTTATAGAAAACCACAAAAGCCCAGTTCTGGAAACTCTCTGTAATCACAGACACATCACCTCCCTCCATCAGGGAATTCCTGCCCATCAAGCAGGGAGGTGCTGCTGGAGCAGCAGGAGCAGGGCTCTGTGGAAGCTCAGTCCTGAGAAAAGGGCCATGCCTTGGAAGCCAGGCATCTGTTTTGGAGCTCAGCGGGCTATATCCTGGGAACTGGGTTATTTATCTTCTATTCACCAATCCCCACCCAGAGCTGGCAAGGCTCAGTTGGCTTCTTTATGGAAACCCCTCCCACCAAATTCTTACGAAAAAATTATTCCAGTGGAATTAGCATAAGATGGATGTCACATCCACGAGAAGAAAGAAAGGAAAGAGCACATGGGCAGCTGCAATGCACATCACACTCTCCACTGGAAGGAGCAGAATGACTGTGGCAGTCTTCTATAACCTTACTGTCTTACTGATACAGCCTGTGCCAAATGGAAAAGGTAAATTTGATCATAACTGAATTTAGAGGTATGTGAATTAAGGGTTTCAGGATTTGCTACTGAGATGTTAAGCATTTGCAAAAAATAAAAAGAAAAAAAAAGGCAAAGAAACACAGATGTATCACTGGAATAAAGGATACCGTAGTTCAGTAAGCAGGCTAGCTAGTAGGGAAAACAGGCAACAGCAGTCGGCACATAGAGTATCTGGGGTGTTTCTAAGACATCCTAATAAGATTATTTTTTTTCCCCCTTCATTCTTGAAGTAACTGTTAGAATAATTTTGACTCTTGAACCCAATCCCCTGCTAAAGAGCAACTTTCTCATCACTACTACAAGGCCACCAAAAGAACACCTACCATAGTACTTGTGACTTCTGCTTTCGAAATATTCACTGTTCAAGCATTGCCGAGGACAGTAATCACAGGACAGTTTATTTGCTGGGTTACTAGATTTTTGAGTCTACAGATTAGCTCTCCAAGAACCATAGAAGTCTTCTCATGTTTAAAACAATTCTATGTCATTAAAAGGATATTACAGTCTCAGTTGATTTCCTACTTGAAACCATCCTCATCAACTTCAATGTTCCTTTTAAAGAAATGGCAAGTAACTATCTAGCCGCAGAGAACAGACATCTGCACCCAAGACTTTCAGAAATCTTTTAAACTCGGGATTGTTTTTTCCTTTGTTCACTTGTTGGATTTTGGGGGTTTTTAAACCAGGACTAACCAAACTTCAAAACCAAAGATGCTATTCCTCTCTGACTTGCCACTGAAAATCTGGAAGAATGCAAATAAAGATTTATTTTGCAACAGTGAAAGACCGTATAAAAACTAAACTATATGCATAGACACGCATAAGATTATTTTTCCTACTATGATTTAACCTTAAGTTTCCTTTTTTTTATATTCTGTTCATGGTAAATCACCATGTCAAAAGATTATGCATCATGTTTTAAAGCAGAAGTGTCAGCAGGGTTTGAAAACATACCATAGAAAATTTATTTTCCCCATTACAGATCCTATATCCTAAGACAAGAGTGCTGAATGTACCACGAGATAAATGTACAGAACAGTGTTCATACCAGTTGAGCAGGGGTGGGGGAGGATATTAAAAAAAAATATACACAGTTCCCCTTCCCTCTGACAGCCTGACACAGTGAGAGATTTGGGGTTTTATTATTCTTTACACCTATCATAAGGTACCAAATTTGCTTAGGCAGAGACTCCTTCTCCTGAAGTTTCAGCCCAAAGTAAGAATTTTGCTGAAGGAAATGCATGAGATTTAGTGAAAATGCTAACTCTACTTTTCAGTTTAATGCCAGGAATATCACTGTGAAATTTACTCGAGATACAGAAAAGTGTAAGGAAGCATGTGAAAAAAGTAATAGTTATTGCGAAAATTAATTTTTTTAAACAGAACAGTACTCAGCTTTGATAGAAAGCATTTTCTGGAATAGGTAGAGACCATGCTGAACTTGCACACCTATGTGACCCCTGCTGATCAACGTCAACACTTGATTAATATTTTACTGAAAAAGTGTGAGATGATTCAAACTTTGTCTGTCTGGGTAGGTGTTGCTAAGCAACTTTGCTCCTCGTCTGAGAACTAGTCTTCACAGCAACCTTTCCTTCAAGCCAAAGACCCACATCCACTCGAAACAACTTTCTCCTTTGTCAGTGAGAAACCCACCAAGTCATATCCCACCCTTCCCTTTATATTTCCCTCCCCACCTCCCAGCTGAGAAGAAATTAATGTAACAGTGCCTGAAACGCAGTTTTTCTCCTTACCGTAATCGCTGTCGTAGAAGACGATGAACTTCTGCCAGCGCAGCTCGGTGACCAGCTTGAGCATGACGTCGTTGAGGCGCACGGGCGGGCGCGCGGCCAGCGTGTACTCCTCGTCCTCCAGGCTGGGGTTGAGCTGGCAGGCCGTGCGCGGGGAGCCGCCCGTGCTGCGCTGCACGAACAGGTGCGGGATGTGCATGGCATCCGTCAGCGACTGCAGCGCATTGGCCGACGCGCAGCCCGTGGACGTCACCAAGGCCAAGATCCCCAGCGTCATCAGGTCGCAGGCTGCAGAAGACAAGACGTAAAAGCAGGGTTGGAACGAGCTCAAGCAATTCCTTTGGCCAACATAGAGGCTAAGAAGAGAAAGAGGAAAGTTTTGCCCTTACCATCAACAGGGCTGAAATGATTTATATCACACTATCAGCTGAGGCCGTTCAGAATTAGATCCTGTACCTGTACAGTAGGAGACAGTATCTGCAATCTGTCCTGATACGCCAAAGTTGAGGACAGATAACACAACTACTGTCAGTCCTTCAGACAGCAGCTGACGTGGATGGAGATTATGGCCCTTGCTTCAGGTCATTCCTGGTGCACACAGGAACTGAATTCCCATTTCTTAAAACTCACTTCACTGCTTTAACCCCTTAATCCTTGTTGGGTACTTTGGATGAAGATTTTGGACAATAAAGAGCAATTTCCATTCCAAGGATTTGCCTCACACAGCAGAGTTTTAAAGGACTTTTAAATTGATAAAAAAAAATTCACTGTGTGTCTCAGAGCAATGAAGAAACAACAAAGGCCTTCTTTAGAACAAAGATAACTCATGAATGACTAAACAATTGTTAGCAACACTGTAGCTGTCCTTAAAAAGACCTGGGAAAGCACATACCATTTTAAAAACACAGCATATACATTTGACCCCATCTGTTTTTGAGAATGAAGCATTATTCTCACGCTGAGTTTGAAACACAGAGCGTGGGGAGGCCCGGGCAGCCTGCTCTGCCGCTCAGGGCATCCCACATGGCCTGTTCTTCCCAGGACCTCTCCAGATAAGGCAACCTGATATTCAGCTGCAGTTGGAAAATGCTTCCAGCCAGGGCCCTCAGCAGCTGTTCAGTCAGTAGTGGTGAGAAGACCGTGTAAGACTGTAAGGCAGCCAGTAATGCCAGTTTTTACTGACCCTCGTGAATAAGTGGCAGCAAAGCTGGCCCTGGGAGCTCAGCACAGGAGACCCTCACAGGTTAGGCTGGCACCAGCCCTGATGGTCCCCCAGGGGCACTTGGAACTCCCTGCTCCCCCTTTGAACAGGGCTGGGGGCAAGCTCAGGGGCTCAGCAGCTGTTTCAGACCCCAACAAGCACCTGCCCACGCACAGCCTGCCCACAGGAAACCCTTGCTCTGCTCCTCCAGCGCAGAGGCCCAGCACAGCAAAGCCAGACAGGAGGCACTGCAGATGCTCCACAGCCCCACGCAGTCTGCACGAGCTCGTTAACAGCGCATAAATGGAAGAGCCTCTGGGGTGCAATTCAGAGCCCCCCAGGACACACTGAGCAGAGAGCTGAGCAGGAAATCCAGCTCCCAGCTGGAGAAGGGAGGCTGCCCATGCTGGTTTCCCCCGCCAGGAGAGCACACGGGCTGTGGGACTGCCAGCACCGTGTCAGAGCTGGTGGCAGCAGGTGACCTGCAGCCACACTGCCACTGACCTGCTGCCTCATCTCCGGTGGAAAGGCAGAAAAGAGAACACAATCTATTAAAAGCATTTATTTATCCTCCTCTAAACACTTTTAAGTATATCTCCACTTTCAGAGGCCAGAAAGTCAAAGGAAGTAGGTTATGAATAATTAATAGTAATTAACAGTTAAGTATCAATTAATATTAATTACGTAAAGCCTGAGTAATTAAATATATAACTGTTTCTCACACAACCAGTGAACCGCTCCACCAAAAATCCTCTTAGACCAGATAGAAAATAGATATATTTCACTTTGCTATGGGATAACAGAAAGAAAATGTTTGATCTTCTCTGTGCACAGAATGTTCAACATGTATCCTAATACAATGAAGATGAAGAGCTTTTAAAATTATTTCCTTGATGGTCTTTACAATAAACATATGTCAGCTGCATTATCTAAATTTACTCTGAGTTGATTATAGTTATATGAAATTGTTCTTTGTTTTTCCAGAGAGCTGACCTGATTTAACAGCAGGGAGGCATTATATTTGCCAAATGGGAGACCCAGGTTTGGGAGCAGATTTGATTTCCCAGGCTTCTTGCCAGAGAAAACCGAACATGTCATACAGGTAATTTATTTAGTCACAGTAGGGGAGGGAACAGAGAAGTGAGAACAGAGGGAGAGAACAGCAGAGCTGAGCCATAAACCCCTGCAGAGATCACCAGCCAGCAAGCTTTGCTGTCACCAAGGGTGAGAGCAGCAAACCACACGGGGCTGTAGCAGGAAAAATTTACTTGCAAAGCAGACAGAAGGAGACAAGAAACAAAGCCCTTTCTGATGGGAGGCTGCATTTGGAGAGTCAGTTATTTGTGCGATACAGAGCTGATCGCCAGCTGTATAACAAGAAAAACCTTCCTTCAGTGGTTGACACTAATCAAAAGCTGCTGCTTATTAGCAGCCAAAAGACCAAAGGGGCAGCAGATCTCGGCAAATGGCCCCCTTATCTCCCAGCACAGCCCACCAAACACAGCTGAAATATCTCAGCAAAGACCATTTCAGCCGAGGCATTTTCCCAGTGTTTCGTAGCTTGTGTCCATGGGTTAGATTGAAGAATTAGTCAATACACTTCCACATTCTGATATTTTTGTCGATTGATTATGTTCTGCCTGAAAGCATATGCTACTTAGTAAGTGTTTGCTCCTCTTGCCTCTCTGTTTTGAGATAGCAGGCAATAAAAACTGGAATGACTAAGGAAAAAAAAGGTTTCATGTTCTCTGAATTGCTTTCTTTAGTCAAATTACAGAATGTGAAACAGAACATGTCATTTCTAATAGAAGACTTTCATTATACAAAAATACAATGGATTCCAAGAAGTTCAACCTCGCCACAATTATTGCACTGAAGGGCGAGAATAAGCTTTGAGCGCATAAGGAAGGCAAGTATTACTTTTTTACACAAGTAACACAATGGGGAACAACAACATAACAGACTCCATTAAAAAACTCATTAGCTCTTAAGGCATCTCCAAATTCCTTAGCAAGGGAACGTTCAAGGATTTTACAATCTCAGGAGAAACCTCTGGTGGACCACTTTTTTTTTTTTTAGGATTCCCCCCACGTTCTTACAATTTCTTGCGCAGAAAACTAACACTAGAAAAGAGATGTAAGATTCTGTTTAACTTCACAATAGCTATGGATTTTCGGCAACAATCAAATCTCTCTGACTCTGTGACTGAGTAAATCACTAATTCTCTCTATCGGTCACACTTCCATAAGCATTCAAAAGAACCTGCAATTTTTGCATACAAATTGCATAACCCTGATCTTGATTTTCCTAGAGCTGAATAAGTTTGAATTGAAATGCTTTGGTCCACATCAAACTACCAACATAAGGAAAAGGGGAATCAAAACACCTTGGAAACTTCAGGGATCTTCAACTACTATAGTTATGGTTATACACATAACTAAATATTGTTATAACTAAAATGCTTCCGTATTTATCTCACAGATATATTTACTTAGATAAGTTTAAGAAATAATGTTTTTAAAGTATTTGCTCCACAGATGAAAAGACACAAATATTCTGGTAATCCTGCCCCAGATTTCACTGCTATTTAAACTGCAATAGGTATTAGTTTACTGTGCTGAGAATTACTTCATCACCAGCGAACTTCATTTTAAGAAGATACCAACACTGTACAAACTACACAGTAAGAAATGTGCAGTCTAACGTGATGAAAACGTGAACATCATCATGCCTAAAGAATAAATCTTCATTAATCCCTTTGAGCCAATTAAATCATGTCACGGTGCTTGTTCAGTGCCAGCCTCCATCAAGAGACCATGTCTCAAGCTTGTTCTTGGATTTAATTGAAGTTTCCCAAATTATGGATTAACCCAGTTCGTAATTGTTTCGGTGAAGTATCTCTCCTAACCTATTATTTTGAAGTCTGTTTTCAGGAACTCCCCTTTACATATCTGCTTGACATTTTACATCTTGAGCTGTTATTTCCATCACTGAGTTTCACAAGACACTGCTTTTTTCTCCATCTATTGCCTCTAACTTAACTCTCACATCACAGCAATATATAGAAAACTCTCTCATTCTGTGACCCACATCTCTAGCTCCAGTCACATTCCATTAAGACCACACTTAAGCCTGGAAAAGAAACTGTTAATTTTCAGACTGCACCTTATCCATTCAACCTTTTTGATCAGTGGGACTCCTCATGGCACATGAGACAATGCAGAACTTCTACTTTGCTGCAATTATCCTTCAGGTCTTGCACTTCTACCACTGCTTCCTGTACTTCCTAATTCTGAAGACAGGTGCATGTGGCAAAGTCCTAATTTGGCACCATCTTCACAGGGATATTTGCATTAAGAGCTTTATCTCAGATCTGTGTAATTAAATCCTTCTCTCTCCAAACCACTGGGAATTAAAATACTCCAAGAGAAACTGTTATCTTGCTCCTGGCAATGTGGCAACATGACCATCTCTCAGTCTCCCTTTCAGTGATCTCCTATTATCAGAAAAGGGCAGAAACTTGTTCCTTTGTTTTCTCCATTATCAATAGAGCAGCTGCCAGTGTAATTTCAGCTCTGACAATATATCCACCTACTGGCATTCACACTGCCTCTTCAAACTTCAATGTCTTTCTGTCTCTCACTTCTGGGCATCACCATCCTGCCCACTCTAGACACCCTCTCATATTTAATAAATCCTCTTCAAGTTTTTAGTTGAATTTTTTTTCTTCTTTTTCAGTTTGACTAAGCCTTAAGAACTCTTTACTGCACTGCAAATGGAGAATCATCCAAATCACAAATAACTTCCATTTAAAAAAAAAAAAAATCACTGTCTGAAAATTGAGAGGCTGCTGCCTTTCTGCTTGGAAAGATTTTCAAAGGAAGGAAGATAACTTCAGACATGCTGTATTACTCTGCAATGAAGTGATTAACTAAGTTGGCACTTAAGTGTCTGTGATGAGGTTTGAAAGCCACCTTCCTGCTGAGACGAGGGACTTCATGCTTGCCTCAGTTCTACCGTCTCAGTCAATCTGGCAGAAAACTAATTTTTCACATTATTTATCTTTGAAAACCAGTAGGGGAAAAAAATTATCATTAAAACAAAGTCCGGAGAACACAGCAGATTCTGAGGAAAAAGCTCTATTTTTGGGAACCTAAATCTTAATATTCCATGAGATTATCAAGGCCTGTAGTATCATCTGCTGAAAGTGCATAGTTAGCAGATCTACCAACTGAACAAGCAAGCAGATGCAGAATGTCACGTGCTATATACAAATGAACTATTGTATTATTTATAGGTATAAAATTTAATTAGCACTTTGGTTCATTAGCCATTTTATATATAAACAGAGATACACCTAAAGCTTTGGGGTGAAACCCTAGAACAACCAAGAGTTAGGAGATAAAAGCATATCAGTTCGGAAAACTGTGCCTTGAATCAAGATGTAAGGCCTGTGGGAAACACGCCCACAGAGGTATTCTCAAATTAAATAGAAGTCGTCCTTCTGGGAGGTTTGCTGGAGCACTGAAATGAGACAGAAAATACAATGATGCAAGGAGAAAGACTGCATCCACCAAGCAATATTTCAAACTCAAGAGGATGATGATCCAGTTCTTCCAGGTAAAGCCAAAATAACACAAACCACACAAGTGTTTTCACACACATCTAAGCAAAACCTGGATGTTTCTTCTGTAGTACATGAGAAACTTCCATGAAGTCAGGGCACAGGCCCACAGCTAATTCAGTCACACAGAAAAATGGCAAAAGACTATTAGCTATCTACATTTAACTCCCCTTTAGGCCTCAAAAGGCCTTTAAAATTTAATGCTTTTGTGCAAAACCAGCTGATCAGGCAGAAAAAGTTATAGAATAATCTCATCTATATCACTGAGAATGCTTCTATTAAAAATATTGACCCATACAAAGATTCGCTCCTATTATTGGTGTATTAAGAACAACATTAAAATTAGTTATCTAAGCACTCACTGAGCCTCATGCTTCACTAAATGGGGTTTCCTGAGGAGTTATTTCTTGCTTCACGTTTTATGATGTTTCTTACTCTTCAGCTTCTTTCCTTAACTCAGAAAGGCAATTTATAATGAATTTGCATCATTTGCACTTAATGATAGGCTATGCAGTTGTTCTTCCTTTGGATACTCAGCAATAAATATATTTTTCTTTGTTTCATTTCTGTAGGCTTTTACTTACTTTTATGTTCTATACTTACACTACGTTTCTACAAATAACAAAGAATTTATTCTTTTTATTATGAAATCTACATGAAGCTATAGTTACTTGTCACATAATGACTGATAATACAGAGAAAAGATAAAAAAGGTAGACAGCAAAAATCTTTTATGTAGCACTTTTATTGTTGTATCACCTTATATGTAGTGAAGATGGATATTTCCTGCTCCATTATCAAAACAAAATGCATCTTAGAACAGGAGAGAAAATTCACAATTTCTCCTCTGTGGTTTGAGCCAAAAAATAAAAAAAAAAAAAAAAATTAAAAAAAAAAATCAAACCAACCAAAACCCCAAAGTACCTCAACCTAGATGTATCCGTTTTTTGGATGAAACATTTGAGAACAATCAATATTCCCTCCCTCCTCCTCTGTATCTGAGAAAGGGTAGGACAGAGGTGTTCCAGTACATTCATACATTAGCATGTGGACTTAAGAGTTCACATAATCACTACGTCAGAGTATCTCTGACAAAGCAGCATCTGAAAAACATCTCAAAAGCAAGGGAAGCATGATGATTTTGAAATGTTTACTCAAAAAACTTGGGAAAATTGCTTCTAAAGGTCATCCCCCAATTTTTGGGCAGCCTTTCTATTGTTTTGCCACTATTCAAGGAGGAGGAGGAATAAGGAAATAAGCTGCTGGGGTCAGCAGCTGGCTCCACCCCTCTGGGCCACTGCTCAGGGCACTAACAGGGGCCTCATCACTGCTCAGTGACACTGACTGCTCAGGAGAAGCACGTTTGAGATCTTCAGCTTCCTTTCAACTCTGTGCTTTATGACCTGATGTCTTGTGGGCCAATTCTCAACGTGCGTAAACTCTGAGAGCTTCCATGACATTACCAGAAGTGTCCTTTACATCTGAGTAATTGCCACTGTGCCTTGTTTGCTCCATTGCACCCTCGGTTCAGCACTTTCAGTACGCTGTCATTGCTGGCTGGCACACACGCTGACAACTTTTGGTACCAGGGCTGCAAAATGCTTTCATTTTATAGGACCTATGATAAACACCAAAATTGCATAAATCCCTCCCCTGGCATGCAACCTGACTGCAACAATTGGAGACTTAAAGCAATATCCCTGGAAAGACAAACCAAAAAGCCATTTCAGTGCATGACAACATTGTTTGTGTCAGTGCTAACCCACTAAACCACTGCCATGCTTGAAAAATTAACCAGGAGCAAGAAGAGGAGCAGTCCAAACCACTCTTCTCTTTGCATTTATGCAGACAAAGAAATTATTCCAAAATTGTAAGTAATATACAACAGAGAATAAAAACAGTGATCCAAACTAGAGTTGTGGCTTTCATTTAATTTATGGGAGAGTATTAATAACTCCCTCCACTCTTTGATGGTCAAAATAAAACACCAAGCACAAGCAACACTGCTCTATTGACAACGCAGTTTAGTTTCTGCACAACTGAGTGATGCCATCAAGCGGTCAACAAATGCACCAGTTGTTTTCCAAGTCAGGTTTTTGGGTTAATCTCCATTGAACACGCTGCATTTTGTGTGGAAAAGCTACTGCCATGAAATCAGCAAAAAGCACACTCCACTGATAAAAGTGCATCAATTGAGAGCACTAGTGGCAGATAAGAGACAGCCTTGTTTTTCCAAAAGACAGCTCTGATGCTGCTCTCTAGCTCCTCCTAAGGAGGTGAGAGTATCTGAGAGCACATACAGCTTTCTGACTGCTTTAGAGTTGATTTTTGCTATTGGTTTTGCAGTTGGGTGGATCTAGAAGACCACACCAGGAAAGACTGCATAAGGTAGCTATTAAAAGTATGTTAAAATTCTTTTGAAAACAATTTAGCATTCTGAGTGGTTAAGGATGTGCAACATCCCAGAATTTAAACCTTTTCTAGTTTTCTCAATTAATAATAAAAAGATCCTTAAAGCAACTAAATCGAACCTTGACGGCACAGAAATTCTGCAGAACAACTGTACTTCTGCTTTCTCAACAAAATGTAACTCCATCAGTGAAGATTTTCTCTTGGAATTGTAGTTTGGCATGATGTTTAAAAATGTGAATAAGCATTTCTGGTAATTTTGAATAGTGCATGGTTCTACAGAACTACACATTAATCACAATGGCATCAATACTATTTTAAGGCACTAAGTGGAACTGAATCAGCTTTGACTTTTTTTTTTCTTTTTCCCCTTCAACACTAGTTCTGAGGTAGAATTAACTGCAAACCATCTCAATTATTCACAGGACATAACTGCTTTTCTGAACACTGCATATTTGATCTCTGTTCTTTGCAAGTTCTTCAATAATTATGTTTTCTTTCGCCCTTCAACACAGAATGAGCTGCGCTTTCTCACCCCCTGCTTTTTTCACCTGCCTTTCAGGACAAATCAGTGACATGGAAGTATTTTTTACACGCTCGTTAGCATTCTGCAGGGATGCCTTTGTCGCCTCCTTTGGGACTATTTTACTTGTACACCCTGAGTGTTATTTTAATGTCAGTATGGCTCTGGCTCAGTTTGAGCACGCACAAAAGGAAAACACTCATCTGCCATCTACAAAAAGCAGTCAAGCACAGCAATTCCAGATAAGCTGATAAAACCTCCCATCCTTTGGTACCAGGGAACACATTTGGATTCGGAGCAGTATTGCCAACCATGGAACACATTAGCCCTCTGCTTGTCTATCTAAAGGTATCTATACACAAACAGGGCCCAGAGAAACTTCTGTCTGGGGGGAGGTTTAAAATTCCTCCCCTTTGCATCATGCCTTAAGCTGAAAGCAGGAGGGATGAGCATCAGCCTAGGCCTCTCGACGTTGCTTCTGCACTACCTACAAAAGCCTCCTGTTGTTCCCCCAGCACATCAGGAGCACGTGCCACTCACTGCACACTCCCACGCACGTAGACATTTTAAGCAAACCAAAACACTGACGCATGATCTCCTTTCCAATCTGCCATTGTGCTCACTGAAACGCCTACTTGAAGACAACGAAGTCAAATAACCCCAAACGTCACCCCAAAGCAGCACTTCACA
Organism: Melanocharis versteri; assembly: GCA_013397845.1. NCBI lineage: Eukaryota > Metazoa > Chordata > Aves > Passeriformes > Melanocharitidae > Melanocharis > Melanocharis versteri. The sequence goes on from VZTG01010444.1 coordinate 33,357, forward strand.
TCCTCAGACTTTAAGGAAGGCTCTGGGGCACACACAACACTATCAGGGCTGCTGCGTTACCAGAAGCAAAATGTTATGAGGCTCAAGGTAAGTGCACAAAAGCTACTATTGTCTCATGCCCAGACAGCAAGTTCCACACTCCAACAAGCAGCTCCAGAAATGCACAGCCCTAAAACTTACCCTTTTTGTCCCATCTATGATTTCCCCCCTCCCACAGCTGTTACTTCTACCAGCAAAGGGGACAGTGATAAGGCAGAGGAGACACCAGAAATCATCACACAGCCAGGGAAGCACAGCCGTGGTGAAGGAACCCACTTCTCTAAACAGCATTCATTTATTTATGCCAACTGCTGAAAGACTTGCAGTGTTTATGAATCTAGTTGTGACTCAGTACATATTTATAGCATATATTTATCGACAAGCTTTAGGGGTTGATCTATTGAAAGATCTCTGCAATGTATCACATACTTACAACTGCATTCAAAGATTATGCAAATATCCCAAGCCTAGCAACAGTCAAAAGCTGCTATGTCATTTTCTAAAATCAACTTTAAAAGGAACACGTTCTCCTTTCCTCACTCATGGAAGACATAACAAATGCCAAAATTATTTTTACTCATTACTAAGGAAAAGTTCCTGTCCTCACTCAGCACTAGTATTCGTGATATAAAAACCACTTTGCTTGCAGATCTCAAATCCCCCATGACCACCCAGTGCTATAAACTGGGTAGCATTAAAACACTGCAAATCTGCATTCTCCAGTTTTCCTTTTAGCAGTTGCCACAGAATAACATCAGACACTGCACATAACTTTTTTAACACCTACTAAAGCTACTTTAAATTATTGGAGGATTACTCTGAATTTCTCTCTCCCCTTCAGCTCTGCATGAGACAAACCAGGAGAAAACACCAAAACTCACAAATTGTCAGGAGTTCTCGTCTGAATACATGAAATTAGCCAGTTGTTCAAATGTGTTTAACACCTGATAGTTCCCACTGTGAACCTGAGGGCAGATTTTCAAGAAGTCTCAACGTTTACACACTTCTTTGCCAGAGGCTGCTGCAAGACCGGGCCTCTCGTTTTGATGTTTAAATGAGACCTGACCTCTTGAAAGCTTTTTCCCATTTTCAACTAGACGTTTTTTGGTTTTTTAACTATGTCAACCTCTATCTCTCGGGATAAACCGGTATTGCACTGGGGATAACCAGGCTTACCTCAAACCACCACAACTGCAGAGTATTTCTTTAATATTATATTATTAAAAATTGTTTAAAAATCAGCCTAATTACAACTCACACCTAAGGTTTCTCTCCACATGAAAGTCACTCTATGGTAGACTCCAACTCAGACTAATCTAGAAGAAACCACGTAGAAAAGATCTGCTTTTTAAACACCTCACATTCCACTGAAAGATATTGTTTCACTTAAAGGCTCTACTTTCAGCTGGCGTGCAATACCTTCAACTGCACCTGATTTCAGTAACTACATTATAGGAAATTGTCAGAGTGGATAGATAATACAGGAAAACACAAGCCCTGTGGCATGATCTATACAGAAATACTGTACTACACTTCTTAGTAGGTGCTACTTAGGTTTTATTACTAAGAAAGCTTAACTGGCTGTTATGTTTTATATGTTTGTGTTCATATAATCTCATTATGTAACATCTTCAGGTAGTTTTCTTTACTCACAGGCTAAAACCAAAATAATTTTGTCCCTGTCCTCTCACCACTGCATTTGAATGTATTCTACAGAAGGCCAAGGGAGCTACTACTGCAGCGTGGTGAGAGGAGCAGACAGTTGCTAAAAAGCAAAGAAATTATCACATGGGGACAAGTTAGGAATTCAATACTGCACTTCCTGAATTTGTTTCTACAGTGGCACCAATAACCAGTGCTCGTGCAGAGAGCTAAACACAGATGGAAGGCAAATGCTTAAACCAACAAGATAAACCTCATAACGAAGAAGCTAGTGCCTAATTCCAAGCTGGGCACACATTGGTTTAAGGAAAGGAAAAGATGCACCTCAAATATAGAAGCAGAAAGAGTAGGTCAGAGAAGGTTCCTGCTTCCAAATATCGAATTTTTACCAGTTAAAATAATTATGTGACTTATTAGAAAAGTGAATTTCAAATGAGAAGTACCGGTACAAATGAGGAACTTCTGTTTGTTGGTTTATTCATACATCACCAGCTTGTCACTAAAGGCATTCATTATTGGATCATACTGATTTTCTAAGAATATGTATTATGGTTGTATGCTCAAGTCATAAGCCAAGTAAAAAAAATTCAAATGTTAGAAAGCCATGGCAGCTAGAGCCTTCTTCCAATTCTCACACTGTCCTAAGCATTAGAGAATTTTACTGTGAGAAACACTCAAATTCTAGACTGACAAAAGTCAAGTTCCAGCAGGATGCCACAGACAGCACAGTGTCAGCTCAAGAGCCTGGACATCCCGACAATAACCATGGATTCCCTGCAGGGCTGAGGTGGGCTTGTTTCAGCCGTCATTGTAGGATCTGTTATACTCTGATTTCTTCTCTTTTTACTGCACGTCATCTTTATAAAATCACTGTCTCATCCAGAACATATGCTATATACACCAGCTAAATTGTCACATTCTTCACACCAGCTATTCTTTTCTCATAATCACTGAATTGTTTTCATAAAGCAACCTGGCTATAAGGTACGGGGCTGCAGGGAATCAATACCCAGGCCTGGCAGTGAATTACCCTCTTGTCTGACCGATAATAACCTGCACAATTGACACTGTGGGCTTTTCAAGTTTCCCAAATCTCTCCAAAAGTGAGGCATTGCCTTCTGAGGTACAATCTCTAGACACATCACGAGGGCACGGCCTCTGAGAGCTCTAACATTGTAGCCTGGTTCTGCAGGCTCAGTGGTGACTATTAGCTCCCCAACCCTCCCAATTTACTTCAAACAACCCTTTCCCAAAGACCCAATTTCATGAGCATTAGGCCAGAAGACATTTTTTCATTCAAGGATCCCTAACTCTCTAAATACATACCATAGATGTAGAAAGCACCTTGCCCCTCCCCATGTCATCTAAGGTGAGTTCCACACAGCTCCTCAACGTTTCCTACAGCATTTATTATACATGCAGTACTATGAACCACTTGTGTTTTGGACCTGATCCATCTCAGTAACTAGCTACTATGAAATCCAATGAAACTATTTCGTGCAACCAGGAAAACTACCTCCTAGATAGAGATGCCAGCTGATTTCTCAGGGGGGCTTTTGTCACAGAGGCTCTTCATTTTCACATGCTAAGATTTTGATGTAGTCCAAATCTACACCTTGAGACTGTCTGTCTGGTAGACAATGACCTTGCACATTTATTAGTCTTGGAAACTCCATGGAGACCGCTCTTATTTTTATATATTTAGTTAGACTGACAACCATTTCTCAGTTCTACAAGAGAAAAGTGATGTTTTTTGTTGTTTGTTTGGTTGGGTTTTTTTACTACAATAACAGGTTTCCTTAGCTGTAGAGCCCAAAGCACAATATGTTATCCTTGGCCACAGTACCAACAGAAGGTGTTAATGAAGCCCCAGACTGAAGCGGGGTTCAAGTTTGGGCGAAGTTTGGCTCCTTCTTGTACACTTTACACAATTACATCTAGGTGTAACAAAGGCATGTATCAGATGCTCCTTCCTCACAGCCCTCTCCGAGCGCAGAGTGGCTGCACGTACCAGACACAGGCTGGACACCCTGGAGACCAAGGCCAGCACCTGCTATAGGGACAGACTGCTTCCTCTGTTCCCTGAGCTACAGTAAAGCACAGCAGGGCGTTAAAGTGAGCTGCGGGATCAGACCCTGCTGAGCAGGACAGTCACTGCTTTACATTTAGGTAATTTATAGTACATTTAGGCCTCCACCACACAGAACCTGGACAGTTAGAGAAAAATACTTTCTCACTTCCACTCCAAGTCCCTTCCAGTCTAAAAGACATTTCTGTGCAATGTAACAAAAGGCAGAATCCTCTCGCTTAAGGCTTTCCCAATCTCCTTGGTCCTCTGCGGGTGCAGGAGACTGCACCGTACACTTGTTTATATTAGGAAAAGGGGGCTCTAAATGGCAGAAGTGCCTATCATTTTTTCCCCAGTTTAATGATACATTTGATTAACTGCACTGACCACAACTAATCAGGTAACTCACAGGACTTAACTGTCTTTGAACATCAAAATTGGATTAAAAGGTTTTTGTGAGCAATGACAAAATACATCACCTAAACTGTCAGAAAGACTAAAAAACTGAAAGGTAGGAAATGTTCAACTTGTAGACTGATTTTAGAACACATAGAAACCCATAACGAAAAGAAAGGCAGTGTTTTCTACCAGGGCTCTTGGACCCTTTTACCTCTGTTTTGCATTAACTGGAAGACAACTTTCACATTTTGTGAATATACCCTTTCTAATATTCAGCACAAGATGCTCAGAATCCAACCAGCTGAACTGCACCAAAGCCCAGGAGCCAACACAACTCCTAATCAGGGACCTGGGTGCACACAGTCCCATGAGACAAGCAGCAAAAACATCTCTCTGTGCCCCACAATGTGCTGATGCACTGGGAAGCATGTGTGATCCAAAAAGGGCAGGTGTTTTGAAGTAACAAGTTTCTTGCCCACTAACCCTTGCTGAAGTAATTTAAATACAAAGCTCTACAAAGCAAAAGATCAACCAGAAAAAGTTTCATACAAAGAACATAGGAAACTTTTTTTAAACAAAGGTTAAACAACTAAACCTTGACATTTCAATCCAGGTAATGCCATTTTTTATTGTTATTTTACAATCTAAATACTTGGGAGAAGAAAAAAAGAAAACAAAAATGCTTTTTTTTTAATACAAAAATTGAAAACCAGCTAAAGTTCAACTCACCAGCCACTCCTATCACTGCCACCATCTCCCATTCCTGCCTCCCCACTCCCCCTCAAGACAGGACTCAGATTGAGCCCTCAGGTTCTGACCCACACTTGGCATCACCCTGAGCAGGAGATCCCAAGTCTCAGTCAAATAACCAGTGCCCTCAGCTGACACTTCATAAGCCCACGTGCAACTTCCCCCCATAAGATAGTCACTTTTCCCAAGGGTCTGAAAGCCAAAAAAATTTGGGAACTGATGGGCCTCTATAAGCTCCACTTGGGGTGAGCATCACCTGGCAACTTCTTGTTTCAGTTCTTTGCTATGAAAAGTCTGAGATCTCAAGGGCAAGTTACGCAAAGCCTCCAACATAAAGCACAAAGCTCTCCTGTACACCTTGGGAACGTGCCAGCTAAGATGGGGACTGAATCTGTCAAACACAATCCCCAATTTCCATCACTGAGAAACCCTAATCAAGAGTAATAGGCTTTCTCCTTCACCAAGAATGCCAGTGTTTGTCTAGAGTGCAGTGAGTGCCACAATAAGCACAACACTTTATGCCACTTACACAGATCAGGAGAGACCAAACTTTTGTTATCTTTGAGGTCAGTTGGATTTAGCTGGGAAACTCCATTTCTGATCTCTGCACGTTTGACAGACGACAAGGAGTAACATAGATAATTTATACAGATAAGCAAGGTCTAATTTCATTTGTGTAGTCATTTGCTTATTTCTTTTATTTGTGTTCTTCCTGAAGTACTTGCAGGAAGCATGCAATTGCTTTCTGTTGGAGTGGTTAATACAGCATGAAGAGAAATACATACTTGTCATGTCATTTCAGGCCCTGCACAGCAGAATCACATGTTAAATTATTTTTGGCTACTGAAAGTGAAACAGGGCAGATGCTGTAAAAAGCAAACGAGCAGAAATCTGAATTCCTATAAACTATTTTTAATGTAAATAACTGTCCATGTATCTCTTGTGCAGGATGAGCTCTCTTCTATTACAAAGTGTGATACAATATGGGTTTGCAGCCATCTGTCACAGTTCCACTGAAAGGCTAAGGGTGAAGGGGTTTTGAGACAAAATTTTGGGGCCATTTTGTGAACACTTGTTATCCCCCAATTGTTCCTCCATCAGAGTTCAATTTTGTACTCATGTAAGTAACGCGTTTACTGAAGGTAAATACAATATTGAATCTATCATATTAGCTAGCTTGGCTTGTCTAGGCCAGTGCCTTTTCCATATTTGTCACTGACACCACACCAATCTCTCTAAAGCTTTTAAAATCTTTTGCAGACGTACACAAAACCAAATTCCTATAAGAGAATATTCTTCAGAATATTGTCATATTCATTGGCTTTTGTGCTGAAGCATGAGGATTTAAATTCTTTAGAATTTCTTAATCCTATCAAGTATACTTGTGCATCTTTTAATTATCTGTATAGAGACTAATCCTTAAGAAAAAAAACAAAAAATAAAAAAATCCTACTAAGATTCTAAGCACTCAATACGTTAACTCTGAGTTCACAAAGTTCTTGCTGGTTTTAAGCCTTGACACTGCCTCCTATGGAGTTGAAATAAAGTCCCTCTTGCTCTCTTCTTTGCACCACCATTTTCCCTCCTCCAATTATGATGACTTTTTTTAATAACAGCTCCAAGTGTCTGCTCGTTTCCACATCTTTAATCAGCTTTTGCTTCCCTTTGAATACTTAAGCGTGTGTCATATATATCTTCATAAAACAGAGTCCCCAGAAAGGAGAAGGAAAGGAAAAAGGAAAACCATGGCATTCCTAACACATTCCCATTGATCTCTCTCCAGTGACACTTCAGCCCTTTCTTCCATAAACCCAAATACAGCTGTGGAATTCCTTATTTCCCCATGATCACACCTTTGCCAGTCTCAGCAGGGAGTTTCAGCTGCCATTACAGTGCCCACTGACCTACTCCTCTGGGAGTCACTGAGTTACTGCCTTCCCCAGCCTGGAGGGGTGTCACCCACACGTCATTGTTCTTCCCAAATCCAGATTTAGGGATGAGAACATTAAACACTATTTCTAGCACAGAACATGTACATTTTTCCTGGGCTAACCATTTCTGTTCACCTCTTCACAGAGCTCTTGAATTACAGCAGCTTCCCACCTCCACTCTCCCTTTTCTCCAGAACTGCTTAGATATTCTGCTAGCTTCTGCAAGCACTTGCCAGTGCATGATTTTTCCATATGGTAACCCATTGACCTATAATAGTTTTGTCTGAACATTCTGAAAAAAAAAGTATACCTTAGAGCAAGTGTTTCCATCTTTGGTGAAGATCACATTGTCTTATAACCCCGTGTTTAATTGGGTATTGCTTAGGGAAATCGTGTTGCAGCTTCAGCAAAAGCCACAAGCTGTCTCATAGGATCTGAAAGGTATTGTAACCGTCCTATTTTAATGAAATTGCGCTTGCAGTGTTGGAGCAAAACATCTCATACATCTCATTCCAGTCCCTTGAAGAGATAATAAACAAAACCAAAAGAATAGTGAGCTGATTTCTAAAGCTACCCCTGCGTTTTTTAAGATTTAGTAGTACCAAATCTTGTTCTCTCTGGAAAAACATGAAAAGCCAAACCAACGTAACCTACAAATGGACTTTACATTCTGTCTACACTGTGCAGTTGAAAGCTGCACGAGCTACTGGTACATGAGCTAGGTCACTTTGAAGTCACACAGAAGGTTTTTCTGTGCTACGGCACACTGAGCAGTGCAGACAAGCTCCTAAGTGGCACATCTCACAAATGCAAAGTAGGGCAGAAGGTCTGACGTTCTGGGTAAGTCCCACGTGTTTCTGACACACTCAGTGCAGGAGTTATACTACAGTGGTTTCCGCCATCAAAAAATCTTGCAAAATATGGTTGAACTCAAGATTCAACAGAGATGCAGAACCCACCCTAGAAGCCTACACCATTTCCTGAGGAAACGGTACCACAAAAAAGGAACGATTCAGTGTTGGATCTAGTTTGCAGTTACCCTTGCTCTGGAATTTACAGGCTGAACACACGAGCTAAAAATCCCTCTAAAATATTTCAAAATGCTATACAGAACTTTTTAACATGGTTTTCACCCCATTATATGGCTGAGATGGAAGGGGATGCTATTCACCCCAGCACAAATTTCTCTTTATGCAAATCACATAGGATTTACTACTTAGGAGTGGAAATGATGGTTCCTTCTCATGTCTGAGGTGCAAGAAATTACCACATGCTGCTTACTGTCAGCAGCAGAATCCTTACAACTCATTTCTTTTGCCCTCATAAGACACTTTAAATGGAAACAAAATTTCAGGATGCATAGATAACCCTTTTAACAGGGTGAATGATTTATTATACCACCATGAACATTTACACTGCTGTTACTGGTTTTAGAGGAGGCTTTATCTTATACTTCACTTGGATCATGACTGTACAAAACTTTCAATTTGGAATATTTGTTGTAGTTCAGTAAAACACGTGCAGACATACGCATGTCACATACCTCAGTATTCTACCCCAATACACTACTGAGGAACACTAACTCCTTAAACTGCACTTTTAAGAATAAACTTCAAGGAGGTTAAAAACAAAAAAAATCAGTGCTTTTCTCTGAACCAAAGAGCAGAATCATGGTCAGTTTTCATTTACTGCCTCCACAAGCATCAATTAAAATAGCAGGGTTCATGTACACCATGGGATAAAACAACAAGCGAATAATGGATAGAGAGCCTTGCTGCAGCCTCAAGTGCTCCTTTGAAGAGGAGCCTCAGAGCTGGCAGTGCTGATTCTGCTCTGTTTGATCTACCACACACTAGCTTGCACAAAAGTATTCCCTTACCCCTGACAAAACACTCTTCTGTTTGCATTATCTTTGCTGGACTGTCATAATGCCCTCTCCACTTTGGAACCTCTGAGAACAGAGAGCACAAATTCAGATTCGATTTATCTTACAGCAGCGGAGACAGATCTACTATTCAGAGCTGGAAAAAGACACCATAAGTGTGTGGAATAAAAACAGGACTTTGTATTAAAATATTTATACATGTTCGTGTGCACATACACGTACATTTTCAAGTCAACTGACTTGCATAATGCTCGTCTGTGACCCCTAATAATTGACTTATTCTTTATGGGCTTGTGTACGCAGCCACAATCCAGCTATGAACATCCAAGAGAAACAATGGCACTATCAACAATTACAAAGAAACTAAACTAATTCCAACAAACCCTGCCAATCCCTCTTTGACACAGAGGAAATACCATGGCTAAATGGCGCCATGTTAATTTTTTTTTTAATTAGACAAATGAAACAGTATCTGCCTCTTAGGTCTTACAGCTAAAAACTGAGAGACATGCACTACCAAAGAGCCACAATCAGTGAACGCAGAAGTGACTACGCTAAAAGGGAATAAGAAACCACCTTTCCCAATACTGCCTTCCCTTTTTTCCCCTTAGTGAATTAACAACATGAAGCAGAGCATGTATTGTGTGACCCTTCTGCCTGTACATTGACAGCAGTTCCAGCAGCTTAACAGAATTAACCTGAGTTAGAGCTGGCTTCCAATCCACTTTTTGGATTGGATGTAGCCTGCAAAAGAATTATTTTTGATGAAAATTCTTGAATTTTAAGTCCTGTATAATTTGTTGTCCTTCGTACTGTGTAGTAGCAAGCTCTGCAATTTAATTATGCTTTCTGTGAAAAAGGACTTATTTTAAAGCATCTATTTTTGTTGGACACCCCTTAGATCCCATATTACAATATGCAGATAATTCTTACTCCCTACCCTTATTTCTCTCCCATCCACATTCTACTATTCTTCTATTATCATATCTTCTCATGCAGCAATCCTAACCTATCATGTTTCTCCTCCTGTACAGGCAGCTCCACACCTTTAACCATACTTCTTGTCCTTCTTCTAGATTTTATCAGTTTCACTGTGACTTTTAAGAGACAGGATCATCAGATCTGCACACAGAAACTGAGATACAAAAGTACACTTGAAAAATGAGGTTGATTTGCTCTCCATTCCTTTCCTAAAAACCCCTGAGATTTGTCGTTTCTTACTGCCACCAAGCATTCAAGTAGTGGTTTTTGAGAAATATCCACAAGAGACCCAAGATCTCTTTCCTGAATGGTAATAACAGTTTTCAAATTTACTATTGTGTACGTGAACGTGTATATATTCCGTGTGGAAACACACGTGTAGCATATTGCAGCAGAAAATGTTTCTTGACAGCCCCTCAATGCTAAGAAAACAAAATTCCCAAGAAAAAAAAAACCAACACAACAAAAACAACAACAAAAAAATCTGTCATGCCAGATAAAAATAAGCACTGAACTATATCACTATGTCCGCTTCCCCAAAAATTGTTATTATTTTTAAAAGCAGACAGCCTGATAAACAGGAGGACGCACATTTGGTATTTGGCCAGTGCCCAAACCGAAGTCAAGCACAGGTATGGCCTCACCAGCTGACACGCAGATCACCATCGCACGCTCTTCCCACCACACAACACGTGTTGCAGGGGGTTGTCACGCAGCCAGGAACCTGTCACTGCTCTCAGGCTGCTCAAACAGAAACAGCCCCTCAGCTCAGGGGCAGGTAAGTGGCTCTGTCAGCTGTTATGAAGTCTGCCCAGCACAGGGGCTGCAGGAACAATGCCCCCCTGATGCAGGGCACCCCAAGCCCCCTGGCTGTGTAGCACAAGGGATTTTGACCTTGAGGCCACTCCAGGGCAGTGTGGGGAGCAGCTGGGCGTGGGTTGTCACACAGACCTTGTGGCCAGCGCCCTGCGGGGCTGTGTGTGGGTGTCCCCACATCCACACTCCCACCTGAGTGCAGGATTCTTTCCTGCCATCTTCACATGCACCTTTAATACATCCACCTGTACCAGGAGGAAAACTGTAGCACACAGGATAACAGGGATGAACACATTAATAACGACCACTAGACAGCTGCACCACAGAGAGCAGGCATGAATACGTTTTTTAGGAAAGAAAAACATATATCCTGTAGAAACACAGAACAGTCAAATTCTCTCAATCTCTAGTAACTGCAAATAAATATGACTGCGTTCCTTCAGAAAAGTCTTTCAGCACTGCATGAAAATTCATATTTTTCAGAAAATACTGAGAATATCTTTACCTGCCTCAGTAAAATCAAAGAGCGTATTCTGAATCACCAGAAGGTATTTCCTTGCCAGCTTTTCTATCTGTGTTTTCTGATTGTCTGGGTGTTTTTTCATTTGCACCCAACTGAGCACTGCTACATCACCAGCTCCTTTGTTCTGGCCTGCTCATCTGCTGCAATAACTTTCTTGTTTTCCAGTTGGTAATTCCATCGTCTAGCATATATCATCCTGTTTGGCTACTTTATTCAATTTTATGAAGTTGCCACTGCAAATTATTTGCACAAATGGAGAGTGATTTCTTTTCACATTAGCTCTCCCCTGCTCCAGACTTGCTCCAGAGCAAGGCATTTGGCCATGCTGGAGTAAATGGTGGAAAGGAACGGCACAACCACAAAGTGGAACAACTGAACTCAGGTGCTCAAGGAGAACCATCCAGTGGCAAAAGGAATACTAATTCTGTAAGGCACAGGAAATGAAGACAGCTTATATTAGTTCCAATCATTTTGGAAAAATATTTCCTTAAACTGCTTTATGATCTGTACATGCAGCATAAATCCTCCCATTATCCACAGTTAATTTAAATGAGAGAATAGTGAGATGCTTCACATTGTTTCAAATAAGTGAAAAATTACACTGCAGAAGCAAATAACAGCAGAGTCTGTTCTTAACATCACAAAGATGCACAATCCTAACAGGATCTGAAGGATGGGCTATATGTAATCTTGTTGTCTTCAATTTCTGCTCATCAATTGAAGCACTCCTATTAAATGGCCTTTATATGCTCCCTAATTCAAAAAATGCCAAGAAGTTAATTTAATCCTCAAAGCAGATACTATCAGATGTGTGTTTGGTGCTGTAAACAGATAACAGAAAAAGCAGCTGAAATTCAAAACCAGAAAATTTCAAGGTTTTTCCATAACATTAACTTCTTACCCTTGCCTACATCTCTTATGCACATCTTACACACTTCCCCAGCAGCACAAAAATTTCTACTCTAACACAGCTGGAGGCCTGGCAGATAAAAAGTATCCCCAGCCAACGTTTTAACCTCAATCATGTATCACCCTTGGGTTTAGGAGCTTAAAATACTTTACTTACAGAAATACTTCTTCATTTGTTTCAGAAGCCTGAATTGCTCCACATTAAAAAGTTTAGGAAAGCTCAACTCTCACTTCTGAGCACCATGATCTATATATATGTTTATTTTTCCCTATTGAAATAGCATCGCCAGAGCACTTGGTTCAACCCACTTGCTGCCCATCAGGGGTCAGCCTGATTCATATCACAAACTGATGATATCCCTGTACTTACTTCAACGCTGTTTCAAGCAGGGTAAGATGGCAAGCAGAATGAAAACAGCCTTTGTTTTTCAGGGGCTTCATTTGTCAGAGGTATCTTATCAAAAACAGGCTGAGGCTTTATTGCTCTACTGCTCACAGGAGACACCTGCCCAGAGGGTTACCACAGAAGGAACTGCAGGAAAAAGCAGGACAGCAGGACCTGGAGGAGCAGCAGGTAGATGGAGACAGCCTGAATTATGGCTCCTGGGCAGGGAGGGATGAAGACTGCAGAGGTGATGCCCAAAGGACACAGGGGTCACACAGATTCCAGATGCTGTGCAATAAAACATCCTCATGCACAGCTGTGCAGGGCCTCACTCCAGAAAACACACAGCTACATTTTTAACTGATTGTGTGTCTTTGGACACACATAGCAATCTGTCTCATATCAATATTTACAAAGTTTATTCACAAAATCATTCAATTTTAAATCCTGATGATGTTAATCCTATCCTAGTCAGTGGTTTACCTTCTTTGCAAGAAGGCTTTCCAGTGGAGGGATAGGAGACTGGAAATTCCACAGATGGCAGCCCAGCAAGGGTCACCACCTCCTTTCTCCACCTCCTCTGAAAGGCTGAGCAGTCCTTGAGGGCCCTGCAAGAGCCCGGGGACAGTTGACTAAAAATTAGTCAGGCAAGATTTTTTTCCTAATTCAGGGAAATGGTATGGAAGTGACAGCAACAATTACAAGATGAATGCACTGTTAAGTGGTCTACAGTGAACAGGAGTGTAATCATAGAATAAATTAGAATGATATTACAAGAAACACTTTGAAAACCAGATTAAATTCGTTTGGCTTGAAAAATCTTTCATTTCAGTATTCAAAAGTTTTTAATACCTGGAATAATGCTTGAATAATATTTAAAATATATTTTAATAATTTTTTATTATTACACATCATGAACAATATTTGATAATGCTTACACATTACATATTTAAAATTAATGGTTTAAAATACGTATAATAAAGTGTAGGGGTGTTGGGGTTTTCCCCCCAAGAAAAGCCATTATCTTTCTGCTACTGGGCATACTTAAGATAAAAAAAAACTAAAATGGGGATGTAGTGTATCTTGAGGTATCACTCTTCTTGATTCTCAGTCATTCCAATTGCAAGACTTCACTGCCTATTGCAGAGCAGAAATCGTCCTATGATCAAATCCATAAATGTATACCTGTGCAAATAAAAATTTACAGCAGCATTTCCTGAAATTTGTAGCCTTAGGTGTGCAATTAGATCCACCATCAAAAGCAGCTGATATTCAGGCAGGAGGTCATCTGCATGTTTTTTAAATGAGATTTTTGCACACACAGTCTGAAAGCCACAGTCTAAGGGGCAGGTGCACTAAAAGCCTCTGGGGATATTCCCAGCTCACTGCAGCTCACAAATGTCCCCAGAGGAACAGCAGCAGCGATCCCAGAGCACCACGTGCCACCCCAGGGTTAGACACGGCTGTTATGGGTGCAGAGCTGGCACCAGCACACCCCCATTCCTGTGCTCTCCACAGTGATAGCACGCTTCAGCCCACCTCTTTTCCAACCACAAATGCACGTTTTAGCCGTGATTACAGCAAAAATTCCAGCAGATCTGGGGAAGGGGCACATGCCGTTCTTCTCAGCCTCTAAAACACAAAACACCTAGCAGAAAAATGTTTTAAATGACAGTTGGGTGGGGGGCATGAATCTCTGGGTGCTGTAGGCAGCTGGTCAGAGGAGATGGCCAGTGAGACACTGATGATAACAAGATCATGACATGCCCTTCCAGACTCCACAATAGGAATCCTGAACTCCACAGTATCTATATATGCCAAAATAAGCTACATTAAATTTACTACCGCGTCAATATGGCAGCTGTCACTGACCACTTGGACAAATCTAATAGAGGCAATAAAAAAATAAAAAACAATGATAATAATACTTCACCCTTTAAACACCTGACATCTCTGCTTCACTAGCTAGAAATTACAACAATAAATATAAAGTTCCATACTTTTAAGGCCAGTAGATTTCATTATAGCTATTAAGTCTGAGGTTCTGTACCATATTGCTATGAAATGTTATCAAATGACCCTCACATCAAGTCTAGAGCTTCTTCAATTCACCACATGCTCGGCTTCAGTGATCCAACATTTTATCACTCTTACTGTTCCAGAATGTGTGGTTTGTTCCAGCCTCAGTTTTTCCCACCATCAGTTTCTCTATTTTGTAAAGACATTTTTCCTACATGAGTACAGAGCAACTTACTACCAGAAATACTGTCTCAGAGTCATTACAGAAAGATCGTCAAACTTTCTTTTTCTGAACTAGGCGAACCTTTTTTAAGTTCTTAGAGCACCAGAAACAGATGTCAGATCAGCCTTGCAGTTCTCAGCACAGTGACTTCTTCATATCCTCCATAAAGCCCACACAACTGAGAAAAGCTGTATTTTAAGACTGCTTACTCTAACAGTGGTACTACTGCTATTAATCAATATTCTGCACTCATATCTGCCACAAATCCCTAAAAGCTTGTGTCTAGAAGTCACAGAAGATAATGACTCATATTGTTTACTAAGTTAAAATACACCTCTGTGTTATGCAAGCATGATACACACCCTGCATTCCTAGAAACATGAATTCACAGCACTTAATATGACTACAGGACAGAAATGCTCTTTGCAGTAATAATTAAATAATTAAATATCAGCCCAAATTACAAATCTTTAGTCAGCATAGTTGTAGACATTTTCCATGTAGTTTACCTGAAAACTGACTGGGTTACTCCTTAATGATTTCTCCTCTTTACTGAGATCCAAAAAAATATTCATGTTTAAAGAAACTACAGGTGGTTGATACCCTCAGAAGACAAAAATCCTAAGCAGGGTGTTAGGTTCAGGTAGGCATCTGAATTATTGAAAACATAAGTCACCATTTTCCCACTCTATGCCTGCATTTATGCATATCCAGACTTCACATACTGATTCCCTTCATCCTTCAGTAACAGCAGCATCCATCAGTTAGAAGGAAACCACGTAAGTGAGAGAAATGCCAAGCTCAGTTTGCCCACAGTTCAGAAGGGACGTGAACAGAAATTCTAATCCATAGGATGATCAAAGACCTCCAAAACCTCAGAGGTGAGGTTACATGTTCCTCAAATCACTGCTCAGCAGGTCTGCCTACACTAATTAGGATACAACACCAGAAAAGGTCAACTTCATAAAATACCCAGAGAATTAATACACGGTGACCTTGCCATTTCCTTTGATGTGCTTACATGCACACTGCCAGAGGAAGACTTGATGGGTTGCATTTTATTTATACCCATTTTTGTCAGACAGCTCTTGTAGAAAAAGTTCTAATCTCAAGATGCATCTGTTCAGAAAAAAAACCTTAAAAAATTAACTTGAGTTATTGGTAATGGGTTTTTATGTTTTGTTTTAATAACAATTTTCTTGTTTCTATTTTTTTCACTCACAGGCTTCATAGTGACAAATTGGTTAAGGGGATTTAAAAAAATAAGTTTTACAAATAGCATTTTAGTCTTTGAAGTCACACTTCCATGGATAGCATCACTTTCTTCCAAACAGTAGTCTGCTAGCTAGGTGATAAATCCTGCAAGAACTCTTGAGCAGACTCTTTGGAGAGTATAACCACACCTCTTTTAGGCAGCATAGTTTAGTGATGCTGGGTGTGGCTTTTTGTGGGAGCTGGTTGTCTTTTCACCTAACAAAGAGAAGCCCCAAAGAAAAGCTTTTTCAACCTTCAAGAAATCTGAGTTAACTAGAAAAGCAAAAATCTGTTTCCTGAGGTTCACCGTTTTGTTGTGAATTTTGTTATGCATTATTCTTCCCTTCAGCCATGATTCAGATTATGTTTTTCAACATTAATCTTCCTATTTTTCATCCTCATTTCTAATAACTCTCAATAGTCTTCTGCATTATCTAGCTATTTTCCTCTGTATTGGAGATATTCATGGTTCAATGCCCACAGAATTTAGTTTATATACTTCCTTTTCTGTGCTACTAACAAAGATATTAAACATTAGAACACATATAGCATTATTCCCCAGGCTTTTTCAAAGGCTCCAGCTTCATCCATTTAAGATTATTCTTCATTTACACTTGCCCCGCCAACTCTTAGATCACATGGCAGTATCTCCATCACAGTAAATTTGAATCAATATTTTCAAGTAAGATTTCATTAAGAAGATTATCATGAAGCATTATTAATGCTTTACTTAAGTCCAAATCCATTACACTTCTTGAATTCCCTTCATTCACCAGATTTGTAACTGTATCAGAAAGGTAATCAAGTCTGATATGCCTTTCACACCATACTTTTAAATTTCCCATTTTCTAGCCAAAACACATTCATTACACTGTACTTGCAAGATACAGAACCACCATACATGCAAAGCTGAAAAGAAATAGTTTTGTGGGTTTAGAGGTGGAGCAAACTTTACCGTGTGAGCAGGGGCTGAATTTGCTTAAGCCTCATCTCCCATGTAAGAAAACTGACCTCTCATTATGATTCGGCACAAACACAAATCTAGGGCAATTAAGTTGCCTTTGATACAATTTGTGCAATTGTATATAGCTCCAAAACCCAAATCAGAGTTGTATGCAATCAGCAGCAATACCTGCTTGGCTCTGCATCCTGTCAATTCTAGACAACAAATGTGTCCTTAAATCAACAAACACACAGAATCTATGGGGTTTTCCTTCCAAAGCCAGACATGATGGCTGCTTCTGAGGTCAAGCTGTGAAAACTGTGGAAACAAGACAAATTATGGATGACTGTTCTCATCTGCTGGCTTCCCTCATTCTTGGCTCTGAAATGCATGTTATAATGGCTAGGGAATCACCCTCACTCAGCTTGCACCTGGAGGCCCCTGCATCCATTCAAACATAGAAATTTGTACAATCACTTTTCAGCATGTATTTTGCACTGCAAAAGCAACAGGCTACAGCGACGGGACAGAGGCACAGGCTGGCTGCTGCTAGGCAGGAGTTTCATCAATAGATCCCCCTTCAATACAGCCCTTCTCAATCACACCAGTAGGGACCACCTCACCTTAAAAAAATTAGAGAGTAGCTGTGTAAAGAACACAAGCCAAAGATAATTGTTTCCTGAAAGCAACCAGCTTTCCACATAAGCAATACAAACTGGGCTTCAAGTCCCACTAAGTGCAGTGGATCCCCAGATAGGCAGACTACAAGGTACGCATAACTGGCTCTTCGCATCAATAAAAATTAAAAAGCAAAATTTTCTATGACAATACAGTAGCCTTTGTCCAGAGCACTCTGGGTTCTCTGTCCCATTCTGCCCTAGCTGCTCTATTTTTGATCTTTATGTTCAGATGCCCTTAGCAAGAGAATCATCTCAGACCCATCAGTGGGACATCACTCACCCAGTGAGAAGTTCATGCTCAAAGAAATGCAAAGCACATTGTGATGTGTCAGCTCCTCCCTGCAGCACAGTCAGATTTGCACAAAAATAAAAACAACATTCTCACTGGCCTTTAAAACAGATTCCTCCTAAACCATGGACAACAAGCCTTGCCCAACCACAACACAACTAGCCCAAGATAACAACCTGCTACAGGATTTTCTTGGGGCACCCTGAGCTGTGTAGCTGGGCCAGAGCCTCGAGCAAGTGCCACCACTCCTCTTTACACGACTGAGGCCTCCTGGGCAGCACACTCCACTCAGTGCAAGCATTCCTGCACTCAGCTCTTGCCCCAGTTCAGCAGAGGGGCCAGGATCCATAGCAGGATGTTGGGCTTCCTTCATCCGCACCAGCAACAGGCTAAACTTGACATCACCACCAGCCTTTTTCTCTGGCCGCTCCAACACAGCACACGAACCCTGCAACGCTCACACACCAGGGTGCAGCACAAGGTTCCTGGCATTCAAAAGGTCTTTAACTGACTACTTCAAATTAAACACCCAAAGCTCTTTTCAAACTAGAAACACTCAGATCTGTCTCAAGGATACAATTCCATTTCTCTGCTTTTAAAACGCTCACCAACAATACTTTTACGTTTTCGAAGTACAGATGATCAAGGAAGAAAACAACAAAATGTATTCCATATACTTGGCACTGGCATGCAGATTGACTAGAGAGGTAGATCTAGCAGCGAAAAAATCTTTGTAAACATACTGCCAGTCATGAAAATAAAAACATTTTAAAATGGTGCACTGACTGTATTCAGCCAGATTAGTAATACTACAGTTAAAGGACTTACAACGAATACAGTTTAAATAACAATGAGAACCCCTATTAAATGTAAACTCAAAACAATTATATTCAAGAGCTTTAGCATCAGCAGCTGCACAGGGCAATCCACATCAGCTGGCTATTGCCAAGCACTTCTGAAAGGTTCAGTATTCAACCAAGGACAAGCTGAATGTAGCTTAAGTCAGAGCCATCAGTGGCTACAGAGGGGAACAGGCTATATCCAAAATGAACTGTTGTCTAGCTAACTCATATACAAAAGCTGTATTTCGAAAAACAAAACAAGGAAAAACAAGGTTTATCCATTGGAAAGCTCACATTTCCTGCAGAGATACAGCACAGATAGTTAAAAAGACAAAAACAACGAGGTGCTGATCAATGCTGTGTTGCCCAGCAGTGCAGCAGCAAAGAAGTACAAACCTCCATCATCTCAGTCTTAATCACAGTTTGGTACAAGTCGGACTGAGCCAGCCTTACACCTCCTCACTGGCACGCGGCCACTTCTGTGAATGGAGCTGTTGATCTCATTACAGTTTCTAGTAAATTATAGTAGACACATCAATAGCTATCAGCACTACTGTGACATTCTGCAAGGAAGTTAAGGGTTGGAAAGCTCTGGCCCCCAAGCAGCCCTTTTTCCCCCAGAAGAGTTCCCATCACATCAGAGTTGGTAAATACTGCTAGATGGGGTAATAGCGAGAGACACTGACAGATTCAATTCTGTTTTGATGGCAATCCAAAATCTCTATCAGGAAATTAATTCATGCTAAAGAAATAAATCTACTCTCTTTAAGAGGTCACTTTATAATTAATTATACTCCAGCTTTTAAGGCATTTTGCAGACTACAGTTCTCTCTAACATAATTATCTCACAGGCTGCATTTTATGGCAAATCTGAATTGAGAACTCTACTCTGGAATGCCAGGAGTGAGATTACTTTAATATGAAGCTTCAGTAGGTGTTTATAACAAGTATTGGAAAAGCAGGTAATAAAATATTACACAGCCTTGAGACAAAAGTTAATGAGACAATAAACAGCAAGAAATTAAGAAGCTGGCATGTATTCTGTTCCAGAAGCAGAAATGACACAATCAGTTGTCTCTGAACGCTACCTTTCACACTGACTGTAATGTTCCAGACCTTGTTCAGACATCTGAATTATCACACCTGGCTTCCCACAGCAGAGCTCCTCAGTGCCCATGGCATGGTCCTCTCCAGCCCAGGCACAGCCCAACAGCACCATGCTCTTCCACAGGCAGCTCCCCGCACCCAACACAGCCCCTCGTGCCCCCAGCACTGTCCCAACAGCCTCAGTGACACACTCGCCACTGCCACTGTCACACAGCATGGTGACACACTCGCCACTGCCACTGTCTCTCAGCATGGTGACACACTCGCCCCTGCCACTGTCACACAGCATGGTGACACACTCGCCACTGTCTCTCAGCATGGTGACACACTCGCCACTGCCACTGTCTCTCAGCACCGTGGAAGGCCCTGCCCATCTCCCTGGGGAATACAGGGGCATTTCCCTCAGCAGAGAGCTGCATAAGGCTCATGCAGAGATTTACCCACACCCGAGCCCTGCTCAGGACTGGGCATCCACCATGGGAGACAGGCACCAGCTCACCTGGGAAGGGAGTAATAACCAAGCAATGGGTCCTTCCACAGCACACTGGGCAAATCCTCCCACGAAAGACATTCTCACTCCTCTTGCCCATCACCTTCTCTTGTCCTCACCCCTGCAACCTGGGTTTTTGGTCATCTTTTTTTCACCCACTCTCTCCTTCAGTATTTGCCCCCTAACTCATTTGTCTTGGCCAGATTCTCACTTCTTTCCTCTCCTCAAAAAGGTTATTTTGCTCCACCATCCCCTGGAATATTCTAAAATATTCCTTTTTCTCAGAGATGCACAGCTCAAAGTAATTAGCAATCACCCAAGACTCGAATAAGAGTTCAACTTAAATCTTTGAGAAATCCAAGACAGATTGTCTTTCACTGGAATTCCATTTCTCCTTCACATTATGTTAAAAGGTCCTCCCCTGTTTTGCAGGTACAAGTAAATTGGAAATAACAAGACTGAAAATATATTTTTCATTCTATATGAAATCCTGACATTCAGATCATCTTTTCTTAATCAGTACAAAAGACTAAAGGTCTAAGGCTGCTAAATCATATTCATTTCACAGCATTACACAATGGTAGAGCAAAATAGTAAATCAAAATCTCAAACATGAAATATTAGCTACATTATTTTCAAAAATGCACATGTCATAATAAAAAAAAAGCAAAACAATGTAACATAAATCATAATAACTTATTATCAGAACCAAAATTTGAAGATTTTTTCATCAAAATACAAACATTCCCACTATGGATTTTTAGTAAAACTGCATTTATCTTCCAGCCCAGTTTTGCGGGCCAAAAGGTATGGTACAATTTGTAAAAGCTTTGTGGGTCTATCCAGATTTCAGGGTACTCCAATGCACCCAAATAGCATCACAGTCACTACACATGGAAAATGAGCGTCCTTCACCCCAGCCAAATCAGACCTTTTCACCACACACCTCACCCAGCAGGGCTCCGCATGTCCCAGCACTGATTTTCTGAATTTGAATTCAACATCTATCGCAGATGTGAATGGGTTGCTAGCCAGATTACAGATTCCGTAAAAGATTAAAAGAAAACGAAAGTTTTACAAGTTATTTGCGTCGATAACAGAAAAATTTTCAGTGAAGGTAGTAGCCGTGTAAACAAGAACATCTTGGCAGTGCCCAATCCACACTCCAACACCATTTTTTAATACAGCAATTAATACTAAGTTCCATTTGTTCAGTGTCAGTTCACATTGAACTACTGCCACCTGTATGGCACAAAGCAGCAAGAACAAGCCCTGTAACCACACAGGCCCATCTTGGGGATGGCAAGCTGGCCTTGGCTAGGTCAGAGCTCTGATTCCAGCAATCTCATGGCAGTGATGCTTTTCCACTGGAGATCCAGAGTACACGTGCTGGCAGTCTACAGGATCAGACCACCCCGGAGTTACTCCTGTGAGCAGTATTTAACCTGTACTTACCTAACCATTTAAATAAATATGGCAGCCAGGTTTTAAATGATGAACCACAAGTACAAGACTACATTACTTTAAAAAGGCAATTTAGAACAACTTATATTATTATTAGAAATGCCACTGATTCTGGGGAAAAAAAAAAACAGCTGCAGTACAGAATCCATGGTTTCAAAATGTCATTTCAGAGAAATACTAACTACAATCTGAATCTAATTTTATTTTCTATATTCAAATTTGGATGAATAGATGCTATGAGTATTGTCTATTAAAAAGCCCATACAACAGTTTTCTATATATCTCATTTGCAATTCTTCTCTATCATTGAGAATTTCTAGTACTGCAGCTGCAAAGGCTGCTATATCTGCCTGGCTTTCTGACCATTTGCAGTTACACACAAAAATATGTGTGCTGCTCAGTTCTTTCAGCCGTATTTCTGCTACATTACAGACACTTGTGCTCAGTCCCCCACTCCCTTTCTCACTCCTGGGGCATTAGGTTATGCAATAGGCTGTGATATAACACAGTAATATAAAATATAACCAGCTACAACAGAAAAAAAAAGATCTTATCAATTTCCAGTGGTGCGAAGGATTTTCTCTGGATGATGTTTGTTCTATCATCATGCGCCCATAGGTTACAATACGTTTGATAAAAATACACAGAAATGTCTTTTAGAAGATGTTTCACTAACACATCTATAATCTTTTCTGCTCTGCTTCTTTAATCCCTGAAGATCTTTTTTAGTAAGCCTCTCCCACAGAAACTGATTAAAATCCACATCTTTCATATCTTCTGAATACAAGAAATAGCACAAAGAGTAGTTCATATCCAGTGTTAGTAATTATGCTGAAAGTGCACTTTAACAGACTGTTTCCTTTGATTTATTTATTTCTGGATATCCATGAATGAGCATAGTAGGCCATTAAGTGACAATATTTCAGCATCAACAGGAAATCACAGGTATATAATTTACTGGATGACAATTCTAGTATGGGAAAGAAATAAGAAATCAACTATATTGGTGTTATTAATTACAAAGGAACTTACCTCGGTACAATCTGAAATTCATTTAAAAGCATGAATATTTGCTGCTTATGGTAGGTAAAGACATAACTCCCCCTATTTCAGGCCTTAGGTCAAAAAATTAACAATTCCATATTAAATTTAACATGAATTATCTGTATTTAAGAGTAGAATAAACTTCTCCATGATGGGCCATCTTAGCTTTCTGTTAAAGCATCTACAAGTTTTATTCTGGCCCTTTTGCATGAAACCACTCATTAGAAATTAGGTTTTGACGACATGCTTTGCAGTCCTTGCTTCAGTTTAGCAAACTCCCACAGTGGGGCTGGCTGCAGAATGGGAACTGCCAGGCAGCAGCACAGCCAGAGGGAGTGGAAAGGGGCTTCTCCTGTGCTCTGCTGAGACTTGCAGGAGACTATCTGTGAATTAAAATGACAAGGAACGAGCCCTTGCAACAAGGAGCGATAACAAAGAAAAACCCTGCCCTTTGCTGTATCTATTATTTCCCGAGGCTGCCCGAAATCACAATCTCCAAACAGAAGCTACATTTACAGGAAAAAGTTGCCAAAGCCCAGAGTTACAAATCCTCCCGAAGTGCAGAGCCAGTGCCCTGTTCCAGAGGAAAATGAATACCCCCACCGACATTTAGACCTGAATGCACCTGCTGCCAAAGCATCAGGGAGACATGGCAGACAGCACTGAAAACATTCACTCAAAATGCATCATTTACTGTACAATTCCTCTGTATTTATAGCTATAGAAAAACTACAAGGGAGCAAGTTAACATCAGCAGCCTTCCCCGCTGTGGCCTTCCCCTTTGTTCTGTGAGCAGGGCCAATCCAGCTTCTCCCAGCACTCCAGAGAAATGTCACCTTGAAGGATATCTTCAGAAGGCTTTATTTCTTGTGCAGCAAAACAAGCCTCATCAAACAGGTACAATTTAACAATCAACTGAAAAAGACTGAAAACTGTAAATTCCAAGTACATACAGAGTAAAACAAGATAATAATGCACACCAGGGATTGTTAACTCACACTTCCTTGGTTCAACAGCTCAAAAGGATGAATCTCACAATGAATCCACTGCTAATTCTCTGAAACCAAAGAGGAGCTTAATATGGTCCAGGCTGCTCTAACTTCCAGCATTCCATGTCTTGGATTGCATGGACCCAAGTATAAATTGCTCTAATCCAAACACTCTGCAGAATGGGGACTTGTTCCCCTTCTCTGGACCCAAGGTAAGCCCTTCAACGCCAGTGGGTAGGCAGAAGAGAGCAGTACTAACATCATCACCCACACAATCTAGAGTTACCTGCAAAAAACCCAAACCTTCACAAATCAATTAAAGTTTTAGATAGCTGTGGGTAATCTTGAGAGAAGGCCATCACACAAACATTTCACCAATAGTTTCCCTATCTCTGACCCTCATCACCAGCTCCCTCACCCCCCTCAAGAGTGAATTCTGTTCCTTTCTCTGGCTTTCTGCAGGCTGACAACACCAAAAAAAAGGACTTTAAAGACGTTGAATTCAGGCACATGAAAATGTCTCTTCTTTCCATGGTTTACAGCTCAATTTTCAATGAAAGAATAGGATTTTGAATAATTCTAACAACTCTAAATCTACACATGAATAACTCATGGACAGGGCTGCCTGACCAGCCGTGCCTGTCTCCAAAGAGCAGCTCTGCAGTCCCCTGCTGAAGTGTAGGCAGCCATCTCTTACAGCACAATCAGCAAAATGGTCAAAGTGACCCTCAGCTTTGTCTTATAATTAAGAGAAGGGTAAATTCTATCAGGCTTACTCATGGTAAACCTTCGTAAAAAAAGTTACAAGATAAAATTTCAGGTGGCCTGAAATTCCATGGATTTGTAAATACAATATTCTTTTCATGCTTAAAGTTAACAAATTTTGGGTGAATGCATTTGCAAATAGCTGATTTCAAAATTATACGTTTGTGACCTCATTCACAAAGTGAGGTGATAAACATTTGTGCCTTGCTATGAATTGCTGACCTACTGTACACAGTATTTCCTCACAGTTATCCACATGATGGTTCCTATTTAATACTTGACTTCTCTTCTGAGACTACCATTGAAGCTGTCAGGGTCACCAGGTTTGTACAGATGTCCTGTAAAAACTAACAAGCAGAATGAAACACCTACCACTTTTCTTACACGCCACCTAACAGCTTTATAGGCTGGTTAAAATTTGCCTGATGTGATCAAACTGAAACCTCTGACCTAGTGCAGAGGAAGTTCTCATTCTCATTAACAGTCCCCAGGCACAGCTCCTTACTAGAAAAACAATTTGGTCAGTGCCCTGTTTCTCAAACATTTTTGTCACTGAGTAGGGTATTTCCACCAATACTATGTGATGCTGAAATAGTGAGGGAAAAACCCAGAAGAAAACAAAGCCAGACTCAATGGGCCCTGCAAAACAGGCTGCAACTTATGAATAAAATTCTCCACTAACGAGTTTCCAAGCCTCTATAAAATCCCAGTATTTGGCAAAATGCATTCCATTTCCCATTTTAAAATCCTCTGGCAAAAACTGTCATGCTTTAATTAAACAAAGAACGCAAATCACATCCCCAGGAGATGATGCCTCTAGCTGCTTCTCTTTAAATAAGTGTGGAAATCAACTATGGCAGTAAAAGAGCACAGAGAGCAGGGCAACTGTGCAGCCCCTGGGGCTGAGCTGCCCAAATGCCACTCCAAGGGGCAACTCCTGCAGAGTTCCTGGAAACATTGCTTCCAGACAGATTCCCCATTGGCAGGCAGCAAGCTGTCCATCTCTGCTGCTGCCCTCCTGACTGACAGGCTGCATTGCTGGCAAACACGATGCTGAGCTAGGCCAGTCTCACATTTCATTGCCTCCTGCTGCAAGGAAAAAGGTCTCTACTCCAAGGCCTTGTCACACTGCAGTTCCTGATGCAAAAGCCCCTGCCACTGCTGAGAAATTAGGAGAGCTACCTTACATGGTGCAAAGAGCAGAAAACACTTAGCTCACCTGCCATTTAAAAGTACCCTTTGGAGGCAGCACCATGCCAGAATGGCGCTCCTGTCAAAAACATTTCGTCCAGTCACAGACTACCTTTCTATCAGGAAACTAAGAAAAATACAGACACAATATGGAAACTGAAATCACACTGGCAGAGAAGTATTGCGTACCTCCAAGTACCATACCAGGACATTCCATATATGCTCATTTTCTCTCGCCCTCAAATGTCCCAGCTCAGGAAAGTCAGACATGTTTCCATTATAAATGAAACCTGGGGATGGGAAGAGAACCAAATTGTGTCTAGCTTATCACACGTGGAATGAACCACAATTCTTCCAAGGCAGTTTTTAAAAATAAATGATAAATAGATACAGCTTCCACAGAGACAAGATTTGTCATGTACATCTTAGGGAAGTATCTAACAACAGCTAATTCAAACATCATGGTGTAAGTACATAACACTGTTAAGGACTCCCCTTTGACTTCAAACATGATATATCAGACTTAGGAACCCTGTACTATAGCAGGAAAAATGCTCAAGAGTCTTTCTTATGAAAAGAGTTTGTCCAAGCTGAGTGACCAAAGTGAGAAAAGTACAGCTCATCCTACAGCCCACACCATGGGAAAGAGCCAAACACAGGGTATGCACACATTTTAAAATACACAAAGCATTGTATTCTGGAATGCATTTACAATTTCAATTCAAAAAATGAAGCAAGGAAAATCTATTCCACACCCACGTCTTTCTAGACTGATTGATACTCAGAGTCAGTATCCTCTGCTGTAGAGCTAAAACGTGCCTAACTCCCCCATCATCGTCAGGAATTATTTTTAAACCAATATTCTGTAATTAGGGCCCTGCACGAAGTACCTGAAGGCATAAACCCTCACCTTGGTGCAATGTGCCTTTAGATCTCTCAGGGTGGCCAGAGCCACGAGGTAATTCAGTGTCTGACTCCCTGCAGCCATTCAGACCTAGTTAAAGCTGTTGGTTAACTCGGTCTTTGCACTGAAACTTTTCACTGATGCTGTCAGCACCACCTTGGCTGAGACAGACAGGCACTACCATAGCCAGCAAATGGAGAGTGAGGGAAAGACAAGCTCTGGAGGAAGCATCAATTTCATAGGAAAAATAAACTGATTCCTCTAACAGAGATAAAAAGATGTGAAATGTTAGATGTCTTTCATCCTGAGTGGGAGAAATAAAGACATTTTCAATTAGGTATTGCATAAGGCTCAAAAGTTGAGGAAATGTCACAAGTTCAATCTTTAATAAAAAAATCATGAACATCTATTATTGATGACCCTTAGTGGTAAATATCTTCGTCTAAAATTCCTAACTGATAGGGACTTCTCAGAACTTTTTCATAGGGCAGCAAGAGGAATTTCACTCAGGCAGCTGTGGCTGTGAGCACCTTCCTTCTCACTGGGGAAAAGATGATATAGTTAAAGTAAAATGCAAAAGAAAGACTATGTTTAGACAGGCATGTCTGTGAATGCTAAATAAGGGGGGATGCTCTGAAGCTGGTGAAGTTGTTAGAATTCCCACACTGGCCATACAGCAGAATATCAGCCCAATATTAATGAGCCAGAATAAGAAGACTGGAGAGCCTGTGTGTCAGAGCTTCCTTTAATGACTCAGCAATAGAACTGTTCTTCAGGCCAAGATTCTTTTCAGGCTAAGAATCAGCAAAACTTTAATTTCTAAAGATATTAAGTTCGCTGTTGTTGGGTTTTTGTGGTGACCCAAATGACATATTGTGATTGCTACATCCAGGATCTGAACTGCTGTGATTCTAAGCAAAATATTACAGTTTAAATCACAGTGCAGTTAGTAATACTGGAAAATACATAATTTTACCTTTCTGCACATGATTTTTGAGAGACACTGAGCCTAAACAGCTGTTGAGGATTTCAGTTAAGTTGCAGATATTTTGCTCCTCAGGGAAGGAGGATGACAGGACATGACACATAATAGCAACCTCATCTAGAGACAAATTTCAGATCCTCTTCATGAATCCTTTGGCCTTATATGGTAAGAATGAAAAATCACTTTATGTATTTCTTAGGTTTCTTTTTTCTTTTACCTTCATTAAGGCCTCATTTCCCTGGAAAGCAAAGGAACCACCAATTACTGCAAACCAAAATATTTGCAAATGCTAACGTTCAGGCACTCCACTAGAACAAACAAGGATGTATCTTCTCCAAGCGCATCCAAAATCCCTTTTGGGTGATTAGCAACACAACTTCGCTGGAGTGAGTCATCAGAAGAGACCAGCTTCATTTGCAAAACACAAACGCTAATTCCAAACTGCCACTGCTACACATGGACACTACTTTGGGCAAATAAATGCTACTTCAATATTTAACTGGAAAGACTATATGCTTGTTCTTACAGGTTTTGATCTACCTCAGAATTTTCCTAGCTAAAACAAAAGATACTCTGTACATGTGCATGCACTTTTTACATAAATGTAATTTTTTTTTACTTTTATTGTTATTATACTGTAATAAGGCACCCAGACTTATTCAAGTATTGAACACAACTTTGAAAGAAAACTAGAAAACGAATTAATGTTAAGTTGGGTCCTGGGGCTCTGTTTTATGCAATCCCCAGCTAAAATCCAAAAGAAAAAGACAGCATGCCGCTTATTAAAGCCATTTACTGTTCAGTTCATTTTCTCTTTATTTATTCACATTGTGCTGTCACATTATGGAGACCTTGCCAGATAATCACTTAAATTTATCTCAGAACAAAATAAAAACTCATGTTTTACTATGTTTTTATGAACATACACATTTCAAAGCAAAAAAAAAATTACAAAATTGAAGGAATAAAAAGTATTTTCTTCTCTCAAATTTAGCTTTTTTCCTACCTGCTTGCTATTGCAAGATACTTAGCTTCTAATCAAAATAATGAAAGCAGGGCTTCTGTGCTCAGAGGTTTTCATTTGAATAAGCAAGGCAATTTCCATCTCAAATATATGTTCTGCCATGCTTTCACAAAACAATAAAGTGTCATTTCTCATTTAATGCAGATGCCAGGTTATTGCAGTTCTTACACCCCTCCAGAAAAATGTAAAACATCTCAGCTTGCCCACTGCTCAGCACAGCAAGATTCTGCATCCAGCCTGAGGTTTGACTGCAAAGTTTAAACAAAGCCTACCCAAGTCCTGGTTTCTATTCTTAAGTCTGACTTGGCATAGGAATTTTCTAAAGTTGCTGCACCTCAGTTTCTCCTCTCAGTTATTTCCTCGCTTACTCAGGGCTATTTAGGACCTGAAGTTGGACAGAGACTTTGATATACCCAGATAAAATATGTTGAGTACTGTTCTCATGGAATCAAGCTATGCACCAGCCAGCACTGTCAGTTGTACAAGGTCTTCTCCACCAGCTCATCTTGTTGGAAGAAATAATACATACATTGAAGTGAAACTACAGATTAGAATTTCATGCCGAAGGTAATTTTTAGAAAAAAATCTCCTAAGAAAATAAGTTCTTTAAACAGCAGAAGCAACTTGGCGAAGAGTCATTGATAAGTCGCTTTGTTTCATAGTGTAAATCTGTAATTTCATTTGCTGCCCTTGGTACTCTGACCCTAGCAATAGTCCATAAATATTTAGGCAGCTTTCGACCAACATGCTTTCAGCTTTTGAATACTAATGCTAGCTGCAGTGAAGAAGAAAAGGAATTGCTGTAATGGACCACAGTACTAGCTGAGAATATCTAGCCTGCTGTTTGTAAGGCATTCTGTTTGCTGGAATTAAAGCAGTCATTACCAGCACACAGGAGCTCGTCACATTCTTAATGAATGGTGAGGCTGTCTTGGGAAAATAACAAATATCTTTACCTGAATAAGCATTAATGTTGTAACAACCAGGAAAAAAAAAAATCAATAGCTGTATAGAGCCCAAGGCTAAGAACAGAAAAACAAGACCGACATGCATACAGATAGCCTTACCAGCGAAGAAATCAAAGAGATTCTGGTTTACTCTGCATCTCATCATGCTGCCTGACAGATTATCAACAACTTTAAAAGTACTCTTTGATATAAGTACAGTCAAGGCCCAGGGACATGACCTTTTACTAGCATATTCCCCCATTCCACAGCACCCCAAGCTTATTAGACTTCAAAGAAATGGTTCGACAAGACCACTGTTGGCAAAGAGCAGCGTGCAATAACGTGGTGAGCCCTCCCCCCTACTCCAGCCACGAGAAATGCAAGACTGAGAGTCACAGAGATCCCCTGTTCCCCTGGTCAGCGGATGCAGCACCCACGTTCAGTCTCTGAGGGTCATTCAGTCCATGGGGAGGTACTTCCCTCCCATCTCTCAGAGACACCAGATGTAGAAGCAATCATTTGCCATTACCAGCAAAGAGGGGTGCTGAGCATAAGTAACCATTACTGCTGAAAGAGCAGCTGTGGAAAAGTTGCCAAAATTCATCTCCACCTTGTTCCCAGCTTCTGCTAGAAGCCTCATCTAGGCTTTAATTCCTTCTTGTCTCCACTACTGAAATTGCCTTAAAAATTATATTGTTACATTGCGATGCTTTCAGAACTGCAGAAGCGAATTGTGAACACTGCAGCGCAGCTCTCCTTGCTCTGGAAAGCTCTTATCACTTCCTCTTGAAAGTAAAAACTATGCTCCTAAGTTTTAGATGCCGTCCTTGTATTTTTCTGTGCATGTAGGCCTTGCTCCTTAAATTCTCCTTTCTTACACTCTGCTTCTTTCCATAGGGACCATCCAGAGCAAAGAATCAAGTACCAAGGACTTGCCTCTCTTTGACAACCACTAGAATTCAGCGATAGTGAAACCTCACCTTTTCCTTTTTGATAATTCTAAGGCTAAATGGAGGCAGGAATTGGGCTCTGCCTTACACAATAGGGAGAGCAGAGTCTAACATCTGCCTTTAAGAGTCACTGGAGCAAACTATGGTGGTGCAGGTCCTCCCAAATCCTCCATCTGTTTTTTCCCTGGACTGAAAACTGAAAACTCTGGCTGCTAAAAATGTATGAGCAATGGCAAAGCAACCAGTCTAACATGAAATCAACATGTAAAATGAAACTATTTTCTTCACATCACATTAAGAAGCATTTGCGTATGTAGAAATTACTCAGCAAACAACATTTATACTGAGCTCATATCTGGCCTGTGCTAAAAGGCAAAAAAGTGACTTGGCTTGACAAACCCACACCCCCCACCACATTCCTTTTCTCAAAAACAGAGTGTATTTCTTTGCAGCCTAAGAAAAGGCATAAAAATCTGCAAATTCACTTTCCAACTCCTCTTCCAAATTGAGTTAGCAGGTTTCTGCAATGCAGGAGATAGGACTGCAGTCACTAGCAAGACGATGATTCCCTAAACTCTTCGGAATGACAGCTTTTTCTCACTTTACACAACTGTTTCCTGTTTTGACTGCATTGTACACAACTCTCCCAAGCCCACTACCAGCTGCCCAGCATGCCATAGTGTGGTACCATTTTATCCTTTGAGTTCTGCTGCATGAAAGGGAGCAAAGCATTCAGCAGAGCTCGCAAACAGCGTGGCTCAAAATAAAGTAAAGTAGGCTATCTTGACCATAAATTTCAGGCACCACTGAGATAACAAGGACCCACTGAGCGGGGCAAAGAGCACATTAGTAGGTTGAAAGTTTCATTTTCCTGTTCAAGTACAGGAGCTCTGTTGTTACTGCTGCTGGTTTGCAAGTTCTCTTTTATAGACAGTTTAACAGTAAATGTGAACAGCTGTTATCTTCCGGAGTTGCTACTAAAAGGATTTTCATTAAAAGATTTTTTTTCTTGTAAAATGAAAAATCACTTAGGTACTATTTCTCAGAACACATTGATCCAGCAAAGCGCAGGTCTTAAATAGACCAGAGCTGCAGAATCCTAACACATATTTTCAGAACATAAGCCTCTAATATTTGAGCACAAAATCACCTTCAGCAATACATCTTCCTTATAGTATTTACACCTAAAATCAGGGTCTGACACCCACTGTTGTCAGAAGAAAAATTCTTTCTAATATTAACACTGACACAAAGCTCCAGAGTCTCTTCAAGGTGCAAATTATCAATGGAGACTGAGACTGACATGTAAATACATGAAACCACTGAAGAAATTTATAAAGTAATCAGTAATTACTGACCACAAGCCAATTTCTTTAAATACCACCCATTTAACCAGTTTTCCAGGAGATTTAGTGACACACTAGGAAGAGTTAAATAGTGAGAATTTTTTCACCTTGAAGGGCCTAAGACAGAAGACAATAATAGTGTCAAACCATTAATAATGTGACATCCAAAAGCACTCAGCCTGTTTTCAATCTTTGCTTTCAGAAGTAACCAAGTCATTATCAGGCCCATACAAAGTATCTATAACATAAAACAGATCTCCATTCAAAGTAGTGCAACTTTACTGATTTAGGTGCTTGAACCCACTCCATGAAGCAAATATCTAACAAGTGGGTGCACACACACACTCCCCACCCAGATATGGCATTTTTAAAAGCAAAGTTTGGTCATTCAATATTCAACCCTTTGTGTTCTGAACACATGCCTCTGCCTTAAACTTTCTTTGTGCAAAACCAACAGGGTTTAAACCCCTCCAGTATGCTGTCATTTAACTCATATAAAAGATTTTGGTGGTTTGCTGTGGCTCATGCAGACCGAACATCCTTTCAGTGCCATATTCTGAGCACTGAGTTGGCAGAGTGAACTGTAAGCCCAGCCTGCAAGTACTGTTATCCAAAAAACCATACGTGTGATACAAAGACATTCATCAGAGGAAGAGAGTCTTTCAAGCCAGTTGCCTTTTACCCACAATTCTTCAAGTTTAGGAACCCAGCAGCACCAGCAGTGTGGGTACAGAATGTATTAAGCACTTAATCAACAACATCAGCTCAGAGGTGTCAGAAGTCTGGCTGAACTAGAAGGGAATCATATGTGGAAATCCTCACAAAAACCTGCACTTAAAGTACTCCTGCTGGTGCACTACACAGCATGGGGAAGTTGCACAGCTTAGTAAGAGCTGCCTTTCAGGTAAGTACTTACAAGGTCTCTTTTGCTTACCTCTAGAGACTTTTAAAGAGAAATTAATGACTCTAGGACTCTTTTAAAAATGTGTAGAGGGAGTTAATCGTTATGTACTAGCCAATACAGCTTCTTTCAATAAAATGACACCATTAGCCATAGCTTTAGCTATTGCTAACCCTCTAATAGCCGCTGGGATTTGACATGACCAGTGCAATGCTTCTACTTAGCTTTTCATTTTGGACAGAGTTTTAGGACACTTTGGGGACCTCAAAAACTACACAACCAACGCCAGCAGTGCCTCATGTAGTGCTCACTAGGTTAGCACCTGTAAACTAGAAAGGGAAAATGCAGAGCCTGGCAGCCCGGGCTGGTAGCTGTGATACCTCCACTCCTTACAGCTTCTCTGCCCTCAATGCTGCATCCCATGGGGCAGTTCACTTTACTCTGCTGCCCAGCACACAGGTAACACTGGCACACGTGCTGTTTACACCTAAAAGTAAATGAACTCACTCTGTGGGAGCTGACATTTTTTCAGAGGCTTCTGAGCAAGTCCTGGGAACATGCCAGAATTCACCCATTGCTCATGGTAAGGCACAATTAATATATCCAGGGCAGACACTGTCTTGTGTCATTTGCTCTGCCAGACTGCCCTGGAGCTGGAGTTAAATAACTGATTTGCCAAAAAGTAACCTCAGTCCACATACTTCTCACAAAAACAAGGCATTTATGGAATTCACTCTTTTGATAAAAGCCTGATCAGATGATTACATTCAGGGAGGCAATCTTCGAGGATTTTCTCTATGATTGCCTGGAAGTTGTTTCAACCTTTCCCCTTGCCAGCATGAACTTTTAATGAAAGTAAATCAAATTTCCCCCAGACCTCTAAGTGTATGAACTGCCAACAATGGTCTAAAAATGTTCAGTTCCTCAACCAGTTTTCTTAAAAAGAAGAGCTGTTTTCCTAGCTTATCATTCCTAACCTATACCCCACTGCCAAAAGTGCCCTGGGAGAACCAGGTTTACTTTGTCTTTATATTCATCAGCTGCATCTCCAGGCTCTCTTTAGCTGCTCTGTTAGGCTTGCACAGCCACAGACAGTGACATCTTCTTTCTTCACGAGCAGCCTGTGCTCCTTGCCTGCTCGGGGATTTGATCACTGGTCTGCAGCCAGCTATGACTCTTAACAAGGCAAAGAGGGTTTAGATTTATAGTCTGCTACGTACCAGCAGTTGTGACCAGATTCTGTATCAAATACCTCATTAAAAGCAAACAATACAACACGCCCAGCAGATTTGTCCTGTGCTTAGATCAGGCCAGGCAGACTAACCCCAAGTGTGTAATCCCCCAAGCATGGGATTAGAGTCTATATCAATTCTGTAAACTACTGCCTTCTAAATTCAGAGACTTAAGTTTACTCCACCATACTATTTTTCCCCCAGAAGACCTGTAAAACCTTAGACATCAAGTTTTAGCACCAGAAGCAAAAGCGCTGTAAAAGTCACTTGTGTCAGTAAAGTGACATTGCAATACAAAGTCAATAAAATACTTGCTAGTATGTTTTCAAACTTTTCTCATCTTTTTTTTGCCAGAAGCTCCCTGACTCCACACAGAAAACAACATGACAGTCAGATCAGACACATACACAACGTTCGTAATATAAAGGCACCTTCCAGCTACTTTACATTGATGTAACACTCCTGAAATGGTGTGGTAAGTGACCTTTCCCAGTTACCTTTGGGGTCTGATTTTGCCCATGATTGTGTACATACAGCTGCTGTAGTCCCTCAAAGGTGTTTTTTCGACTGTGTTGGTCCTTTGTGGTTTTGCACAGCTGCATCACATGGAACAGACACTGTGATCTGCATCTGTGCTCTGCTAGATATGAGACAAGAGGAGCCACAAGTCTATTAAACTGATCTTTTATCTACAAGTTTCCAAACACATGGTGCTAGAAGATTGCATTGAAATTCAGCACTTAATTCCCTTAAGTCATCCTTTAAATTCTTTAAGGTGTGAATGAGGTGTTAACTCCATTGCTGAATTGTTCCATATGATAGAAATATATTTTTTGATGTAATTGAGTTTCATAATGGACTAATTCTTGAGGAGTAAGAATTCAGTTAGCCTGAAGTACGTTTGAATTATTAGATTTCTAAGCAGCTGTACCTAAAAGCAAGCATGACCACAGAGTAAGAGAAAAGCATATTGTTAAGGTATTTTACTGAATAAAAGCTGTAAATTGTAGATTAAGTAACTACCTTAAGACTCTACAGAAACAAGTATGCAACGAAAAAAGTGAACCCATATCTTTAGGATACAGATTTGTTTTCAAGCTGAAAAATAATTAAAATTTAAGAATAATTATTTTCTTTGTTTCAAGTATTTGTTTTACAGCAGGCATGATTCAGGCTGACTTCAAAGCCTGAATTGTTTTTTTCCCCTTTGGATGATTACTCGTATTAATATTTCCCCATTGTTTTTCTTGGATTTGTTCTAGAATAGACTAAATTCACCCCTGAAAAACAAGTTTAATTATTTTTTGCCTGCTTTAACCAAGTTGAAAAATCATTTCAATAAGTTTAATGTAATATATTCACACATCACATGCCTTTACTAGGTGACTACACGTGCAGAAAAAGCAGCCAGCTCTACGGAGAAACTCTGCAGGCAGGTAACCTGATCTAGGCACAGAGACAGAGGGGAGGCTGCCATCTCAAGCAAAAATCAGTAACAACCTCACAGGGGTAAAAAGAATTTTGCTCATGCTTTAAAACCTGCTTCGTGAGATAGCACAGCTAAACCTCACAATTCCAAAGGTTCATGCCTTACACCCATCTGCCTTTTACTAAAACTAGGCTCAGTACAAGTCTTGAAGGAAAGGCCATCCTGTGGCATATCTTGATGTTGAGCGTAAAACTCTCCTGCTAAAATTTCTGAATATTAAAATGAAAAGTAATAATTTACTTTCCACCTTCCAGATGTTTATATTCAGCTACATAGCCTGGTTTACACTGTCTTTATTTCTAATCTATCTGTACGAACACGGCTTTCTTGCAGTTCCCACATAAGAATTCTGAATAAAGAAAGAAGTTGACAGTGATGTTTTCAGATCATGAAAATATTCAAATTGACATCCAGCTACATTTTTCAAAACAGACCTGTAGCTGTACCAATGCAAATCACTTCTGTACCCAATCGATCTATTATCATAATCATACAAGTTATTTGTTTTATAGACTTGAAATCCCTCTGTGGTGGATTTTATTATTTGTTCATTGTTACATTAGCATTGTTCTGCCCTTGGAAATACCCATGGCATTAGTTGCTGAATCTTTTTCGTGTTATCTATTCCAACAAGAAAACACATTGTTTTTCCCATACCTCTTGAAAACAACACTAATACAGATACAGGAAAGAGGATTTATACAAAACAAGGTGAAGGGGGAGAAGGAAAAACTGAACACTCAGAATAAGAGGTTCAGATAAATGACTGAACTTCATGGTTTTAATAAGCATATAATGGAAGTCAGAATTCAGATTTAGATCTAGATTTAGAATGAGCTTCAGCTGGCAACAAAGGAGTGCTGGGCTCTGCCATGAAGTTTACCTATCCCATAATTTAAACCAAGCTACATTTCAGTGGTTTTGTAGTGAATAGCTGATAGAGAATAGGCACATAGATCACCTTAATGGAGACACATGACTTTGGTCAGGCAGTAACTAACAAAATTTGAGACATAGATAATCCTATTATTTTCATGTAAACACAGGGAAATTTTAGAATTCTCAACAAGCTCACAAACAAGAGGCCATTTGCAAAAATTTTGATAGGTTCCTTATGATAATAAAGGCTGTTAACCTGAAAACATCAATTAAAGGTCCCTTAAGGCAGTAAATGTTCAATGGCAAACCAGTCTCAATTTTTAAAATTTAGTAAAGAACCTAATAATTATGGAGAAAAAAAAGTTTTAGCTACTTTTCTACAATCTTCTCTTTAAAAATCTACTAGAAATCTTCCCATTGTGCAGACTGATTTAAACTCTTCAGAAAGCATTTTCTAGAAACCTTAAACTATGCAAACAAATTACTGAATTCTGCTGACTACTTGAGTTTCTGTTTTCATGCAGAGTTTTATTTTTTAAGCATAATGAAATCCAGCATTAAAGAAGTGAGGCCATTCATTTCAGAGTTCCCTGGTACCTACTCTCAAGAACGCAGACTCCTCTAATGTTAATTCTAAGCACAGAAGCAAACAACGGTCACCTCTATTAAATTCATGTTGTTAATCAAAAGACAAATTCGACTCCACAAAATTTCATGGCCACCCTAAACAGAAGGCAGATCAATTCACCTCTTTGAACTGTGAAAGAAAGAGATCATGGGCGAAATCCAATCCTCTCAAGTTATCCCTTAGGGCAAATTCCGGTTAATTCCAGAGAGCTACACAGTGGCTGAGGCTGGAAGTCCAACCACACACACACACACTTGAGAGGATCAACAACAGCAGGGTGCTCAGGACCATTAGAGTAGAAAAATCTGTGAGGATCACTCCTCAGGATAAAGGACCTTAAGTTTTTTGGGGAAAAAACCAAACAAACACTCACTTAATTTAATTCTAGAGACTTTTCAGAAGAAATTCTGTACTGTGCTGCTGCTTTCATTCCCACTACATTCTTAGACTCGCCTTGCTAGATATTACACAGAACAAACACATTTTTATTGAAAAGCACATTTCTCAGTAGCTCTTCGCTCACACAGATTGTTACACAATATATTGACAAAATCCAGAGAGATTAGGTTTTCTTAGTCATTTAACATAATTCCATTTTCAAAGCAAACCAGACCCCATTAATCCTTATGTACCTCATGTTTTACACTGTGCAGAGGTCAAAGAATCAGCTGAAACACTGTTCGCTATTTTCCCTCTTGAAAAATACACAGAAAGGACAGTGTTGAAATTGGAAACTGAAGCACACATAGATGAAAATCCTTCTCCGTTATCACAGGCAGGATTATATCCAATGACTTTATCCATGTTCCCAACTATCCAAATGATGTTATATAGAATCAAATGATCAACTAAACACACTAAAACAAAACATTTCAGATGAAACTGGAAAAATTTTGTCCAGCTGCTTACTGCTACTTGGTGACTACTAACATGCAGAACTCCGGTTGGGCAAGATTTAATCCTTGGAAATACAGCTCAGTATTCCCCAGTATGCAATAGTAAATCAGTTTATTTTAATAATTAGATCCCCCAAACCAATTAAATTTAAAAATTAGAATCCATTCACATTTTAAAAGAAAATCAACTAGACCATGCAAGCCAAAATAAGGGATGAGAGTCATGGACAAAAAGTCAACTGCATAAATATGAGCTACAGCTGATAGTCCACACGCTTAGCTCAAAAGGGACATGCGACTATTTAACAGTCTAGAAATGGCTTGAGAAGCAGCAAACCGTATGTCCGGGGACATGAGCCAGTAGAAGAGTAATTGTCTGTTAAGAGCAGTAATGATTGAGATGTTATATCCATGACTTCTCCAATACAGATTAAATGAGATCGGTACTACGAACAAGAAATTGTACTTTCCGTAGCCTAAAATTCACTTGCACGCTTTGCTGTTATACTAAGCAAGACCATATTGCCATGGTTTAATCAAACCTTGATCATAAATCTTCATCTTTGGCAGAATTTAAAACTGCAGATTTGACTTAATATGCATGTCCTTAGTTAGGATACAAGGAGATTTTTTTCAAGGACATTTCCCAAAATGAATCATCTTTAGAGAGGAGAAGCTCTTTTCACTTATTTCACTAGTAAAGATATTTGCTAGTGAATTCAAACATACTGCCATTCAGAAGATCATTGTTAGATAACGGGTTGAGATAGTGCTTATCACCGCTGTAAGTAACATGGGTTGAGCTAATGAAGTCTGTGCATGAACATTTTATGCCCTGCTGAACCAAATTTTAACAGATTTCATAACATGTTGAATGGCTCTACCTTCTTATTGGCAGAGATGTTCCACATCCAGTTCAAGAGCATATTTAAGTTTTTAGATTTCAAAGGAATGGTAGTGCTGAAAATTTCAAGTCTGATTCCTTAGGGAACAGCTTGAATTTGTTTCATAATGTTGATCTCAGTAACTCAGTTCAATTTTAAAACTATATGTCTATACATGGCTCCTGTATGATATTCACAGAAACCACTCTGAGCTCCTCTGCATCTCCTAACCCAGTCCACACATACATTTCAACAACTACAGGAGCATAATAAAGAGCATATTTAGAAGAATCCAATTTTAAATACACGTTTTACGGCAACAAATTACTTTGATAGTACAGGTCCCAAGTTACTGCTGTTACATGTGGTAATTTCAAAATACCACATGACAGGCTCCTCTGTGGCACTGGTCTTGCTCCTATTACTGTTTCTAGGGTAACCTACATTCTGCTGGAAACCATATAGTGCAGCTACTGTCTGGAGAGACCTCGTGCTTGTACCTCAAACAGATGAATATTTAATGTGCTAAAGACTACCTCCAATTCACAGTTTGTGGGGTTTTTGGTAAAAAAAAAAAAAAAAAAATCCCAAAACCTAACACAAGAAACACCAACCTGTACAAGCTGTAGGATTCACGTCAGAATTTCACAAGAAAAGTCAAGAAGGATCTCTGCACTTAGTGTATTTTTGACTTGTCCCCTCTTCCTCAGCTTCCCCCTCCACCAAAAAAGAAAAAAAAATTAGAAAAAGAAAAGAAAAAAGAGGAAAAATTTAAAAAGAAAAAAGAAAAAGAAAGAAAAAAGGGAACAGGAAAAAGAAAAAAGAAAACAGGAAACAGAATAATAAAAAAAGGGTGGACATTTACCTTGGACATATGCATGGGTTTCAACGCAAATAAATGAAGGTGAAAAATCAATTTACAAGCTTGGACTTATCTGAGCCTCACCTCAGGTAGTTGCTGTGAGCACAGGCAACACATATCGGCTTCAGAAACCTGGTCCTAAACGGTTCATAGCCTGTTTAACACAAGCAACAGCTCTCAGACAAAAAAAAACCCCACAACCTACAAGTCAGAGATCACTTGGTTGTCAGCTCTTTGCAGCACCAAGCTGCATTAGCTACTACAGAAAACAAACCCATTTGATCTCCCAACAAACAGGATGAAACCGAGCTCAGCCAGAAGCACAAAGACTTCACGTTCCATTGTTCATCCCAAACGAAACGCTTTGCAAGGCCGGGCCATGTTCAAGGCATGGCCACTTCACTAGATCTGTTCAGACTGTCCAAGCCAAGCACATTTTGAGAACTATGTTTATCTCACTGCTAAGAGAAGCATGAAAAGCTAGCAGATTCCTCCCAAAAGAATGGGGTTACAAACAGAATGTGCCCATGAAACAGCATTTCTGGGCAGTAAAACAAATGAGGAGCAGGCCACTTTCCCCATAAGGAGCAACAGATTTTGTAAAAGACTTCAGTGTTCTCAAAAATGCTCCTGAAGCAAACGTGAGGTCACTCTGAATAAGTTCAGAGAAAGGATCATCAGCAACTCAAAACGTGAAGGCAGATGCTGAAACCCCCTAGTCTGCAGCTGGTTCCCCTGCTCATTGTTCACCCAGGTTACACAACCAGCAGACAAGCAAATCCTCCCAACCAAATCAGAACATTTGCTTTACACAACTGCAGTAAAAAAAAAGGAGGTGAAATGCAACACCACAGATCTACTGCTAGTAAGGCACTGCCCAAGTGCTGCTGATGGAGCAGGAGGAACGGCCAAGGCAGGGAACTTTGCTATTTGAAATAGCTGCTTATTAAACACAAACCTAATGTCTTTCAAGAAATTGCTTTGGCTTTGTAGAATACGCTTGCTTTTTTCCTGATATCTGGCTTTCCATGATAGCTGTAGCGCTAAGATAGCCTTTATTAAAACTGTTCAGCACTGTTCTTTCATTTGTGAGAAAACAGCAGCCATGGACACCTAGAAATCAGAAAAATCACTTCTGCAAGAATTAGGATCCTATATGGTGAGTTCTCTGACTTACCTTCCAAACGCAGTGTGCTAATGTGTGTATATACCTTTCTTATATTTAAAACTATAGTCAAGGCTAGACATAGTTAGGAGACAAAAAAGAACAGATCTGTTGGTAATTATTTAGCAGAGGCTTAGTTACTATGGTGATGAGTTTCCTATAAGTACCATAGTCAGAGACAGAACCACACATTTTTGACACTGTATCTTTATTTTTCAATTATGTTTAGAAATATCTTTGTCCTGCCCTAATGCTTTTATAACTGACCAAAGCATAAAAAAGCACTTAAGACAACAGATTTGACAGGTGGGAAGTGCTGAGTAGAAAAGGGTTGTAAAGAGAAAGATTTCTGATTTTTCTAATGTTCTAACAAGTGAATATTAAGCAAATACACTGCTGAATTAAACATCAACACTGATCTATTTATTAGAAGTAAATATCAACTGACATGAAATATAGGCAAGAAAGAGTAAATTTTTTAATTGACTAAAACAAGCACTCATGCTCTTTACAATTGCATGCTCTACATTTTATTACCAATACTTATTATGACATAGGGGCAACTTAGTTTTTAAGTTCAAGTCCAATACGCAGGCCTGCACTGAACAGGAGCTTTGGATTAGATTAGTGCTCAAAATCTCTAGAAGTTAGGGAAATTTGAAATTTTATTTGCAACCGGTGGTTTGAAAGACATATGTGACACCATGGGGAGATATTTCCAGCTGGCCCAAAGGTGGCAGCATCAGCTCTGAACAGTTCTCCAGTCAGTCCCACCCAGTTTGCCATTTCAAAGTCATCACAGGGCTCTGAGATGGGTTTTCCTAAGGGTTTTGGGTGGGACAGAGATAGCTGACTGCCAGTTAGACAGGCAAACTCCCTAATAACAAAGCAAGCTAGAGTCTGAGAAGTAACACTTCTCACCTACCTACCTATCCCCCCAAACTTCAAGTGCTGCTACTTCCTTGTACAACTTCATCTTCAGAAGTCCTTAACCTTGGCATTCAAATTCAGACACGGCCAGATAAATGAAATCCGGGGGTTTGAGGCAGGGGTTTCCTTCGGGTTTTTTAATGGTATTATTTCCATCACTTGCAAACTCACTTTCCACATAGGATGACGATGTGAGGGTTGTCTGTCAAGCTAGAAATGCATTAACTGAGATAAACAAAAACTCAACACAGTGCTTGTCCACTAGACCATATGGCAACTGTATTTTGTGAGGGGATTAGCTGTCCTTTACTCATACTTCCTGGAAAAAGAAATAAAATAATTAGAAGCAGGGAAAGCTGTTCGCAGAGAGCCCAGAGGTCCTGAGCAGCCTGAGCTGCAGTTGCCGTGGCTGGGCTGGCAGGATCCAGCCCCACAGTCTAATATTAGAATGGATTACACTCACTGCACCGACACTCTGCTTTACTCATCTCATTGAGACAGACACTTGGCATCAGAAGCAACACACTACCTCAAGCATGTGCACATCACCGTAACAAACTGGCATACGGCTATTTTCAGAAAATCTGCATTTGGCACACGAGGTGAATAACGTTTCCGGATTCTAGCATGTGACCTTTCCGACACTGGAATGAGGGAACTTTGTCCTAGTCCTCCTACTGAGGACTGACTGTAGCCACCTGGGAACAGTTAAAGGTTCCAAATACTGTAACAAATGAGGCTGATTCCCTCCCACTCTCCCTCAGTATTTTGCTAAATTCAAAAGCAATGTGTAAAAATACATGGTCCTGTTCTCGCTGCCTGCAATGAGTTGTTCCACCTTAGAAAGGTGAGGAACCCTTACATACATATTTTCCTAAACAAAGATGAGTAGTGTTTTACTGATTCTAACTGTTCATGTGAGTGCATTTTGATATCCTTTTAATGTGAGATTATTCTGTTGCAACATAAAAGGCAAAACTACCCATAAAGAAAAACAGCGGCCACAGCAAGTGTTTTACATTCTCTTGCCATCTCCCAGATGCATGGAGTGGAAGGCACCAAATGCAGCTGACCCATTTAACATCACCTACTGACAACCTCCGTCCTCTGAACCTTACTTACCTAAATGCTCAATGACAAGATAGTGTTACTGCTACTGACCAACATCATCACTGCAGCTTTACTGAAGATTCTCAAATGTCGGCCTGCTGATACGCTACTAATTAATGCTCTTTGCAGATCATTTTAGAGAAGCCAAGAACTGAGCTGATCCAGCTTAGCTCCTATTAGAGCTGGCTTTTCCAGGCAAGCTTGACATTGCCTGGTATTGGAACCTTTAAACCATTTCTGGCTGCTTGGTACATGGAGGGCTGTATTTGCCAGGACTCATTTCACCGTTAATTAGAGAACATGATATCTTTTTTCTGCATATTGATGTAACTCAGAGCAGGAAAGGAAGATTTTAACTCCAGGCTATGAAAATATCCAACATGGCCAAGGCGCTGAGAGCATTCCACTTCCTCTTTCTCCAAACCACAGTCACACTGGGTTTGATGCTAACAAAGGAGCAATTTTAGCTGGAATTTACTCTCTTCTCAAGCTGAGAAGGCAAAACAGACCCTCTCGCTGAAGGGGGCCCTCAGGTTAGCAGCCAGCTCAGGGAGCTGTGCTGCTGAGCACTGGAATTGGGACCATCCAGACAAGAACCTGAAGTGAGGGAGAGGGGAACAGCTCATCTTTTTCTCATCTAATTAAGTACAGGAAGCATAGCTCCCAGGAGAAGGGCCAGCAATAACAGGGAGCACAGCTTGGTGAAAGCATTATTGAGCCGCCAACTCAGGAAATGGCTGTGATTTGGAAGCCAGTCTTACTCAGCTGGACCAAACTGCCTCCACGACACAGACCAACATGTATTCCAGGCAAAGAAATGCATGAGCTAGTTTAATGTCAAGATATAATTTCTTTTATCATCAATGATCATCATTTTACATTTTGTAAGAAGCCACACATTTTTCCAGATACTCTACGTCCAGGTTATTTGGCCTGTCCCATGCTTTGCATTTCAAATGAATTCTCAACACTATACAGGCTACTGGTCACAGAAAAAGCTATCATCCCTTCTAAAACCATATCCTCAGTGTACACTGGCATTTTTAAAGCTAATTTCCTTACTTATTTAATAACTCTCTACCAACTTGACTAAAGTATTTCCTAATCACTGGTTGTCATTTGTCATTCCCACAACACAAAAATGACACCCTCGTATAAAACAGTCTTTTGCTTGTCTCAGAAATCTGAAAGAACTTTGCCCAAGATTTATCCTTTTATTTCATGCACTGAAACAGAATTATTTCAAGGGTTGTTTGTCAGTTGAAAGGTTATTTTGCAGAAGTTAAATCAGATCATGTAATTGCAGTCTAATTACATTGCTCTTATCAGTCATAAAGAAAGTTCCATTGATTCAACTTCATCAAAAAACACAACCAAAACAAGAAAAAAAAAAAAAAAACAAACACAAAAAAACCCCAGATTTTTTTCAGGTTACATAGAAGTATTTTTCAGTTCTAAAGAAAATGAAGAGAAAAACATTCCACTGTAACCAGCCAGTTCTTGGCTGCTCCAACACTGCCAGGCAATGCTGACACCGAGGCTTGGGAACAGCCCTGGCTCTG
Source organism: Melanocharis versteri (assembly GCA_013397845.1). NCBI lineage: Eukaryota > Metazoa > Chordata > Aves > Passeriformes > Melanocharitidae > Melanocharis > Melanocharis versteri. Next base: position 77,699 of record VZTG01010444.1, read on the forward strand.
CCATTGTTTGTTGGCTGCACGATCTACACAGGTCAGTTTCAGGGATCTCTAACACTCCAACTTCCAGAAGAGTGCTAATTATTAGCAGTAAGTGAGGGACAGAAAGGCACAGATAAGGAAAGAAATCCAGAAGATATAAGAGAGAAGTATGGAAAGCACCCAGTGGGCAGGAAATGTATGGCTAATAAAGTTAAAGCGTAGGGGGCATGAGAATGAACAAGTGTCTGGCCCAACTGTTTTGAAACAGAATTCAAATTGCAAAAGGTGCTATGTTCGCCCCTGGAAGACATTCTGCTTCCCTAGTGCTGATAAAATCTCGACTACTGTTACTTAATCTGATTACCACATGCATCTAACACAAAACAGTATGAGCACAATATTGGCTCCCACAGGACTGAGACAAGAGGAAAGAAGTTGTTCTAATTTTTTGTACAATTGTCATTTTGTCTTCAATTTGTTGATTATAGTCTTCTCTATTAGTGTTGCCAAGGAGTCATGAGAATTGAGAAAAAGACAACTGAAAGTGCTCACCTGATTCATTTGAAATCACTGAAGCAGCTGTCTTGAAATACTGAAATGCCTTCCTTTCCTTTCACTCAGTCTACAACTAACATAATGCAACAGGAGAACTACTCAGGACAACCACACAGGTGACACCCAAAGATTTTACAATCTGGTTTGTGAGTGGTACTGTTAATGACATTAGACTTTGTGCAAGCTTTAAAAAGACTTCTCCATTTACAACTCTTACGCTGTACTCACTTCTCTTCCTGCACTATATCTTAATATTGAAATGGAAAATCTGAACTGGCTTTTAAAGTGATTTATTGTGAAGAAACAAGCACAAGCTAAGCAACCATAAGATTTACTGTGTGAATATAAGACAAATTCAGCTTCTCTCTCTCTTTTCACATTTTACTTAGAAGAACTGTCATTAAAACAATGCGAAAGAGGCAAATAGTACAGTTTAAGCATTCAACAAAACCTGAAGAGATGACAGATCTTCATCAACATCTAAGGGCAATATTGAGTCTCCTGATGAACTTAATTAAATAATCTCCTAAGCACACAAATGATATCCAAATATTGTTAGCTCTGCGTTCTGCATTTCTAAGTGTTTTCTAAACAATCTGCATTGCAATCACCAATAAAACCACAGCAAGTACAGCTGCTGCATCCTGTGCAATACAGATGTCCCATGTACACAAATCACTACTGCTACCATGTAAAATAAATGCGTGATTTATTTCACGTATATAACACAGCTGAGTGAGCCACAGCAAGACACTGGAGTCCACTCAGCTTTGCCTTCCTTTTTCATCCCCAGCAGGCCTTCAGTGCCCCAAACACCAAGTACCTACAAGCAAGAATTAATAACTCTGGCCAGTCCTGAAGAATAACTTCATCTCACAGCTACATCCTACTCCCAGCTCACCCCCGCAAACAGCAGCTGGCAGAGTGGGAGCCACGCACCGGGGAGCTGCAGAAGAAAGGCTGAGCCTGGGGCAAGAACCTCCCATCACAGACCACATTCCTCTGGAGCGCAGCAGTTGGGTTTTTGTCCACACAGAACTTATAAATTCCCATGTTCCTGTGCACACATGCAGGCAAGTCTGTTTGCCTGTCAAATCATTTTCTAAATTGTGCACTCGCTAAGCAAACCTGTGTAAACAATCAAATCCCTAAGTGCCAGAAGAGGAAACACCACCCATATACCAAATGGAGGGAACTGGGATCCTGCCTGGAATAAGCCCAAACCTCCTCCTTCCTTTTCTATATTTATAATGGGTACTATGTGTAAGAAAAGGAATTAACAATCTGTCAACTTGCTTCTACGTCTTTTGATGCTCACCGAACTGCAAACAAAACGCAAGCAACCACTGCCCATTGATTGCTTCAACCCTTTAATTTGCTTGCTTTTCCCAACCATGAATGAGATGGTCATGTACCAACTCTTATTTATGCTAAGGCAAACCACAAAATTAGCATCAGGAACTTTCCTGGCATAGCTGCTCGCATGTTAGCTAGCTGTCAGCTATAGAAAAAAAGTAAATTGACAGGGAACTGCTGAGCCACATTCCCTAGTAACTCCATCATGAGAGTCTGGAGGAACCACTGCCAGATTCTGCATGTCAAACTATCCTGGAATGCTCCTGTCTTCCAGCTTTACAAGGTATGGGATGCGGGTCCTGGGACTATTGGCCACAACACAATTTAGCACATGGCAAGGTAAGCTGGCCATGGTCCATCCATGCAATTCACTGGCACACATTTTAAATAGTTTAGACCATGCTCCACACCGGCCCAGTTAGGTTCAGTAATTTCACACAAGATGTTTCCAGATCTGTCAAATGACAATCAGAACAAAAACAGCAAATATCTGACAAGCATAAATACTGACACAGACAAAGATGATAACAGACTGAAATTTCAACTACCAAGCTGATAAACTCATGCCTTTGTAAGCAGTTTAATTCACAAGAGAAAGTCAGCCCTTAAACTCACCAGAACCAGAAAGTCCACTCAAGACAGCCACCAATGATAAGACTGTACTAGAATAAACCCATTTTCTTCTGATTTACTGTAAGAAGAACTAAATAGACACACGCATGCACATGTAGCCACATACAAAGGGGATTTTTTTAATGTATATGTGTACACATACATGTAAAGCAAAGCAAGTATTTGGAGATGCATTTCATGCAGACAAAAAACAAGCTCACCAAGGTCAGCTGGTTCTTCTGGAGAGACAAAGTGGCAGCCTAGATACAATTTTTACTCTGTCTCTCCCCCTTCTCTGAGTGGTTGGTATTCCAGAAAGCTTTCTATAGACTAGCAATGAGGTTTTATTGCTTTTTGTATCTATTCAAATTGTAAACATTGTACAGTGTATAATCAAAGACAAGACATTTAGGATAAATAAAAGGGGCATCCTTAAACAGGTCACTTCTAATTCTAGTGTTTGTTTCAGTCCAATAAATTCAAATGTTAATTTACCCATTATTTTGAAATCCCTTGTGTGGTAATAATTCGAGCCTGTGTCTAGCCATGAAGGGCAAAAGTTTCTTGATTTTAGTGCAATCAAAATATACCAGAGGTCTTCTGAGCAAACAACCAAGGTTGTACAATTTCCTAGGCTAATTTTCACTTTTCTGTGATAAACTCAGTTATTTACGTTCTGCTACCATGTCCTTCATCAGTTCAGAAAAAACTCCTTCATGCATATACCTTAAATGCCTCATATTCCACAAGTGAAAAGTTTGTTCAGCCTGAATTGTGCTTCATGTTTTATTGCTTTTCACCAAGACCCTTCCCTAAAAAAGCCTCCTTCCTCCCACAGAATAATTATGAGGCAGTAGCTGAAAACCTGACTGTAATGGACACAAGAGAAATAAACACACTTTACCTGTTTTCTTTTTTGTTGTTTCAGAAATTACATGGTCTAGCTTAACCCCCCATGGCAAGTCTGTATTTGCATAGTTTGTAATCCCAGAGATAATGTTACGGTTTCTGGGGTGTTTCTGGTTTAATGCAAGATGTTGGAGAATAGCAGGAATTATCTCTGCAGTGATTTCACGCTGAATTTGCAGTGGTATGCAGCAAACAGGAAAAAGAATGGACACACACACACAATATTTTATCTTCCTTCCAGAAAATAAATAGCAATAACATTTGTAATATGCTCGCCGACAGAACCCTAGGCTTAGAAGACAAGTCTTGCAACAAAGTACTTAACTAAGATGGAAAATAGTATAACATGTGTTGCAATCAAAATGAGCATTTTGTCCCAGACAGTCAAAAAAAAGTCATTAGTTACATGAAGTTACAATGAAATCTGAAAATTATATTCTTTAGTAGTTGTATTTACCTTAGCTATAAAAACAAACAACAAGTTCTTTGTATCTGATGATTCTGTGCAGATAAAAATACTATTGTGTTTAGCCAATATAGGATAGAGAGTGATATTCAGTGTTTTAGAAACCTGTTTGTGTCTCATTTATAATCAATTTTTCTCTGAAATAAAAGAAAAATATGAGTCTGCTTTATGCTTCCTCTCCTATTCTTGTTTCACTCCCTTTCCTTTTATACTTTTTTATTTAATCCTTTGTTTGGGATGTTTGCTTTATGAGGCAGAATAGATGACAAGGGAAAAAGAAATATCCAATGCAATGAGCTGTTGCATTGTTTTCACTCTTTCACGTGTAATAGAGTCAGTGCTCTCAGAAATTATTTGCAAAATAAACTAGTTTTGGCAACAACCTAAGATGAGGGAGGGGAAAACAAAGAAAATCATGTCATTAATTTTTAAAAATTCAAGTTAGCTTGGGATCACAGACACAGTAATACCATTATAAAAAACCTACCACAGAATTCCAGGACTTCTGACTGAGAATTAACTGAGTACAAATTCACTTTTCTAAGTGAGCATCTTGGACGTCTTTCGAGTGTAGCCTTATCCATTCTGCTTTTGATTATTTTCCACTTACGCTGCTTCACTTAAACTCTAGTAACCCAAAACCATGCCTTGATTCTAGCTCAAGATATTTTTATCTGAGTACGACAGAAATACAAGTTAGTTGGTGTATCTTGCTACCATGTGCATAACTCAGAGACAAGAATTTCTAAGGACTTAGTAACAGTTTCTCCCTATTGCATGGTATTAACACAAATTTAGATTACAGCCTATTTAATGATGCAAAATGTTAACAACCCTCTTTAGACATTCTCCTTTACACCATGAAGTAATACATGTCTGAGCAAGTACAGGTGCCCAAAAGAATCTGTGCTTGGAGACTGTTGGAGTTATGAAGATAACCAACTCCAAGGACCATGTTCTCCCTCTAAAATATTAGTTTTTCAACATTTCAGGTCAGCTTCCGACTAAGAAAAGATATTTTGCAAATTAACAAGTAGTACTTAGAGAATTTTTTTTTTACTTAATCCATCATGTATTTCTCAGAAAAATCACTGAAAATTCACTGATAGCAGCTTTGAGTCAAACTTCTCATGTTAAGGCTCTCAGACAGTTTCTTTAATTCACAGAGGAGATAGTCTCTCATGGGAAATGCACTATCTAAATACACTCTCTCTGCTATCTGCAAAGGCCCTTGCCCACACAGTAGTTTAGTTCTGATCATCTGTTTTCCACCCAGTAACACCTATCAAAACTGGACTAGTTCAGGAAAACACAGGATGAATAAGCCAGTTGGCTGCAGGAGGAAAATACAGACAATCACACAATGCGAGAGAGAAAAAGTGTGCTCTCCCTGAGCTTTCCCAACTCAAGGAAGCAGGAGGAGTAGCCACGACAACAATCTCCAGACACTAAAACAGACGATCTTTGTTACGAGTACTACCAAAAAAAATCTAAACATTAAAATTTGTGGACACTTAGAGTATTCTGAAAGATAAGCATCCCACTACATCATTGAATTGTGATTTGAAACACCAGTAAAGCCCCCTGCTGATGCCAGCAATGAGCTTCAGGCACAGCAGAGCCCAGCACTTCATTTTCCTGTGCCTGAGTGTGAGTCCTACTTCAGTGTTGCTCACGTAAAATTTTGCCAAATCCTGGTATTTCTACAAGGACTTGGCTTTGATAATTCAGAAAACATTTTTAAACCTTCTAACTTTTCTGGTTTTAATGTTTATCTGGTACGTGTAAGCTAAATCACCTACGACCTTATAAGCAGCTCATAGAGAAATGATCTCTCAACTTCCAATCCAGCAAGTTTGTCATATGTTTACTTTTTACCATGGATCTGTAAAGCACAGAAGAAATTTGGAACCTGAAGGAAAGGCCATCTGTAGCAGGTAAACTTCTATTATTAGCCTATACACTAAAAGAAATTTCTATTTTAAAATGAAGATTCCTGTCCATTACACTTACTTGATTATTACTTCAGTCAGACATTTGTGAAATGAAATAGTTTTTTCTGTTGAAGTAATAAGGATGAGATGTTCTGAGAAGTGACAAATCAAGTTCTGTAAAGACCAAATTCACATTATGCCATCTTTTTAAGAGCACAAAAGTTTGGAAAACAGCTACTATCACAGAACCAACACAACATTACATTGCTTTGTGGTTTTGTTGGGTATTTCTTTCCTCTAATGAAATTAAATTTGGACTGCTGACTACGGAAGCAAATCAAGACAAACAACCACACAAATCTTCCATTCAGCTAGGAAGGGCAATAAAAATCCTCAGGAGCCAGAATTTTCCTTGTTAATGAAGTACCCAACATGCAATTCACAGAAGCTCACAATGACAACAAAAATACATGTATAACCTGGAATACTGCTTGGGAAAATAACAAATTTTTTTTTTTTTCTTTTTAACACACACACACTCCCACCTGCAGCACAAAATATCACAGGAAAAAAAAACAACAAAAAAAAGAAGCGAAAAGTGTTATTAAAAAGGCTTATTGTTATTAAAAACACTCGGAGGCCTTTCCTGATGGTTACATAAGTACTGTAAAAGCAAGATGTTCTTGGCAATCAGCAGAGCTTCACTGTGCTTGCTACACTGGTTTCATTAACTATTACATCATGCCTAATTTCCATAATTGGCTTCAACTTCACTTTATAAGCTAGTCTAATTTAGTTTTTATGCATATTTTAATTTAATACAGTTTGTTCTTCACTGTAAACCCTTCATGGGCCACATATTCATCCTGTACTACCTCATTTAGAGCCTTCCCTAAGAGCAGAACTAAAAGGACAAAGACCACTGTGTCTAGGAAGTGACCTTTTCTTTCAGCTCTGACAGTTGAAACTCTCATCCAGGCCCCCATCACACAGATATTTGACTAGCAAGACCTTCTCATTTTGTGCACTCGAGACACAAGGATACACTCCCCCCTACAAAAAAAAATTTAAAAAAAAATTTAAAATATACAGCTACTAAGAGTTGTATTACTTATATTACTCTATTCTTCCACAAATCTAGGTCTCTGTATAAATTCTCTTTTCCTCACACACAAGAAAGTTTGGTCTTTTAGCCTTAACCTTCTTGACTTCGCTGTATATCTAAATACATTTTCACTCTTTCATCCAGATCGATAGTTAAATATGATCAAATATTCAGGGACTAGGGATTTGGCACATCCGACTCCACAGAGCACCCGCTTATCCCATAAAAAACCCCTCCACTTCTTGTCCCCAGTTTCACTCTTCAGCTCCCCTCAACACACCCATCTGCTCTGCTCTCCTGATTCACATCTCCTCCAGATCTGCTTTTATGCTGACAGCTGTAATGATGAGCTCACAAAGGTCATTCATTCTTCCATGTACTTCTCCCTCCACACGCTCCACTTTTACAGAGTAAATTCAGAACGTTGACTGATCTAATACATCCAGTTCTCACCTTCTTTCCCCATCTCTACTTCTGTTACACCCTGTTTTCAAATGTCTAAAATTAGAGTGATATCTCCTGAGGGAAGAGCACACACTTTGTTAGCTGAAGCCTGACAACTTTGGTAGCACAGCTTTTGCAGATACAACATCATCCACAACTCTCATATATAATAAGTGAAAACGTGGCACTAACGTAATCCAGAGCCCAACAGACACTTCACAGCCACTGCCTCTCAAAACACAAGTGCACACTGAAGAAAGCACTGACCTAGAAAGGCAGGCATCATTTGGATGGCTTTGTTATCCACTGTGTACCAAACCTTACTCACTTAAAAGACACAGATGCCATCTATGCTGGGGAAACGTTTACTTTACTAACATGATTAAGCTCAGTAGTTACTCAGAGGTAAATTCTCAGCATAACTAGGCCTCCAGCTGCTACTTGCATTAAAGTAATGGGTATTTGCCCCCTTCTCCAGTGGCCTAATGAAAGCACAGTGGAAGAAATTGCCACATTAAGAAGCAATTCCTATGCACCTCTCTCCATCTGAGTGATGCTGAATCTGATAATGCTCACCAGATCAGGAACAAAAGTCTTGGGTCTTTAGTAGGAATTAGATTTTCATGAACCCTTGGACCTTTGAATTGGAGGCTGAAATTTTCAGTAGCTTATTGGCTTCTACAAAGAAGCCAAATATTTAGGAAATAATACCAAAAAGAGAAGCTTGTGATGACTAAGAATGAAATTATATTATGTATCAACTTTCAGAAAAAAAAAAATCTTTATTCTTAGACTGAATGTGATCCAGCTACAACAGTTTAATATTCCCCAGTAATCCTCTAAATCTTAGATTTGTACATCACGCAACCCACAGCACTTCCCAAATCATTCTGAAAATAAATAGGTCAGGAGTCATATTTATCTGTTAATATGATATTATAAGGCTCAGATTAGGGCAGGGACACTGGGGAACTGTCCACAGAGTCACTCTGCCATAAGCCAATAACCCAGCAGCAATGACACGCACAGCTGACTGAGCTGGCTTTGGGAGCCCAGCAGCAGAGTTGTGGCAGGTCTCAGAGCACTCAGGGATCATCCTGGGCTGTCAGCAGAATCCCATAATGAGGGGAGATGCAGGGATGTTTCACACACTGTCCCACTGTCCAACTGTTTTTTTGAAGCAAGATGGAAAATTAATATAAAGTTTGGTGACTGAGTTCCCATGTAAGATTTATACTTTACCAATTTTGGTTCTGATAAAACATGCAAGTAGTTTTAAAGAGGTAATTTTGAGCATGTATGAGCCACACATGGGTCTAAGCCTTAAAAACCTTTACTTGCATAAACTTTATCTATGCCTTCTTGAACTAGTAAGAGTAAATTTACTCACTAGCTTTAGTGCCTTTAGGATCAGGGGCCTGATTTCCAAGTGGTCAAGAGAACACAGAGTTACTGAGCTTTTATAGCAGTCCTAAATTATTTTCCATTACAAGATAATTTCTTCTTCCCTGTCTCCTCCCCTCCCCTCAAGTACTTATTAACCAAAGGTTTGAAGCTGAAGGTAATCCACCAAGTAATAGAACCTTAAAGCAGCTTCTTTATCTCATTTTTTCTCACTAAACTTTCATAATGCCTAAAGCCCTTCACAAGTCAGCACATATTCTGTGGTGTTTGTCTCATATATAAAGGTCCCTAGAGGGAATGGCAGACAACTCCGGAGCAAGAAAGACATCAAATCACAACTAAAATCATCAGAACAGGTTATATCAAGACTTTCAGGCTATTTCTGTAGCATCAGAGAAGCACATCCTATTCCCAATACCAAAGCACACACCAAAGGGGCTTTCCCCCTCAGAAATTTAAAAGCCTTTAAGTCATTTATAGGCACAAAGCCTTTTGCCTAGATCCAGCTCAGCAGAGCGGTAATTCCTCAATCTGAATTAAGTGAGCTCCTTTCTCATCACCAGCAACAGACTCTGCTCATTGTGGCTTCTGCGCAGCAGGATCTTCCTGTCCTAGATCTTGGCAGAGGGAGCTGCATTCTGACGGGATCTATGCCACTTCTGTAGGAGTTGACTTTCAGCCATTGCAGCACACCAGATACCAAACAGAGCCCTTAGACAAGATACTTAGAGGCTCCAAACTCTCTTTTGTGCCACGGAGTCAGGTACTTCATTCTAGTGCACATTTTACTTTCTTTCTAAATCCCAACTATCCTCTTGGCAACATCGGACACTTTACCCACAGTCAGTTTTTCAGTGCTTCCAAAAAACAGAGATACACTTTATGAGCCAGTTATTCCTTGGGCACAGTACATAACTCGTTAGAGCAGACAGCACCTTTGGGACACCAGCAGCTACAGGATTTCCTGATTTGCTGAAGAACATGGTCAAATGACAGTTCCCAAACCACGAGCAAGCAGCAGGGTGCCTCGTGTCAAGCTCCTGGACAGGCTCCAAGCTGCCTTTCCCGTGCCTCAGGTAAGCCCTAGCCTGCTTATCCCTCTGTTACCTCACTCTCAGCCTCTCCAAACCTGAGGCAGCCAAACAAGAAGTAGGGTAAGGCACAACCTGAGAACAGCTTCCACTTGCACACAGTGAAATCAAGCACAAGCAGCTCAAGGGGAAAGGCTGCTGTGCATGCTTACGTAGCTGCCAAGGGCCTAGCAACCCTCAGACCGTTTTATCAAAGGCAAAAGTAGATTCTCCAGAACTTTTTAGACTCAGAACAGCTTTTTTTTAAGTTTTTTTTCCCCACAATAGCTGCCTACTTCTAGAGGATACAAAGTTGAGGCTGGATGAGATCTTTCAGATCAGGCTTTCCTCTCAACTCCGAAAATGAAAAGAATGGAGGAGTAGCAACAAGATTTGGTAATATGGTGATAAATGAAGTCTTTAAGATCTGCCTTCATAAAAATCAAAATGTCTGCATATTTTTTAAGGCAAAGTATTGCTGATGCTTCTAGCAAAGCATTTCAAATTTTAATTGGTTTTTAGTCCTTTACATCGATTTTTTTAACCCTTTTATCGATTTGAAGCCCTCCATTTCACTGATTTTAAAGCAATAAAAGTTCCATTTACAATGCATTACATCTGTTGACATAGATTTAATACATCAATATCATGAAACTATTACTTGGGCCAATCAAATGTTTCACTCACCCTTAAAGACTTTTTTCTGCTGTTTAAAATAATTAAAGAAATATTTCATATTTTGTCAACCCACGTTTTCTTTCTCCATTTTAAGAATTGTTAAAGTTAGCCAATAATAATTTTTAAAAAACAGGGCAACATTCATATATTCTGTATACCAATATGCTTTTGAAAAGGAGAGACTTTACAGAGACTTCCCAGCCTTCTAAAGCAATGTGTTGGAGTTTTTTGTTTGTACATAAATACCTCCCATAATCTTTAACTGTGCTTGAGAGAAGCCAGAATCACACAAAAGAAGCTTGTAAATGGATTCATTTACATACTGGGATATCCCTACAGGTCTGTGGGCACCCTATCCTGCTTTTTATCATCAATGACATCAAGAAATTAAAATTTAACTTCTAAAACAACACATTTTGAGGTTAACGACATAAAATAATATAAAATTTAAAAGTATACAAAGTATACTTTTAAAGTATACCTTGTATAGTTTAATACTATATATTGAGATATGTACATTAAGTTAATTGTACAATTATATTATAGAAAACTATAAAATACAGTACTCAAACCACTAATACCTAGAAATTACAGGGAAAGCTATTGCGAAGATCATGGCCTAAAACAGCAGAAGACTATTTGGTTACTATTTGGGATTAGTGCCTTGGGAGTTATGGCTATGAGTCAAGAACTGAGGAAGTTTCTCCATGTAGTGGCTTACCTTGTGTCACTGAATGCCCTTTGGAAAAAGATGTGTAATTGACTATTGAACAGTATTCACCTATAAAACCACCACATGGTTTAATTAATGTTTATAAGCTACCCACTGCTTTTGCTTTGCACACATCTCCACAAACACCCCCACATCTCCACAAACACCCCTGCAAAAAAAAACTTACGTACACAGCGCAGATTGCCTAACCAGGCTTGGTTCAGTGTTGTTTGCATCGTCATATAATCATTAATTCTATGATCCCACCTTTCCCCCACGAGCCTTCCTGGGCCATCCAAAGCACTGAGGAGAAATGGAACTCACTAAGCAGATCTAATAACAAAGAAAAGTATTTTCTATGTCTATCTCTTCCAGTTTTACCTTCCAAAACACATCTTTGCCAGGATTTTTTCTATGCTGTTGGGTTTTTTTAGTGTTTGGGTGCTTAATAAAATTATGTCACTCGTTGCACCAGTTCTGCACCTGGGATGGTGAGCATACAAACATACAGAACATTGAAAAAACATTCAAAACCAGTAAAATCAGCCCAGCTATGGATCCTCAGCATTACCTATGGCATAGCTTAGCTCAGCTCCCAGCCGTATTTCCCACATCTGTGGATGATCAGGAGTTTTGCAAAGCAAACTAAGGCATCCAGCAAGTCAAATGAAATTAGCAACCTGCAGAAAGTTTGACTTAGGGAATTTGCTTAGCATTGTGCTGGAGTTTTCCTACAAATGCACTAAAAAGGCTTCACAAATAGCTTTGTCTTTTTGACACTTCAATACAAATCATTCCCCCATTCAAACTCAAGGGCTCTTCAGAGATTTTTGTGGTTCAGTGTTCGGGGTTGGGGTTTTTTCAGTTTGCTTGTCTGAAGTGGTTTTTTGGTTTGTAAGTTTTCTGGTTGTCACTTTCTTAAGGTTTTTCTCTTTTGAGGGGAAGAGTTGATTTTGTTGCAGTTTTTTTCCCCATTCTGAAGCAGCTGAGAGCTGTTCTAAGCTTTGAAAGAGCAACAAAATTGAGATCTCTTATCTTGGATCTAAGTCAAGAAGCTTGGAGATACCAGGAGCGTGATAGCACCCGAGGTTATCAGCCAGAGCAACCGTGCCTTGGCAGCCAATACAGAGCTTCCACTGAATCCATGGAATCCAGCCCCTACCTGATTATTACACAGTCGAGCAACTCCTTTTGGTTGCTGGCATAATAAGGTCACCAGAAGGTGACTCCTGCTCCGGTGCTCTCCCATCCCACAGGTCTGCAAGCCACATTCAGCATGCTGGCACGTCCAACGAGCTGCCAGCACAGCTGATGCTCTTTTCCATGAGCAGTCCGAATCTCCCTACAGCACATTCCCCTTCACACATGCCTCACAGAAGGAGATAAAGACACCCAGGCAGAAGCCAATTACTTCGGATCAAAAAGAGAGATTAACAAAAGAACGAACGGCAGTTAAGATGCTCAAAGGCGGTGAGAACTGGGCATCTAATTCCCATTTGGCACCTCCCTGTCACAGCTCAATCAGTTGCCAAAACTTTTATTTCAGAAAAAAAATCTGTATTCTGATGCTCCCATTCCACAGTTTCAACTTAGAAAGAGAAAAAAAAAAGTCATGAGACCAAACGCTCTTACGGAAGTATTTTTCACAGAAAAAAAAAAAAAGAAAAGAAAAAGAAAAATCTCTTCCTGAACAAACCTACCAGTTAAATATCATTGATATTCACCAAATATGCTGCTTATGGTACAAGGCTTCCTTCAAAGGAGGAAATTACTTTCCATCTGAGAGAACAGATTAACTGTATAAATCCATCTTTTACTGAGTTTTATTTGATGTTTGTTTCTGAAATTTAAACCAAACACTTTAGATACGCCCAACGACTTTCATAACTGGCTACATTTAGAACTCATTCATTGGCATTCATTCAAATGTGCTTAATACTATAGACACACATTCTTAAGTGATTACACTTTATGGTGCTTTACTCTTTGAGGATTGCTAATGGGATACAAACTTTTCCACTCCATTTGGGTAATTACGAACCACTTTTCCCTATGTCCAGGCTGAGGCAATGTTCAAATCCTATCTGCTTCCTGGCAAATTACGAATGAACAGCACAGGATAAAGGACCACGTAGAATAAAAGGGATTTGTCTTCCCTTTAGAGAAGAAAAAGCATGCAGCAAGGTCATTTCCCACAGATAAATTGGAAATCATCACCCTTTCAGTTGATACTCTTTTTCCTTGACAAGTGAATAAGTCTTATACGTTTTCAACTTGACACTGTATGTTGTTTTGTTTTTTTTTAAGCTAGCACTGAACTTCAGTTCCACATTACACTTTTTTAGTCTTTTGAGCATTGGTTTTCTTCTTGCTTCAGAAAAATCCCATTACCTACTATCAACATCTTCATCTCATTAAAAGCCATACATAATTACTCAGTCCCCATGGATTATTCAAAGCACTCATAAGCTTTCTTTCTACTTGCTCTGCTCCTTCCATCCCCCCACCCCTCTATCCATGGCTCTGACCAAAGAGATACTTGACCATCAGAAAAGGGGCACTTGTCAACACAAACAGGCCAGGTTCATGAAGCCTTGCCAGAGTAGGCTCTCTCAGAAACCACCATAAGAAAAAGATCTTGCCTTCCTAAGTCACTGCAAGGCCTGACTGAGAAAAACCCCCATGCTTTTCTATTCTAAAACAAAAAGTCCTTCAGGAAGACCTTTTTTTTTTTCATTTACACCAACTCATTAGCTGCCAAAATTGACCTCTGCTTTAAAACCACGTATCTCCCTTCCAAATGGCATTTTCATTAAGATGAAATGCTTCTTGAAGCCTTTGGAGAATTTGCATTTGGTAGACACAGCACACTGTCATCAAATTGTACACAATTAACCTGAAATTAGAGTGAACTACAGAAAAGCAATTAAAGTAAGCTACCAAAGACATTAAAAAAAAAATTGGTAACTCTTCAGTGAACATTTTTGGAACAAATACATATGGGCTTCCAACAGGTCTATTCAAGAGAGGTCCAAGACACACCACACAGTGCAGTGTAAATCTGTTGTTCTAAAAGCTTGCCAGCTAAGTATGCCCTGCCATGCCAGACTCTGCTCAAGGTTTTCTCTGACGTTCTCTTCAGCATCTATCATCAACACTTGACCTGGATGAAACTGCATTCTCCTTGCCTCAAGGACCCTCACTGCCTAGTGCAAAAACGGACACAACCAGACAGTGCATTCTCTGGGGTTTGCTCGGCAAGGTGGTTTTTGTTGTCGCTTTGGTTTTTAAAGAAGGCAAAAAGCCATTATGGAATCAAGACAGGAACAAGTCCCGTGCACTACCTGGGGAAGGACTGGCAATAGCAAAGCTTATAGTCTCCTCAGCTCAACAGCTTGATGCAAAGTCCTGACAAGCCAGCGGGGTCTTTGCATTTACCTCACTGCGTTTTGGATTAACAGAATTAAAAGACCAGACTCATATCATTACAGATTTCATAGAAACTTGCTTCCCATTCCATACCTACAAAGCACCCGATAATGTTCCCAGTGAGTCACAGCCCTAAAGCAGCAAACAATTGTTCTCTACACCAGACAAGAAACACACATGGTCTTCTTCAGGCCAACTTCCTTCCCAGAGCTGATCTTAAAATTGCCATTAGTAAACGCACTGGCACCATACCGGCTGTTAAAGAGCGTGACAAAGGCAGAGAAGACAAGATGATGCCGTAACTTTTGCTTCTATTATGATCACTCTTCCCTTTCCATGTCTTGTTTGCAAGAGCCAAACAAGCTTCCACTCAACTGCACTGGCCCCCATTTCAACACTAAGTCCCTACTCCGCACTCTAATGGCCTTTCCTATTGCCACAGCAGCACTTCCCCTTAGTTCTTCAGCCTGAAGCAACAGTCCCTGGCCATCATGGATAAGCACTGGGGATGGAGGGAAGGAGGAGAAAAGCTCCCTCTCAGAACAATTGGATTGCTGCTGCATTCTGAAGACAGCAAGCACAAAAGGAACCAATACCTGTTGCTTTGCAAGAGTAGCTCAGTCCTAAGGTCCACACACCTCAGGGTATGGAGCAAACTGAGCACGACGATCTCTATGGTAACCAAACTGCTTTTATTCTTTTTTTTTTCCCGGGAGACTCCTTTTAAAATATAGATGCTTAAAGCACATTTCACAGTCTGGTTTTGAAAATGTGGATGGAAATAGAAGAGCTTTACTTAGCACTATTTAAATAACAACAAAAAAAAAAACCTTACAGCATAAGCATGACAACATGTCCCTTGCCCACTCTCCAAAAATAGTCCAACAATCAAATGTCAACAAGTCACAACAATCTGAAAAACTAACCCTAAGTTATGTATTTTACAGCAATCCTAGGGGAATATTATGCCTGGAGGGATACCCTCTTGAGTCTTGAGTAATTCTGTAGCTTTTATAAATAATCCTAAAATTCAGACCTCAAAGAAATACTGACTACCATTCTTGTGCTTCTCATTAACAGGACATAGATTGGTTTCTTCTCTCTAGCCTTTAGTTAGCTTCAGAGAACACAACTGAAATGCTACCAGAAATTTTAAGAGTGGCAGGTAGTACTTTCAGGCTGCCATTATCACAAACAAATACAAGTTTCATAGTTTGAGGAAATATCTCATTCACTGAAGGTTGTCACCACACTGCCTTCCTGCAGGCCATCTCTACACCGCAACCATACCCCTTGGAAAATGACATAACCTTCAAACATTTTTAACTGAACGTTGTTACGTGTCCTGCCCCACTACAATAACCTCACCAACCCATCAACGTTTCTTGAGAGATTTGGAAAGCACCGACCGTAATAGTCCTACTCCACCCTCTCCTAATTTCATCTGAATCCAAAAGTTTTCAGATATTTTGCAGGTTCCGCACATTTTCTCCACTTGAATTATAACCGCATCTACCACCTTGCTGTGCTTAGAGTAAATACCACGGAAGTTTCCCAATTCTTTAATGCACCTGATCACATATATATATCAGCAATACTGCCTTGTACTGCTTTATTCTATAAAACAATAAGCAGAAGTTTAGTTAAAATAAGCTACAAATGCCATCTTTTTTTTGACTCTGCAAAAGTTTCTAACTAAACCTGTGTTATTTTAAATTGTTTGAATTATCTCATTTCTACTATGTATGTTAGAAACTCCAAGCCCACGTATTTCAATTAAGACCCAAAATTGAAAAAAAAAAGGCAAAAAAACCAGAACAATTTTCACAAGAAACTGTTTAAATTGTTTGCACCTCATAATCAGAATGACTGGAAAACTTGTGACTGGGGAACACCTACAACATATGGATCTTAATTTCAAATCATTCTAATCTAAACTGTCAGAAAAATTTACCTCCTCACACCACCTGCTTAACACAAGTCTTTTTCTGTCCCAGAGTTGTATCCTGCTTTGGGGCCACACAGCTACTGGAAGTGTTACGTTCTGGACTCACAACCAGGATCCTAAGATTTCTAACTGTTCCAGTGTTTTTAAAAAGCCTCCAAAATAATGACCACAATAACCGATGTTGGGTAGAATATGCAATGTCCAAAAAGTTCATTATGCCATTTAATGGCATAGTGGCACCCAGGATGACAACCACAGCACAGCATTTGTATTTGATTTTTCTTTTTAAGTACTTTTAGGCAGCAGTTTCCAAATTAAAGCATTCAGCCTCTTCTGACACCAACTAGTTCACATGACCTCCACTGCCAGATGGAACTAAATTACTTCCAAGTCAAACCTGAGGGGGTTGGCTTGTGGTTTAGAGTAGGGGAGGAGGAAGGAAGATGTCAAGGGAGTGGTTTGGCTTTTTTAATTGTACACAGGACTATTTTCTCTGTACCTATAGACAAGGCATTCTGCTGGTCTCAATTATGTTTTTTGTTGCAGGTATAGTGGAGCATAGCATCAGTAATGGAAAAACACCATGTGAGCTCTGCAGATCACTGAAGGCTGCTCCCAATTTTCCAAGGGACATAATAGTCTGTTCCTACTTTATGATCCAGGCATTCAGCACACAGCTATTTCACCACCCTGCCTCCTAGAGCAAAGACCAGAAAACCACCTCATCCACACAGCTCAAGGAGGATGCTGCAGCTGGAAATTCCAAGAGGGGAGGAATGATTGTGTAGTGTTCAAAAGGTTTGAGCCACTACGTTCTCCCTCTCCCATGGCCAACAAAACCAGAAGGTATAGGTTCCAACAATAAATGAGGCTTCAAAAATATCCACCTCTTTTCATACAAAATAACATGTTTTATAAGGACTTGGCTTACTACTTCAACACCCTCTCCCCCACAATACTTTTATTTAATTCTGGTTGGCTTATCCAGTCACTTGGTAGCCTAATCCTGCTATTTATGTTGTATCATCTCATTGATTTTTTTAATACCTATGCCAGTAATTTGGTATTAATTTTTATATTTTGTTTATAAGTTCATGATAGAAAGGGCAGAACTGACTACTACAATTCACAGACCAGTAATAAACCAGTAAATTAACCCACGTAAACATTGAATTTCTGCCAACAGCTCTCAAGCTCTCAAATTATTAAGCGTGAATTACAGTAACAAATAGATGAGGCAGGAAGGAAATAATTTTAATAATTAGTGAATTATGCATATTAAGGTAAGACTTAGAATCTTAATTAAACTCTGGCCTTTACTTAAGCGCTGTATAGGCAAGTAAGCAAAAGGATTAGTTGCTGTAGGCAAAATAAAATGAGTGAGTATAGATAACTGCAGGCAATTCTTAAGCAGACTTCTTCCCTGGACTATGCACAAAACTTAAAAAATTTAATTGAAATGTTCTATGTGAATGATAGCAATAGTAAAAAAATTGCTAATACTTTGATACGATAAAGAGCAGCATTATATATTTTCAAGGTTTCCATGCATCTTGTAATTATGCAGTAATGCTTGTTTATATGCAGAACCCTGCTTGTCAGGGCATACTAATATAACAAGGAACAATTTTCCTTTCCTAGTTAGCTATCCCTAATTCTTCCTCAGTACAAGCCACTGTGCGAGGCATGTAATTTCATTTACAAAGCGGTTTCAATGCCGCAGTTGCTCTGCAGTGCCACAGGTGCCCTCGGTGCTTTGCAGACAGAGCAGCGAGTCCATAGAATGCAGACGCTGGAAGGTACCTGCTGCCTCGTTTCTGAAGTCTGGAAGCGCACCTGCAAGCCTGTTTTCTATGATCTACAGCAAATGAAAACTGCACAATTCACTCATCCCCACAAAGCATCTCAAAACCAGCAATGTTTATCCCCAACACCGGCACGCGACCCCGTACAAAAGCTACACGTGGGAAAACCCACGGATGTCAGGGATTAAGGGGTCAGAAACAAAATTCCTTCTTACAGCATACTGCTGGAAATGCTGATAACCAGGGGGAAGCCTTCACTGCTCCTGATTCCCACAGTGAGGATACGAACTGCTGCTGTGTCTGCCTAGGATTGAAGGAAACACCCAGCCACACCTAGAGCCACTCAATGCTGTATCTTACTGCTTTTGACCCAGTGAGGCTGGACAAGACTTCCAGCCTCTTTCTGCAAGTTTAGTGCCTAAGAAACTAGTAAAACAATCCTTTTGGCAGAAAATATTAAGTCCACTCGTTCATTCTCTATTTCAATTGTAGCTTTGAAAAGTAGTCATATTTTACATTGCTGGTTATAAGGTTTCCTTTAAATTAATGTCCTGGACTTGGTCACAAAACCACGTAAAATAAAAACAGGCACCTAACCAGATCAAATCTTATGGGCCACCAGTATAAATCACACAAAGGGCACAGCATCTCTGAAGCCAGCCTTCACTAATATATTTGCAAACACATTTGAGGGTTTTTATTTTATTCATTGCCCACTGGCATAAAGCCACAGGTAAACTGCCTCTGGCAGCAAAAAAAAAAAAAAAAAAAAAAGAAAGAAAGAAAAGGGTAAGTGGTGGGGGGTGGGCACAGAAGGGAGAAGGGGAGAAGAGGTGATGGGAACAGGTACAGAAAACATTTGTCCCTTCTTTTATAGGCTACTTCTTGTATAAAGCAACAGCTACCACACCGTTTCAACTTCCTAAGCTAGGAGGACTTTGCTATTCCTTCCCTAATGGAGATCAGAACCACAGGACAGACCTGGGTATGATAAATAAATAAAGCCACATCGCAAATGTACCATAGGCTGGCCCAGTAACTGAGTAGAACTCTTCAAACATTACCCCTTTTGCAAATGTACGGTTGTTCAGACTTCATGCACAAAATAGAGGAAGAGACAGAACAGCATTTGATCTCTTTTCTACTTCCACGTATATTTCTCAGCAGACACTACCAGAAAAAAAAAAGTTAGTCTTTGTGTACCTATTGTATCCTGCATGCAGGAATTTTATTATACACCCTCACTGGCAGACTAAGTCCACCTGAACAGTACATGAAGATGTTTCAGACTCTCACCTGCTGCTCATACAGCACACTTTTTTTCTGCTCCTTACCATCACAGGAAGGAAGAAAAAGCTCTGGAATTTTTATTTGTAAACAGACCTGATCTTCAACCTCTCACCTGCAGCTCCCACATTGTAGTGCACATGATTCAAACAGTATACGAGCATTAAATTCTGCTCTAGTAAGTTAGATTGCCCAAGAGGGGGTCCTGAGCTAGCGGGGCTGGCCTGAATTTTGAGGGCATTGTAGGGCTGCCAAAACTCAAGGGGATTGGCAGTAAAAAGCAAGAATTCTTACATTATTACAATTCCATTCCAGCATCATTCAAAGTAACTTCACACAAACAGAGGAATTTTCACCGTCATGACTAGACCTTACTTTGAAAAGTAATGGAGGTTTGGTTTGGTTTAAAGGAAGTTATCTTATTGTAGAAATAAAGATAAAAATAGTATAAGCTGTTTGTACATATTGAAAAATAGGACAGTTACGGTGCAATTCCTACCATGAAAACATCTTTCAAATCATTAAGAAGCCAGCTACTTGACAGGGTACTGGTGGCCCTAAAGTAGATGCACAGCTGGACAAGCATAAATCCCCTATTTTAAATTGGACTTATCCCTTTGCTAGTCAGACAATAGTTTCAATTTTGCAATTCCACTGCCCAGGCACTACATGAGTTGGAAATCTTCTCTCATAAAGAGCTGAATTCTCTTCTTCAAGTGGTGTTATGAAATAAACATATTGATCTCTGAGACCTTTTAAAGCTGAGAACCAACACCAGGAAAAGAAACACAAAGCTATGCTGGCATGCAAGACATTACTCCCCCAATTTTTCCATCAAGTATGAGATGAAATGCAAGCAGAGAGGAGACTACATTAGAGAGAGTTGGAGAATGTACACCTATACCCATCTAAGCTGCCTTTGCCCAAATGAGAACACTCTATGGCTGGGGAACCAGCTCTACCACAGTAGAGCAACCAGCTGAACCCAGAGACAAAGAATTACTCAGAGTGTAGACATTGTACATGTAGCTTTCTTGGGATGGAAATTCTAATAGACCCTGATTTCAAATCATAAATCAAAAAGCAATCCATGGAGAGGTGCCTGCCAATAAGACCTGCTGCTACTTCTCACACTTCTCCCTTTACTTTTAATACACAACAGATGAAAACAGGATATTTCACAGAATCACAGAAGCAATTAGGTTGGAAAAGACCTCTGAGATCATCAAGTCCAACCTATGACCAAACACCACCATGTCAACTAGACCACAGCATTAAGTACCACGTCCAGTCTTCCCTTAAACAGCTCCAGGGATGGTGACACCACCATCTCCCTGGGCAGCCAGCCCATCCCACTGATTACTAAAATTCTAGTTTCTAATTTTTGTATTAAAAAAAATTAAAATCCTATTTATAAGATCACTGTTAGCTACAGTTTCACTATAACCTGTAATATTGCACAGGGCAGACTATGTCTTTATAGGGGAAAATAAACACAAAAAGCATATGGAAAGCTTAATGGAAGAAAAAATGAAAGCAAGAAGAAAGGTGAGGGAATGGAACTCTAAACAAAGAAACCACAGGTGCAAATATTTGAAATAGTAGGGTACTTGTTCCATAACATATAACATTTTGCACTAAGAGCCTGAAAATTTGTAAATATGAATGCTGGTGCATGTTCTATGTCTTGGACTCTTCAAAGAAAGCATTTATGATGAGCACTCACATGTACATGTGATGAGAGCTGGTTCACCTAAAATAAGCAAGATCCATCTTGCATTAGCAGGTTAGAGAGAGAGAATGTGTATGTGTTCAATGCACCATAAAACCCCAGTTTTCATCTGGGATGATTCAGAGCAAGAGAGCAGATCATCCAAATGTGGAACAGACTGCCTGCTAAATAAAATCTGTTGGGGCTACTGAACGAAACTAAGTTAATTTGGCAGGTGGACTCCTAACCCAAGTTGCTCTTAATTCACAGACGTTTTTTGCCAGACAAGAGAGTCTTGCTTACAAGGCATTCACAGGGTACTAGGATGGAATGCAGATTCAAATATGTTTCATTGTTCCTCAGGAAAATTCCCCAAAGGGTGCACTGCACTGGAAAATAACAGAGCACCATGCCATCTGGAAGTTCACAGTAGCATAGATGCAAATAATTAGAGTTCAGAGCTGCAAAGAGAATCCTTCCCCTTTTTCCCACCAGATCTCCATGGTTTTGTTTCTTCTAATTCAGCCAGACACCCAAAAGCTTGTGAACAAATGCAACAAGCAAGGTCACCCCTGACAACCAGCACTCCAAGGCTGTGGGGGCATTTCTGCCCCTAGAGCTTCCAGCTCAGCCCCCCTGCCACCCCATTAGGAGAACACAGCCCATCTTCCTTGAGCAGAGAGCTCCCACCACTGCACTGAGTGACTTCTTGTCTGCTCATCAGCATGGACAGAAGGTGCAGGAAGCCAAATTCACCATTAAAAGCAGCCGTGTACCTCGCTGAGCTCTCCCAGATGAGGAGGGAGGCTCAGGTCTCGGTCAGTGTACTCGGAAGTGTACAGCAAGCACAGACACAGCAAGAGTGTCTCCAACAGGAGTGTAGCATTGCCTCCTTACTGCAAAGCACATTTTCAAACCTATATAGTGCCACTGATGGGGTTTCACACCAATGTTTATAGCTAAGGATCTTCCTTCTGACTCCATTAAAGTAGAATTAGAAAGAAAAAAAAAAGTGGCCTCATGGTGACTTCAGTGTGCAATTTAAGACCTTCAGCATACAGAGATGTTAGTGATTAGCATCGTCCCAAGGGCTGCACACATGCATATCTGAGCAGCCTGTTTGGTTCACGGCTCCTTAATGACAATGCCTGTGTCTCTGCTGTAGCAGTTATGCAATCATTCCTTTAGCCTGTGACCCAATGACAAGCTAAGATGATGTGAATGAATGTGACAGAGTCCATCCACTCTTTTCTTAATTCTTCTGAGATTACTGAGTACAGGCTGGCAGGGTTTCAAAGTAGTAGAATGTAACAATTCAATCCTGGTTTTTCAGACTTACAAATCTTGGTGTGTGGTAGGGAAGACAGAGAGGAGTGATGGATCAAGAGAGCCAGGCTAGAAGAAGTTCTTATGAAAAGCCAAACAATTACACTGAATATTACTTTCAACCAACATTTGAAATGCCCAGAAAAATAACTTTGGAACCATTACACTGAAAAATGTGTAAATCATGTTTCCAGCGTGCATGACTTTATATTTAATTAAAACTGTATACAACAGTTATTGTGTGTTAAACAGCAATCTAAAAAGCACTGAAGTTGAAGAACATTACAATAAATAAGTACTGACTTTTGCATGCTAACTCTAGCACAATTGTAACAGGCTGAAAATGAAAATGTGTCCACTTTCAGCCTCAGAGGCCTTTAATAAAGTATCATTCCTCTTTTATTCATTTGCAAGATCTGAAGTAGCTCCTATTCTTCATTTATTTGACTAGCAGTCTTCTCTACCAGTGAGGCCAACAATACCTTAAATCACATTTATTGCTCTTGCCACCCCTTTTTTCTACTTTGTACAGAAATCTTTCACCACTCCCCACCAGTTCCATTACGTCCATTCTAAATCCTGTCTGGTAAAGACCAGCTCTGTACACTTCAACAACCAAAGCTCTGCAGGAAAAAGGTATGAGAAGTCTTGCTTTTCAAATCTTAACTTCTGCTGCAGAATGAGAATGAGTTTAAAAAAAAAAAAAAAATCAGGTTTCTACAAGGCTATGAATCAAATTCAAGTCCAGGGAAATGACCTGGCTGGAATGGGAAAGCAATCAAAAAAGCGCTAACAACTGCAGTCTCTCTTTTTAATACAAGAACAATAGAAAGGCCCATTAAACTGCAACTTGAAGAGGAGGAAAACAGTATCACCTTGTATGAGACATTCAAGCAGATCTCAAAGCAGTTTAAAACAGTATTAAAACAACCCTTTTCTGAAGAGGAAGAGGCTTAACAATGACA
Source organism: Melanocharis versteri (assembly GCA_013397845.1). Classification (NCBI taxonomy): domain Eukaryota; kingdom Metazoa; phylum Chordata; class Aves; order Passeriformes; family Melanocharitidae; genus Melanocharis; species Melanocharis versteri. Next base: position 101,394 of record VZTG01010444.1, read on the forward strand.
AAGTAAACTGAACATTTCATGGCCCAAAGAGTGAAAGAAGCAGAGACAAAGCTGAAGGAATTTCCCAAGACCATGAGGCCCAAGTCCCAGCATTCCACTTGCTAAACTACACAACCAATTCTTACTGCTACAATACTGTAAACTCTGAGAAATGGTATTTATTAATGGAAGGCCTCAACAGATTAAACTTTTGGAGTGCAACAGCAAAGGACAAACACATATCAAACCAAATACTGTAGAGGACAGCCTCTTTTCCAATTCTCTTGTTCCATGATGTTCTGCAGCACAGCACGACATGAATGAATGCCTTCCAAAAGTGAGGCAAGAAGCAAAGGCAGGTAAAAATGTATTTGGAAGTATTCCACTTTTTTACAGGTCATATCCTGAAAATAAATATCCTTTTAGATTACAGATATCTCACAACAACCTTGCCACAGCTCCTGACCTACCAGCATGCTGCTTATTTGAGAACTACTGAAAACCACCTGTGCCCGATGCAGTCATTCTGTCACCACGTCCTTCCTCCAGGATAAACATGACAAAGCCTACAAAGCATATCCTCATCTTACGAGGTGAGCAGCCGTACAGTAATGTTTCTCAGTTTTGGAGATGTAGCCTTCCATCTTACCCAAAGAAGAGCAAGCCAAGTTTTCCAGGTACTTGCATGTTAGCAATTCAGCATTCTCTCACCTGAAATCACTTCTTCCCTGTACAAAAGTAAACAACACAATGTCAATTGTCAGATTTAGGAACGGGTCTATCGGTCCAGGGAGGCTTCACTAGAGTCATTCAGAGCTTCACAGAACATCCATTTTCTCAGAATTTCATCATATTGGTTGACCAAAAGCACTTTCTCTGAGTAACCAGCTAGTTGGAGAGTTCCCTTCAATGAATTTAAGCTAACTGGGAGCTACTTGGAGAGGACTGCTTAGAATTCCTGTTAAGGACAATGCAGCTGAATCAAAAACACATTTTACTATTTTGCTTCTCTTCCTTTTTTCTTTTCAACACCACACCACTGGCACAGCACTGTGAAGTATTGTTACAACTATGCTCTTCAGGACATGGATATGTCCTAAAGGGCCTATCATTGATTGCTCTGAATAGTACTTAACTGCAAAGGAAAAGATGTAACAGGAATAAAGAGGTCACCTAGTAAAAAAAAGGGGAGAAAAAAAAAAGAGCTGAATTCTTAAAATACTTTAAAATCTGATTATTTTATGAGGAAGATCACAGAGACATCCCTTTGCATGAGTTGTGAGGTCCTGCTGTAAAGTACTTTGCCTTTACCTGCCCGGCACCATTTCTAATAATTAAACTTCCTGGACTTCTGCTTCTATGTTCTGCATGGTGACTTCATGCTGACATCATTTCAACATAAATTTTCTGATATATTACTGATTCTCTGCCAGCTAAGAGGCAACTTTCTGACAGTGAAACTGCATATGGAGTAACACTAACACCACTCTGCAGCATGGAATTCATTTAAAGAAAAAAACTGATGAGAAATTTAAGAAGAAAAAAATATGAAAGCTGTTCTTACATTAGTTTTAATAAGTTATTTTTGTTTCTGGTGTAGCAGACATGGAAAAACCAGTTAACTGTGACTGCAGAAGTCAGGAAGAACTGCTGTTAGACAATTTCATTCTCTGCACAGGTTCTCAAAGAAAGTATTTTCAGATGACAGAAAACGCAATAGAAGGCAATAAGCATAAGTGTCTTACTTTAGATTGAAGGGCACCACAGGACAAACTCACACTGATTTATCCTATTTTCATGGAGCTCTGAAGATAAATAGTGAGAGAACAAGCAGAGCTCCATCACCTGTTCCATACAGCTGGGGAGAGTCAGAGCATGCAGTGACAAAACCACTGCGATGCAAATCATTTAACAGCAGAGAAGCTGAGAAGTACAGACAATGTACTCAGGGAGGTGACTCGGCTCCCCAGGGTTGGGTCTCGATTTGAAAGCCTTCCTTCTGAATACAACTTGCAGGGAATGAAATTACTCTATTTTGAAGAAAGGTAGAGACCATGGTTCTCTTCAAGCATAACCCACAATCTTCCTGGTGGAAGAACTTTCACACTAAGTTCACTACAAGTTTTAGCTTTAAACACGCCCTCAAAAAGGCTTCTGAAAGCAAAATGGTTTTCTATTCTTTTCGGTATTCTTCCTCACTGCAGAACTCTTCACACCTTTGTCAAGAACAGCCAGACACACCACAGCCATTCTTTTGGGTAGAAACAAAGTACATAAGATTAATTGGCCACCTTCAGGCACTGAAAGAGATGAGCATTTGAAATAAACATAAGGCTAAGAAAATGAGAAGTAATTAACCTTTCTGGCTCATCTGTCTCCCTGTGCTTGCAACCTGGCATGCAGCTTTGTCACATCAATGAGAAAATATCTGATACAGGTACTGGTACTTTCATCAGCCCAGCACTCTTCAGTGTTCTCTATGAGATGAAAATAAAGCATATTCCTCCTTCTGAACCATCACCAGCATGGAGGTGAGAATAGAGACTCTATTTCCAAAAGGCAAAGACCATTAAAAAATGAATTCCTTATTAGAGGAAAAGCTTCTGTGTCACATATAAGTAACTGGTACAGGTGTGTATCATTGAAAAGTGCTCTGCAATAACCATTTTTTAACCAATATCCTCTATATGAGGTAACAGCATGCTTGGCAATGCAGAACTCAGCTTTTCATCCCACCAATCACCTGAATTTTTAACTCTAAATCAGTCATAACTGGCTGATTCACTGCAGGAATAGATTAGATCACCAAAAGAGACTTTTGGGTGCAAATGTGATAAAAACTTATTCAGGAAGAGGCTTGCAATGAAAACTAAGTTTTCACTATTGTTTAAATCATAGAATAAGGAAAAACAAAAAAAACCACAAACGAACAACAAAAAGAAGAAAATAAAAGAAAAGCACACAAAAACTCTGCATTTTTCTGAGCATAATATGAAGATGCAGTCCTACTGTATAATCCTCTGGCTTACCAACCTTGCACTTTGTTTTTCCATGATGTCAACAAAAGACTCAGTTCAATCGAAACAATCCAATGCTTGTTCTAACTAAAGATACAAGAAAGAAAGAAAAACAACAAACTTCTCATGTCACATTGCTGTGCTGAGAATACAATCCACTGCACAACCCCAGTTCTATACAAACAGCCGAAGAATTTCTCAGCTAGTTACTGTCATCCTCAGCACATGGGCTGGGGAGGCACATCCACAGCTGGACAAGTGACCTCTCGGACATTCAGCCAAAGGAACAGGACAGCAGAATTGGTTGGGATAATTAGCAGTTGTGAGTTAAGATCAGTAACTTCCTAGCACAGAAGCAGTTTTCTTGGAAAAGAAAGTCGGAGAGAGACCTGTGAGTTCTGCATAGCCCTCCAGTCCCCTAACAAGCAAGGACTGAAAAATTTCTAACAACTGAACTGAAACTCACTTGTCTAAATGATTTTAAACTCTACTCCTATTGTACTGAGAGGGAAGTAGAACCTCCTATGGGTGTTTTCAGAGTTCATAACAGAGAAGAATCCTTTTTTCTTTAGTATCCTTTTTATCTTAGATAACAATGACATTGTGAAGTGCATGCAGTGATGAAGACCATAGAATTCCACATACATCCAGACTCCTTCCTCTTTTACTCCCACCCACTTCCCCCACCACTGCCCAAAGTGACAATCTTTTTCAATTTGTCATATGAAAGCCTGTCAAATGAACATTTATTCTCCATCACCATATAATCTCCACTGATGAATGATCAGGAATCTCTACCAATTTACACAGATAAAGACTCCAGAAAAATACAAGAGCTTTTCAAACTAACAAAGACTTGACTGATTTGAGTTGCACATAATCTCTAGTCATCTCGAGCTTTAGTTTTCCTGCAGAAAATGAGACAGTGACGCTCTCCTGGAGAGCACAGCCACTCACCTCGCATGCCTTGTTCCCTTCCTGCATCACACACACAAGGGGAAGATCAATGCTGTGCCCGCAGTGCAAAAACAACTAGTGACAGCAGGACTGCCAAGCTTTAAAGAGAGCCTTGGCAGTACAAATTCTACTAAAAAAAACGCAATTTTTTTTCGTTTTGCTATGGGTCAGTAGTTTGAATTCTGTCCAAGGCAACACAGCACAAAGGTTGTTACCTGATGCCTGATCTTGAGGTGCTAAATGATCTCAACTCTGACAGCAGAATCTCACCAACTTTGCTCTCTGGGGGCTACTCTGACATGTCTGGAAGGGGTGATTGCATTTGGCTGCTCTGAGCACAAGCCCACAGAAAAACACCCTCATTAGGAACTGTCACCTTTATACCCAGCTCCCCACAGAGAGGCAAGAGACTCCAGCAAGCAAGCGACCTCATCTCTCCTGCAGCAATTCCCCGAGGACTGAGGCAACTCACGGACAAAACTTGGAGATTACAAACTGCATCTGGAGTCACAGGTTACAATCTTTTCCCTTTGGTTAATAAAGACATTTTTACAAAAGGCAGTAAAAACTAACAAAGCAAAAAATTAACAAGTACCACCTTCTAAGTAAAAGGAAAGAGGGCTAGTGGACCTCATAATTGTGAAGAGCACATCAGATTTTGTTGCAAGTGAGAACAGGAGTTTCTATTAAACCAACAGAAGGATGCAAAAGGCAAGAATCCCAAATCTCATAGAGCTGAAACTTTTAATCTTCTGTTAATATACTGCTAATATTTTTGAATATGTGACATCCAAGAGAGGCAATATTCGCCCTAACATCTCTAACAACCCCAATCCCTGAAAAGATTCAGATTTTTTACAAGGTTTGTTTACCCCAATGTTTCATCCCAGCCCATGGTTCCAACTGCAGAATTTAAAAAACATAAATACTATTCTCAGCTCCAAGAAAGAAACAAAAAAAAGAAAAACAAACCATGTTCAGTATTGTTCCATTTACAGGTTACAGCCTTAGCATCATAAACCCCCATGCAATTAGAGATGAGAACTGCCCAATAAGCAGCAGCACTTGCATCTCGCTCTGGAAGGTCCCCAGATAGATGATTTACAATCTGTAACATTTTTATAGATCATAAGGCTGGTTTACATCGCTTTTATGAGATGTTTTAAAATTTATAAGTTTTCATTTTCCCCTCCCTTGGAGTCCAGTTATTAGTGAAGAGAGGCGTTATAGGTAGCAGGGAAAAAGAATTAAAAAACAAACAGAAAAAATCAGTACAATATTTCAACTCCTTCATTCTGTAAAAGAACAGGGAATAAACCAGTTCGGCAGGACAGTGCTTAATTTTTCAAGATATACTTGGACACTTCTGAATCCATGTACAGCCTATATTACAGATTATAGCAACATTATAATTTTTTCTTGGTATATAGTTGAAAAAGAACAACTTTAGAACGAACATTTTATTTAAAAAATAGGTTTTAATTGGTAAGCAAAAATTTATGGAGAATTAGAAATTTCACAAAAATGTCAAACCATCATAAATTTTAATGCCATAAACTACTACTCACTTCTGCTACCACGCAGAAGAAAATATTGACTTAGCAATAGAAACCCCAAGCACAAACCTAAAATACCTTTGTTCCAATATTTAGAATGGTATCTCTAATTCACCCCTTTCTTTTGTATTGAAAATACTTGAACTAAGTGGCTACCAAGTGGTTATTTACAGGGAAGAGAGGACAAATACCAATGAAGAACTTCAAATAAATATACTTTATACAGCTTCATAAGAATAAAATGCAAGTACAGAGATTCAACTCTGGTCAAACCAGCCCTAAGCTACACAGATAGATTAGGATCTATGACTTAATCATACATTTTCCTCAGAGGACTTTAGAGTTTTTTAATAAATATTTTACTACTAATAACTTGTAGTCTCCAGATCACTTTAAGATACTTATCTTGAAGAGCAAATCTTTGTAGTTGAAAATTATGCTTTTATCATATTAACTTCCTTGTTTTTCAAAATCTTATCTACCTTTTTTCACTAAGGTATTCACCTCTGTTTTGTACAGCATTCATCTCTATCTTTTAAAAGACAAGTTGAACAAGCGTAGGGAAACTAAAAATACCTTGTTTTTAAATAGGTGAAATAGCACTTACTGTAATCATTATCTTTAAAAAAACCTGTAGTAACATACCATTATATTCATCTTTCAAAAAAAAAAAAAAAAAAACTTAAGAACCATTTTTCAGTAAGATGCAGACAATTGTCAGAAGGTGTATTTTCAAATTAAATTGAATAGCTTAACCCATGGCATACAACCCTAATCAAGCACAGCAGTTTTAAAGGATAGGTTTTCCCAGCAAGAGAAAATAGTCAGCATTTGGAAAAAACCTACACTACATAAAAATGTCGCTGAATTCTTAATTTCCAAGATAAGCCACTAACATTCACATAAATAGAGTTTTGTGGCAAAGGCAAGAGCAGAAAGCTGAACCAACTTTCATACAAGCAAACGTGTTGCTAGAAGAGCAGTCACTATAACACAAGATTTTGAAGAAAATGTTTCCAATTGAGGAATGTTTTTAAGTAAAAAAATAAGTAGAACAGAAGCCAAATGTTTGATAAATACATGTAACTACCACTGTTAAAAAAAAATTAACACACACACACCAAAAAAACCAACAAAGAAAGCATTCAAAGGTCCTGACATACCCAGGTAAGCAACAAGTATGTTGAAAAGAATAATTAGCAAAGCCCAAATACTTACAAGGTAGTCAAACACAGCTTTCCACTCGCATGGAAATTGGGCAGTAAAGAGCAGATACAGAACAGATGGCAGTGACAATTTTATTTAGAAATTCAAGGGTTGTTTTCCAAACAAGTCTGTGTCTCAGTTTCTTTAATCCATAGGTCAAACAAAGTAGCCTAGCAAAGGCACCTCAAGACAATCTCCACACCTTTTGGCTCAGAAAAAGAATGCAGGTCTTTCCTCTTAAATTCATATAACCAGCAGATTCAAAAGAGAAAAGTGGGAGAAAGATAGAGATAACTTCTGAGCAGAGTTTGAACCAAAGTTCAGAATTTCACTTTTGGCTGCAAAAGCCCAGTAGTACTTGCTCATTTCCCCACCCTCCTTTCTACCTGTCTCTCCTTTTCTCAGAAAGCCTCACAAGGATTCTTAGACAAACAGATAGCCAGACAAACATTAAGCACAGAGAGAGACATGTGGCTCCTCTGGATTTCATACAAGGTCATGATTTTGCTCAGCAGCTGGACAAATACCACATGGACTATCCTGGAAGGCATTGTGCATGAGGATTTCCATCTACCAAAGCATGTCTCATTCAGTTTAAAGAACAGATACAGGTTTTAAGCACATAAATCTGTAAAATCATTACCAAAAGGCCCAATTTGCATTACTTGCATTCCCTGACCAAAGATGACAATCACATTTCACAGGTTATTCACTGCCTTATTGAAAGACATTAATACAATTGTAATAATCACACACTCAGGTATCAGCATGTTCTGTTTGAAGCACGATAAACATTTTTCAGAACTTCAGCCTAAGTGCATAACTTCTGCAATGCCAGGCTCTTCCACAGCAATTGCTGAGGGACCACATAAATATAAATACAATTCTGATAGTACCCCAAAAAAATCCCTCAGACCAGATCACCTAGCAAACTTCAGTAGCAGGTTGGCTCCCTTGTACAATTCCTGTCAGAGATCTGTCCTAGCTGAAACCTGTAAATACCAACTCCTCAAGTGTTCAGTCCTCAAGAGCACAGGAGTTACGCAGAGCACTTCATGGTTTCCAGTACTCTATCCAAGACTGAAAGTGTTGCACATAAAGCAGCAACTCCAAGTACAGTTGTGAGCACTTTGAACACCTCAGTTCGCAGCATGTAACAGCTGGATGTTTTACATTCAACCCTGTTCAACTCATGACTACTTTATCAAACAATTCAGCATCCAAGACTCCAGCACTCCAAAACATTTGTAATCTGCCTCATGTATTGTTCCATGAAACAATAAAGAGCTCAATATCTCTCCCACTGCTTTATGAGAAGGTTAACCTTTCTCTCCCTTGAATAATACATCACTACTACTGAAATGCTTATTCCTTGAGTTGCTTCCAAAAAAGTCAAAAACCTCCTTCTCCTCAACCCAGTCCACTACAAAATAAGTAGTAAATCATCTTTATTATAAATGCAGACTATTTTTCCAGCTACATTTCCTTTCCAAAGTACAAAATTTTTTTGCTCATGGTTTAACTATTATCACAGAATTCCATGCCTCCCTGGGCAGCTGCTCCTGTGCTCTGCCATCCTTAACATAAAGAAGTTCTTCCTCATGTCACTCAACATCAAATGCCACAAAAGGATTCTCCCCCCTCCATCTAATTCCATGCAAACTGACACACAGTTTAAATATAGAAGAATTGTAAAAAGTTGGTACCAACAACACCAACAAAAAAACCTTTTGAAGTAGAGCTTTATTGCTTCAAGTAATATTGTTCAATTGTTCTGAAATGAATTTAGCAAGATGATCAAACAAAAACCTTCATTTATTCAATTTATTCTGTCTATGTGATGTTGTGATCCACCTACAACTTTACAAAACACACTTTCTAAAATATACTTTTCTGAAAGCAAGAGTAGATCTTCACTGTCCTGGTGGTTTCAATGGGCAACGTGAGGGGGGATAAAGGAGGGTGGAGTATAACAAGTAGTTCTGTAAGTAGGAGAACTACTCAGAGTCATTTCCAATAGATTTGTGTCCTAACAGGAGCCAATTCTGGAATCGAAAGCACAAACTATTTCAGGAAATCCAAAGGCATCCACGGCCAGGAAGCAAACAATACTGTTCACCTGCCTAGAAATTCTGTACTGGTAAAAACAGGAAAGCACGTGCTCCAAGCACGAGGCCTCCTTCACAGCAGGGAATCCTAATAGGATCTCCCCCAAACAGCCCTCTCTTCCTTGATTTTGCTCTCCTGCCAAGTTCAGCTGAAATTAAAGCAGACTACAAAAGAAGAGGAAATACACATGTAAGCACAAGCAAATTTCCCTTGGAAAACAAGATACAATCGTAAAAGTAACATGAACATTTTCTGTTAGCTAGAATTAGCATAGATCACAATATGTGTTTGTTTTATAATTACACCATGTTGTGTATGCTACAAGTTCTCAAAGTCGTCTTAAACTTCACACTTCTATAAATAACTGTGTATGTATGCTTAAACAAAGATCCCTGATTAAATGCACATATAAAAGCCAAAGTCAGTTATACTATTCCCCCTTTTGGCTATCCAGCATTATTTAACCTCTGAAAAAATAAAAGCCTGCAAACACTCTGAGTTATCCTGTTGTCTCATGAAAGAAAAAGTTCTCATTTAAAAAAAAAATCTAGAAAGAACCCTTTTAAAGAAAGTAATTCAGATTGAATAAATGTGCCCAGGAATCACTACTCCCTGATTTACTTCCTTAATAACTGGCAGCATATTTTTATATTTCAATTGACAGTACTTTCATCTACTGCTCCTTTCAGTTTTCATGCTATTTTAAGATACAAAAGACCTACAAAAACTGCTAATATCATGGGTATATGTGATTTTTCCACTATGCTGGATTCCTGTTTCCCCTACAGCAATTAGCTCTTCATCACTGCAAAAGGTATAGTCCAGCCCCACAGCAAAAGGACACCAGGCATGTCAAACCCTAAAAAGCTTTGGCATGCTCTCAAACTAGAAACAGCACACAAAAATCACAATTCATCTTCGTGAATAAATAGTGGCAGGAAAGGAGAAATGGCACACTATCCCACACAGTCACAATGGCACAACAAGCTCTCAGGAAAAAAATATATCACCCAGGAGACAGATTAAAAAGAATCCATAAAATGTGATGAAGAGTAAAATTGGAACAGTAGAAGGGAAGATGAAAGCGATACATTCACATAACCTTAACTACTGAGTTTGGGGCTTGCCTCTCCCTCCCCCCACCTGCATTTGCTTAATCTTGTGGAATTCAAACTATCACTTTCTTTAAACATTCTTTTAAACACAGTCCTAGGAGTGGCACTCAGGTTAATCGTCATTATTAAGAACATGACACGTGCAATGTAAATTGCTAAAGCTGCCCCATTTTGCACCAGAAGACTGAGACCTGGGAGCTAATTATTGGGGAGTAGTCATTCTCCTTCACTTTCTTAGTCTAGAAAACATACAAATGTTTGTATGAAAAGTGGAAGCCCTCTGTGAGAAATGCTGAAAGAAAAATAACCACCACCACCCCCCATAATCACTTACACAGCTGGCATTTACCTTGGTCCTGAAAGAGTTGAGAGATGTTTAAGTCTCATCAAAGAAGAGATTAAAAGATGTTTCTCCCATCTCAGTGAAGTGCCCTACATGTTTCACTGACTACTCTCTGATGGAGTAGTGCTGTCGTAATCATCCTTTGCCCTTTGTGAACAGTGAGAAAGGTGAGATTTTCATTTATCCTTATTAAAATAATAAAAATCCAAGTATAAATAGTTTCATTCAAATGAGAAGCACTTCTAATCCTTTAAATTCATCTCAATAGATACTTCACACTTCTCTTCCATCCCTCAACTTCAGTCCAAAAAAACACCCTCCTTTAAAAAAAAAAAAAAAAAAAAGAATTCATTTCCATGCTTTGTCTATACTAGCAAGTAACTTAAGACAGCATGAGGAGATCTTGCACTCTGAGCAGTGAACCAGCTGGTGCTGATCACCAAGTGCTCCCAGAACAGGATTACAGGGCTTTACTTGGGACTAGCACTGATCCAATGCTGTGGGCTAACTGCCCCTTATCAGCTTCAGGAGCATTCCTGGAGAGCACCCTCGTGTTGAATTTAATTTGAAAAGGCCTGGTTTGTGAAGTCTGAAATTGCTTCATGACACAAACCAAAAGGTACTAACTGGAGCAGAGACCGGTTTCAGAATTAACCTAGTGATTTAAGCTCACATCTACACACCCACACACTTCAGTCCCTGTTGTAGTATCAATTTTTTTTGGTAAAAAAAAAAAGAAAATGTGCAGAGTACCTCCACCTGCATTAGTACAAGAAATAAAACAATCTCACAGCTTTCACCTGTGCTGAGAAGTACAAAGGAGAGGCTGGTCCAAAGGCAGTTACAACACAGGTGCTGCTTTCACAGCTTTCACACACTTCACCTGGCTCTCCACTGCATGATCCATTTCTCACCTTCCAAAGCACAAAATCAGTCCAAGATGAACTTGCAAAAAGCTATTATGGCAAGAGCTCAAACTTCTTTGGAGGTACGTTGCTATGAGTCTCATAGTCTCATCATGTAGGCCTCAGCTTTTAAGATCTCTAGAAAAAGTCAGTAACCAATCTCAACCTGATTTGAGAAAAAAAAACTTTCCTTTTTTTTGGCTAGAAGACTAAAACAATAAACATACACCTTCAGCTTAAGACAAAAACCACTAAATATACTCAGTCTTAAAAGTACTAAGACTGTTATAGGTAAACCTTAAAAAAATTTATCCAGAGTTTCTCTATCAACATAGATATATGGCTGACTCATTAAGTGTAAGAAGAAAAAGGCTGATTAAATTACTTTAAAAAATAAGATTTAACTTTGCATTTCAATTAAAAAGTATTAATTTTAGAATTACTTGGCGCAGCATGTAGGAAAAACAAAGTACTTGTTTACTCAAGCATGTTATGCTTCAGCTCCTGGACAAGACTCTGCTTCTAGCAGCTGAAACCTCTTGTGCTGAAGTATACCCAAAAATCCAATGCTGCCCTATACTGTGGAATGCCTGGGTGGCACCTGATGCTTATGCCTGAAATTTTGCATAAGTCCACAAGGGAAGATGTTAAGTCATGGAAATCAAAAGTGGAGAAGTGAAGAGAGAAAGCAGGAATCTCTCACACACCTTATAATGCTTGAACAATTGCATCCTCCCCACATCCTTACTTGAGGCAGTAAGAAGAAATCTCTGGCTCAGACTGGATTTCAACTAGCTGAGTTTGTTTCTCCTTATTTTAGGGCTAGAGGAGATACCTCAATTTCTGCTCTGGATGTGGAGGGGAAATGGGTTGTATTATTGGGAGCTAAAGGCTTGGCTACAGCTCCCCAAGGGCAGTCTGCAGACTCCTTTTTTCCTTCCCAGAGCTACTTAAGGTTGGATTTCAACAGCAGTAAACTTGTCTAATAGAAAAAAAAAAAAAATACTTCTAACAGGCAGGTACAGTAACCACCCCTGACAATTGCACACATCACTCCTTCCACCCTTCTGGAGAGATGTGGTTTTGGGAAGTAAAGCAACCCACTCTACCACACCAGACAGGTAACAGCAATAGAAATTCTCATTATTAGTGGCACTCCAGATAAGAGCTTTCAGAGATGACAGTGATGAAAGTTTATGGTTGATAAATCAATATTGCACATTAATAGTATGAAATAAAGTAATCAATGGATTACTATTATGTATGTAACCCCATCAAGACACAAATCAGTCATTCAAAGTGGGAGCTGAAATAAAAACTTCTCTCTAGATGAGCTAGTGGGATCAACAGTAATCCTTCACAGCTGGAAACGTGCACCCTACAGCACTTCACAGAGCTCAGAGAATACAATCTAAGAGTTCATTTACACACTGGTAGTTTAGGAACACTGAGCTGCCTTTCAGCTCATAGATATCTCACAGTTTTTGCAGCCTCTGAAATAAATCCTTCTAATTCAAAGTGTGCCATTAGCATTCACAAAAGGTGAAACAGTCTCCCCAAACAAAAGCAAACTATACTCCTGAACAGTTATTCAGAAGCCTCTGCAATAAACTGATGCAAAGAAACTTCTGTTTACTAACAGCTAGCAATTAAAGCCCCAGAGCATACACCTTGTTTCATTTCAAACCCTTGTAATTTGTATGAAAAAAGTCTCCACAAGAGGCAGAATAAACATGAAGTGTCTGTTAAAGTGAGAGAGCTGTACCTAATTAGAAACCACAATAAGATTCAGCTGGTGCTTTAAAAGTATTCGGTCTTAATTTCCTAATACTAGAGCTTAGCAGTGGCACAGCCAAGCTTTTCCAGCCAACCTCCTAACTATATATCCTCTAGTTTTCCAAAGGGGATATTGCTACAGAAAGAGAACCATGAATATCAATGTAGTGTCTTGAAATCTGTATTTGTTTCTTACATTCATAGCACAATTAAGAGTTAGATTTTGCTCCTTTCCTTTTACACCCACTTTTCGCAGGTGCAAAGGGTTTTGTTAAATGAGGAGAGAATGAATCCATAGAGTACTAAGTGCAGTATCTGTCACCCAGCATAGAAACAGATAAATCCAAAGTCATTTCTAGTATATATCCTTCAAAATCTGTCCCATACACTAGAATGCCATAAAACACACAAAAATCTTGATCTCATTCTAGTTTACTAACAATTAAGAGCCAATACAAAAGCCAAGATGCAGTAAATAATTCAATATGAAATTCTAGTGAATTTTACTTTAAAATATGACCTGTAATTATTGGACATGCAATAGAACTGCCTTTTTGCAGGCACAACAGTTACCTATCCATGGTTGCCAGACAGACACCCAGCACAGCTAAATGCCAGGTAAGTAACAATCCCGTGCCCAAAGGGGGCCAGGTCTGAAACACGGATAAATGTTTATCAGTCTTCTAACTTAGGCTCAGCTCTTTCCAGCCCAGATACTTTCTACACATTGATCTTCTGACTCTGAGACAATCCTGGAAAGGATTTATGTCTAACCTAGCTCACAAATACAAACCAAGTCTCCAAACATATACAGAAACGTATGCTCACAACAAGCAAAAGTAACCCAAAATAAAGCAAGTAAGTAAGCCTTATTTGTTACCCACATAGATGTGCTGTACCATCGACTCCTAAAATGCAGAAATCTGACCTGAGAGCCGTTGTTTGAAGGAAGAAAGGCAGGCAGACCTTCAGCAGACGACCATCTCTCTGGAGCACCCCGAGTGTTCTGCTGTAGCGAGACCACCTCCACCGCAGGTGGTGTGAATTAACTCCCTTCCCCAGGTGTTGCCCATTCCCTTCCCCAGGCTCAGGCTCCCTCACAGGTGCCTCTCGTTGCTGCTCGATGAGCCCACACCTGCTCTGCACGTGGAGTTCTCGGCCACCCCCAAATGCCCTCCCTTCCAGGCCTATCCATGGCACCGGTAAAGCTGCCAGAAATCCTGGAACAAAACACTGCTGGGTTCAACGTATTGGCAAGAAGAATTTAACCCTGGGCTTGACTCGGCCGCTGCTGCAGTCAGTGGTAACTCTCCCAGTTGATTTCAGTGCAACAAGGTCAATTTTCCTGCTGGGGAGCTGCAATATTCCACAGTGTTCACAAAGGAGAGTGTCAGGAGAAAATAGGCAGGTTTCTGTCCTACGGTGATGGGAGCAATCAGTCTTTACACTACCAGACAGACAGTTCAACCAGAAGAACTGCTGTCAATGCAAAAATCGCTCCTCAACAGGAGAAAAGATCTTTCTTTAGCCCAGACAGCTGAGTATCCACATCTTTAAGAGAGGCAGAACTGCAGAAGTTTTGTTACTCACCTTCCTAAAGCTTGATCAAAGCTGGTTTTTTCCGTCAAGAAGTCATATTCTCCTTAGTCACTGAATCAAAATAATGTACAGAAACACAATAACCACTCATTTACTTTATAGCATTCCTATAAAATTTCCGTAAAATATTTCTGGTGGTTCTCCTAAACATGATTTTTTCCTCAATACTAGGTTTTAAAGATTTAAGATAATGGAACTTTCACAAAGGGATGGAAACTCAACCTGCAACTATCTGCACACGATGAAAGTCTTGATAAATCGATGATGCCAAACAAACACAGGCAATTTTTCGCCCTCCACATCTGAAAACTCAGATTCTCGAGTTTGTCCGATTCAATAAACATGATCCATTAGATGATGGAGAAAATTAATCCTGCTACATCAAGTAATATAAAAAATTCATTTGAGATCCTGGATTTCATCTCAAAAACACAGCCCTTTTCCAGGAGGAAGTAGTAAAAAGTAGCACTGTTTGCTTTAGCACAATAGATACTTCACCTGGGTATGCTGTTTGATATGTAGCTAGTTTTATTCTATCTCCAAAAATTGAAACCTTTACTGTTCTATCTTCTCATCTGCACAAACTAACATTAACATACCCATAAGCATAAATAATTCAGTAATTGTGTCAAGATATTCTGAAAATAATAAGAAAAATAATAAATGTTTTATTTAATAAATAATAAATATATGGGTAAAAGTTCGCTTCACGCAGAGTGAGCTGGAGAAAGAAATGATGCAGTGGCTGCATCCATCAGCAGTCCAGGCAGACATCAGAAGTTCCAGGTATGAAGGGAGTGTTAATTTCTTCTTCACTGGGTAGATATGTAAGTAAAGTCACAGTTCTCCGGCTCAACAAGTTCTTCATCTTTGAACCAGACAACACTACTAAACCCCTTGAGAGTTATATAAGCACTGCTCTCCCCATTTCATAGAAGGAAAATTGTATTAAGACTAAGAACAAAAAATTTTAAAAATTAAGAAACAGACATGCTTTGAAGGGGCATAACTCCAAAAAATGGGCTAAAGAGGAGCAAAGAGAGGTAGAGTGAGGAAAGGCTGGTCAGGGCAGTGAAGAATGAAACCTGGTTCCCAGCTGTTACCCCACTCTAAGCACCTGGCAACTCCTCTAGAAACTTCTGTCAGGGGTTCCTTATCTGTAGGAAAATTCTCCACTCTCTGAAGGTACAAGAAGGTCAATTCATTTACATTTGTTAAATGTGCTGGGGCATTTATATTGCAGTGCCACAAAATAAGAAGCTTTACAAGAAACTTTGATGCAGTCATGACAATTATGCTGTTTTATTAGTACTATACAACATTTATCCAAAGTAGGGTATAAATCCCTCATGGTATAATTTAGAAACTCTCTCTGATCGTAAAAGCTCACAGTCTAAAACCTTGATCCAACACACATTTAGAATATATATTCTAGAGCCTACACCAACATCCACAAAAAGAGAATGAAAATATCTCATTTTCTTTCTTTCACTGACCTTTCTCTTTACTTCACCTGAACTTCAGCAGAATCAATATCTTGTAAAATCAGAGCCAGTTCTCATAACCAGAGATTTCATTGTTCAGACAGCAATAACATCTTAACATAAATCATTCTAATTGTTCACCATAATAAATATTTTAAATGAATTCTTCATAGACACTATTACTTTTTAAGAACAATTTATGTAAATCATATACAATGGCAAAGAAAAATATATTTAAGACTCGAAATTGTACTGCTTGCATATCAGGCATCTGGGCCCTAGCAACTGGATTATTGCCTACTCTGCCTGATATTCATCAGTATCTGTGCTCCACAGAGATCCAAGACAGCGAATATTTTCCCTAGATTTGAGGCACTAAGATGAAGGAGGGAGGTAGAAAGAAGAGGAAAACTATACTTGAAATTGTATGGCTCATATCACTTCATCACATACCCTTTACCCCTCCCATGCTGTTCCTTTCTATACCTGAACAACCTCTTCCTCCTCTCCCAAGGTGTGTACACAGGAACACTCCTCAGCTCCTGTCATCATCATCTCCAGGTGACATGGAGAGACCCCATCATTATCCATCTGAAACACTTTATACAAGTAGTTTATTAAAACACACCTGGTAGGAAATACTTTCCCTAATAGGAAAGTTTGTATTTTAAAGGCTGTTTTCTAGTAAGCAAGAGAACCTTAGGTAATTCAAGTTTACTTTGGCACTCACCACATCAACGGTGTAGTGCACTGAGGGGTCTGAGGACTAAGAATGCGAGATTAAACACAAGCTGTAAGAGCTTTGTTACCATGAATGCCATCAAAACCTCTAAATTTGCAGACTGTTTTAAAATGCACCCTCCTTTCTAGCTGCAAATAGCAAAGTCCTGATGTGGTTGCCAAGAAACCAGTACTTGCAATTCACAGGGTTCACGTTTGAGAGATATTTGCACTCACAAACATTTACAAAAGCAAAACTGAAGCAAACCAGAAAATGTGGTATAAATTCCTCTTATGATTGCTCAGTATCACCCTAAAACAAAGCATACATCCCAACACTCCCATCTTCAGATTACCGTGCTCTCAAAGAAAAGGACTTTGCTCCAACTGCTTCCCTGAAATATGGAACTGCCTCCCCAAGTACTCTGCCACACCCGGCCTTGATGGGTTTCACTGACATCTCCTCATGAATTATAGCGCGGTCACTCGGGTCCTCACCAACATCAAGCTCTTCTAACTCATTGTCCCACTTTGTGGATTACCGCACTAATTCACTGATTAAATCCAGAGTTAATCATGATTATTGTGCTGTAAAGCACCTTGGGAGACATGACATGAAAAATACTAAAAAATGCAGTTGAATTTGATTACGCTGTATCTTCTCAAACCCATTTATATGTTAAAGACTGTCTTTTATTACATTCACTATTATGTTTCATACAAACTCCAGTCTCAATCCAATTTTCCTGTGCCATTTTTAATTATTAATATTGCTGTTTGCAACCAGAGATTTGACAAGGTTGGGCCCTGTTTGTGCGAGGCCCTGCACAGACATAAAACAAATGGCATTTCCCAGTAAAGATAATTCACAAAGTGTAACAGCCAATAAAATACAAGAAAGACAAGATGAAACAACTGCTTGAGACAAACAAACAGAAAGCTGGAAGGAAAACCATGGGTAAATGACAAACTGTCTTTGTAACTATTTTAAATAAAATTGGTCACTACTTTTTAAATTCCCCAAAATAACTTCAGTAAAGAAATGCTGGTTTATTTTACATATTCATTCATTTTAGGGGATTACGAATAAATAACGTGCGTAGTCAGAAAAGTTACAGGTAGTTCCGAAAATCCAAATCTGAAGATTTAAGATTTCTGCAATTCACCAGGACACTGCTATGTTTACAGTAGTGCAGTGAGTAGAATCTCATTGCAACAGAATACAGCCCATACCCTGTGCTTCATCACTTCACCTTTTTTTATATTTTTTTTTCCAATTTTTAATTTCTTTTCAATTTTGTCCAGTAGTGGTGTAATTGTTGAGGTATGAAAATGGAGAAAGCAGTTGCTAAGACAGAAAGGTAAATGTCTGTGAAGCACAAATGGCAAAACCGTGAAAATCTTTCAAGAATGAACGGAAATTCAGAAAGGCTACAAGGCTTCCGAAATGGTGTGATATACCAAAGTTTTCCTAAGGTGCTTTTCAACACCGTCTCGAAAGGATGAGATCAGATGACCTGCTTTCCAATGAACAAAAAGCTTTTCCAAGAGGAGCAGATATCAATAAAGACTGCTGCATATCCAACATTAGATGATGACATTTCCTTTCCAATATACATTTGTAAAGAAAGCAAGACCAAGACTTGGTATAACAAGCCAAGTAATCTAGCCACAGATTTAGAGACATATCCAAGTATAAATTTACATTTTGCTTTTAGGAAGTGTTACTTTGTTTAATAGAGAAGAAAAAAAGAACTAGGAAGAAGTCAGGCTCATGGCACAACTTTGGCCTACTTCAGTTGCACTGACTCCACTAGTTCTTGTATCCTGAATCCATGCATAACATCCAATTCTTATTTAATAAAAACTCTATTTTTAATGAAAAAAATAGTCCTTCTTCCATTTAAATTTTTATAAACCAGCAGCACATTTCCTTTACCAAAAATTCTAACTATAACCATATTATTTTAAGATGATAGTAGCATTTACCTGCAGTAAAAAAAATAAATAATAAAATGCAGAATAATAAGTGGTAATTTTAAAAACATGAAATCCCATTCTTTCTTATCTGATTAGTCCTGCCCATCTTCACGTATTAAGGTTGTATACTCACAGCATTATCCTATTTGTAATCTTCAAACATACAGGGCTTTAAGACCAGCCTCTCCAGATATCAGTGACAGGCAAGATTCTATCCTGCTAAGGAAGGATTATTGTCTTCCTCTTTCAGAAAGCAAGTGAGAGGGAATCATGAAATAAATTACCATTGTCTGTCTCTAGAAGTCACTGTGACTCCCCTTGTTTTAATTTCTGTTGTTATTAAGGCTTTCATCTAAAGCATAGCAGCAGAAACAGCAGAATAGAGATACAAAGTGCTGCGAGAACAGGCTGATGCTAGTGATGACTGATGACTTGGATTCATCACTTTTTAGTCACCACACAAAGAAAGGAGGAGGAATAGAGGGAAACAGTATTGTAGTAATTAGAGGTCCAGGTTTTTTTGTAAAGGCTGTTTTTATGCAGTCTAAAAGAGCACTCTGAACCACAAATCAAGAAAACATGCAAAACAAGCAAGGAATTTTTCTGCAATTTTATATATAAATACATGAAGTACAGTAATAAAGCAAGGAGAGATAACTGTATTACTGATTTAACTACTCAGTAGCTATGCCAAGAATGAAGTCAGTTTATTAGGTTTCTTCTCACACGGGAGTAGCATTCAAATTTCTTTTATATCACAGGATATTCTTTTAAACAACCAAGGTCACTCTTTAAACAGCCTTTTCCTCCCTCTAGTTGTGCTTGTATCAGACTTTAGAGAATATAAAAGGAAATGTGATTTTATTCAGGAGTTCCTTAAATACTGTCAAATTTGTCACTGTTCATTACAAACCAGACATTTGTCAAAGTGAATCAGCAACTGGCCACTTGCTGGCTAAAGAAAGCTGAGTCACTGCTTCTGATCTAACAGCAATGTCCCACATCACATTCAGAATACACATCAGTGTGTTGTTTACCAGCCTAAAAAGAAAATAAGTTATTGCTGTGAGTCACAGAGGGAAGGGGAAAAAACACAGAAATGAAGATGAATGTCTGGAGCCCAGAACAACTGGAAACGGTAAACAAAACCCTGACACACCGAGAAGGCAGGAATCGAGTGCCAGGAAAAGACAAATACTGCTATAGATTCAGATGTCTTTCTCTGATAACAACCACAAAGATTAGTGTTCGCTGCCAGCTAAATCACAAAGAAAAATCTTCTACTGTCCTGTACTCCAGCCTGGATTATTAGATTGTATTGAACTGTATAATTAGGCTACCACCAAATTAAGTGCAGCAAAAGTTCAACTGCACTTCATACAAATATAAATATGCTAAATTAAAGGGTTTGCTCACTGAAAATCAATATAATCATGCATCAGTTTAACACTGAAGATGACGTTTCCTTTCCATTAAAAAACTGCAGATTTGCCATGATTAAAGAATCAAATGAAAAAATATGAACATTTCAGAGCCAGGAAAGAAGGAGCAGCTCAGCTCTGGTTCTAGCAGACAGAAGCTCATCACCAAGAAAATAAACTGAGGAAGGAGGGTGTTTCCAGCATACTAACTAAAAAATATAATCAGGAAGAGGATTAAAAGCATGCTTGTTCTGAATGATTCATGAAACATAATTTCTGCTCTTGCCCGGGTAATTAGAAGGCTTTCAACTCCAGAGATCTGGTTTGGGGCATTTTTTATTCTCAAAACTATTCAGCTAAAAGAGCTTTTTCTTCCTTTCAAACACTGACATCAAGGCAAGAGATGTAGAAATGCGAAATACGCTTTTATCAATTAATTAGAGTCCAAGATTTTAAGTTCCCCAACACCAGTCAAGGGACAAGAAAAACCCAGATCACTTCAGGGTGAGTTTCTGAGGAAGCATCCTAAACTACAACTCCATGATACTCTTGGTTGGGAAGGAAGCCTATGAAAAAGGCAAACAATATGTAATTTTAAAGAATAGCTATAGGGCAAAGCATATCACATTCACTCACAAGCTTTTTTTCAGTCTGACTTTAGTTATTAAGAAAAAATTAAGAAGCAAACAAAGCATGATCAAAACTTTACTGGTGACTCTGCTTAATTATACAACTACTTGGGAATTCATGACAACTCTCAGCACAGAAGTCTGATCTGAGTGCCTATGCTAGCAGACTTTACCAACATTAGGCTTATGAGACAGATTTGTTTTTTTTTTTGCCCTGCGATGGGCTAATTTGTTAGATTAATTTGCATCTTGCATTATGTGTTAATGAATGACTTACATAGGATAATGCACGAAAATTCTAATAAAAGATGAGGAGCTTTCGGATGTAACATTGTCAGTGGAGCTCAGAAAAACAGAAAGCTGGTAACAAAATGAATGTCACAGATCTGTTGATGAAGCATGAAAAAGCTTCCTGAATGAACTAACTCAATCTCTTGGGAGAGCAAGAAAATACTTCTTCATACAACATCAGAAGGTCTGTCTTATCTTTAACTGTTCTCCAAGTTCTTTATTTTATTAAGTTTTTGTTGCTAGAGATTGCGTAAGCCTTTTTTCATAAGGTATCCGCTAGTGGTTCCTTTCCAAATTCAGACTAGTATTTTTTAATTCTGTAAGTCTGGTCTTAAGAATTTCCCTCATTCATTTGTGTTACAATAAGTATTTGTATTGCTAAATAGCTCTAAAACATAATTAAACTTTTCACAAAGGTTTTATGTTTTGTAAAACATACACTGCTTTATTTTGCACAGACTGCTGAGCAACAGTCACACAGCATAACCCTTTTATATGGTCCGGATTAAAAAATGACAGGAACATGAAATATCCTATATTCTCATCAATCACTTCAGCCATGCAGTCACAGATCATTCTTCCATCACTTCTACAAGGTTTTGGACTCCAGAAAAATTATCCATAACAACACATAAGGGGAAGAAAATTTGTCCATTCTCTAATTCTTTAAAATAAGTGTTTACTCTGTTCTAAAACAAGGTGGTCTGCAAATCCCATTTCCTGGAGCCTTTAGCTAACTGAGGTAAGGAGAGAAGGGTTCAAAGTAAGTTCCAATTTTAAGTTATTTCAAGTCAGAGAGGCACTGAATGTCACATAACTTTAATTCCTGGCTCCAGAGTACCCCTTTATTAACACTTTGCTCCTTGGAATTTGTTTATCTGTTTGTGTGTATGGGTGTCTGAGCACACACAGAGCCTTCTGGCCAACCCACATTCAGCTGGATTACATGAAGGGTATTAATTATACTCTCTCAAAACTTTTATGGCTTCTGCTGTGGTGGCGGAAGAAACAGATAATTTTAGGTAACAAAGTATAATGATCAAGATTTAATAAAAGGTTGAAAACTCATCAATACATTTATCTGACAACACTATTCTTGACCTCAGCAAAATCACATCAGCAACAGGCATAATGCACCCTTACTCTAGAAGTAATTTAGATTATTTTTAAAGTAACAATAACAAACTTATTTTCTGTTTGAAAACAATAAACAAGAGTAATATCAAGCTTTCATCCTTCCCTGCTCTCTCCCAGAACTGCATTTCTAGATATGACAGGATATAGCCACTGTACAATATTCATTCCCTATTTAATAGCAATAAAGCAGTCGGAGCTGTTTCAGAGCTGCAAAGCCTTAATGGTCTAAGGTACTTAGAGGTGTATTTTTATGATTGTCTTCCCCCTGGCTCTGGGCATTGAACAGACATGAATTATGGTGCTGCCCAGGGCAAGGAAGCATTGCCTTCAGTTTCCAGCAGGAGAACTGCAGGGCACAGAGCTTAAGTATCCTGACCAATGTCACACATCCAGGTATCTGTGGCAGAACTGGGAGATTCTCGCTGAACTATGAAGTTCATGAACTTAATAAATTAGGGAGACAGAATGCAAAAGCATGTTTTCTGACTCCACAAAATGTGGTAGGTTTATACGCTAGGGGATGTTTATACACCACACTGCAGTGCAGTGGGTAACCCTAAAACTACTCTTACATTAGTTAGACTGAGAATATGAAACCAACTTTCCATAAAGCTCAATACTCTTGAATATAACCTACAGAGACGAGAGGCAGAGTACTCTGGACTGCACTGAAATTCATTCTGCCGTAGGAATGGCTCTCGGTGTCTCGGACAATTTGTTTAAACCCAACCACCCAGGTTCTACTGCAATCTCAAATAAATTTGGGGGTAGCCTCCCAGCCTGGGACACAGGAAACCAAATTGCCACTTTCTGCTCTGTATCACACACCTTCCTACACCTTAGGAAAGCCAGAGTCTACCTCGTGCTTCAGTTACCCAGCTTTAAAATAAGGATACTTTTTTGCTAAGGATAGGATTTTTCTGCCTCAGAGGCAAATTGAAATACATCATAAAAATTCAGGTAGCATTGTGGGCATCTCAGAGAAATACTACTTTGTTTTTCCACAAATTTCTCCAACTCATTATTCTCGGTGAAAGGCAACTTACCACTGCACATTAAATCTTTAAATTTACTGTTATTAATCTTTTGCATTCTAAATGTAAATATATTCAGTTAAACTTATGTCGGATCTCTCTTTGCGAATAATCTCTCATTTATTTTTCATATAAACAAACTCGAAATTCTTCTTTCCCTCAAGTTACTTATTTGTAGGTTACATTGGCATATGATAGTACTTCCTAGGTTAGCCCCGCTGACAAAATTGCCAGCAACACTCCGTGCAAAACAAATCCCAAAAAGCAAACCAAAAGAAACTATAGTATGTTTTAGGGGAAAAAAAAGGGTAGAACAACTGTCCTATAATAAGTACAACAATTCTAATTCGTAGTTGCACTGAAGCGGCACCCTTGATAAATAACTAGAGACCCCTCAGCCTGTGACCTTCCTCAGTAAGGTCTCAACATTTACTTGCCCTCTCTGATGTGACAGAGCACTGACTGCTCTTTCCTATGAACCACAAGGGAATGTGCCACCTTTCTTTTCCAAAGACTTCCCTGGAATTACTCTCTGGAGACACATTTCTCTCCCCCAGTACTAGCAGGAATGTCTACACTATTCCTTTCTGCTCAAAAAATTATACCCTCCACCCACGTGTCTCTTCCACTGTGTCACTGCATTCCTTATGCAGCACATCTCTAAATTCTAATAAAACAGGAAGGTGATTCAGACAACTTTTGGAAAACAGACTGTCTCTTCTAGCTCTTGTAATAAAGCCATCAAGGAGGACAAAGACATAGATATTGGAAAACTAATCCTGAAAGGCGCCTCTGTTATCACAGCTAGTGAAATATGTAGAGGGCACAATTAATAAATCAATCAGCAAATGAACAAGTAAATAAAGAATAACTCAGAAACTCAATATGGCAGACAAGAACCAAAGAATGTCCTTTTCAAATCTGTACCCCTTGGACTTTACCAGGCTCCAGAGGGATAAAAGCTTTCATATTTATAAATATTTATAAAAGCCTTTCTGGTACATCCTCAGAAATGCTCTTCACTTAAGGATTTAATGATAAGAAAAGCACAAGCAGGAAGAATTTGATTCTGTTACATTTAAATGAATCCACAATTAATGACTGTATAAAAACTATGAGGAGTGAAGATTCTGTCATTTTTCATTATTTAATTTCATATATTCTTTCATTTCTTATTATTGCATTGGAGTGATTATTTCCCTTTCTGCAGCAAATCCTTACCCTTGGGATTACACATTTGCACAATAAATACAGGATTATCTTCACCTACAGGAAATGAGGAGATCATCTTTGTGCTGCATACTCCATAAGTGACTTTTTATTATTAATACAGTCTTTTTTCCCACTGAGGCATGGAGAAAACTACAGCAATTACTGTCCTTTCTGAATTTTTTTTCCTAGGTATCGTCAATTTTTGGAAAAAACAAACAAAGTTGCAGCCTAACCTAGTGGAAAGATCTTTGCAGCCAGAAGAGCTCTGTAACAACTCTCATGCTTGTACTGGGGGAGCTTCAAACTCCTAGCAGGAATTATTCTTGAAGTTGATGAGCACAGCAGCCAGATAACCTGATCAGGTTTGCCTGGCTGAGCCAGTCCACATGCACTGACTATCAGTGATTGAATTATATTGAACCTACATAATGTCTTTGGGGGATTCCTAATCCTCAGAGAAGACAAATAGCATGGTAGGACCATTGGAACAATGGCCAGATCATACTGATTTAAATTATCAACATCTGCAATTTGAACTTCTCTGTTTTCATAGAGACAGCGTGTATTATTTATTAACTTGGGCAAAACCACACCAAAGCAAAACCAAAATGCACTCCTGTCCTAAAACTCTGTGAGGAAGGCAAATAGGAAGAGTGATTGAATTCTGTGATTTAAACCTCTCCTCTCTCTGATCTATGCTGAGAAATGAGCACCTCACCCTCTAAAACTCACATGGATTGTGAAATCTGTAGCCTTTAAAATACTCAAAATTTTATTTGACAAGGTCTTGAGCAACCTTATCTTTACTGGCCCTGCTCTGAGTAAGGGGATTGACAACAGAATCTCCAGAAATTCCTTCAAGACTAAATGATCTTACGATTCCTTTCACACCTCTTTGAATTAACTCTTCAGTTGGTTGTCTCAACCAAAGCATTGCACTTTAAGTTACCACTTGAAAATGCAACCACAGGGCCTATTATTCAAGGTTTCTTTTCTTACATCTCTATTTCCATTTCTTTTAAAATAACAAAGTGACCAGGGCTGAAGTGTTTCAAATTACCACTACTCACTAATACCAAGAGAAAGCAATTTCTTAAGGCTAATTTAATGCACTTCTGAATCCTGTAATTTATTTTGATTCTGTGTTCTCTCTTCCTTTCCAGGCTCTCTGCCAAAGAAGTTAAAGAGGGTTTTTCTGGCTAGATTTCCAATATTCTTCACAGTTTTTTTGTTTTGTTTCAGGGTTTGTTTGGGGGGATGGGGGGAGGGTTAAAGTGTACAGACATAGGTGGATTCACGGCACAGGGCCAAGCTGCAGTCACTAGTGAGGATTAAGCCATGTGAAGCTGGTATTAAAGTAGAGAAAGCAGAGAAAAGAAACACCTCTCACTATTGCAAAGTATACTTTGAGAACAAGGGTGTAGACATCTTCTTCTAGGGCAGATACAGGGAACAATATTTCCTAAGAAAGAAATATTTGTTTCTTCAAGAGTGATCTTATAGAGAGAGAGATCTTCAAACGTTCAGGAAGAGACCTGGAGAGTTTTACATTCATGGCTGCAACTTGTACTAGACAAGATGCAAGGCAGAAATCTTAGGCAATTTTTGAAGAATGGGCAGAATGGGATCTCAGCCCAAAAACAGGGGGTACCCAGCAGAGCATTATGGGCTGGGCACCAGCAGCTGCCTGCCCACTCTGTTAAGTGCCAAGCACGCACAGACAGACACACGGACACAGCAAGGGCACCACTCAAATCTCATTTTCCATGTCTAAGGTTGTCCTGGAGCACACAGGAAAGCTGAGCAATATCCATACAGGGAGGGCAGGACCAAACACTACAGCTACCTCCTGATGGCCTTTGTGGGTGTGCCAGCTAGGGAGGGATGGAAACCTCCATGCAAAAAGACAAATGCTTTCATTCTGAGCATCAAGATGACATCTGATATTCTGTGTCTACAACTGCATGTCTTTTGGTCTGTTTGCTGGCCAGAGAAACTCTTCAGAGACAGCCACTGTCCATCACAGAAAGCATATTAACCTACAAAATTCAATTACATGTCACTGGCCCACTGAAAATTTACAGGTGCTCCATTTAACCTCCACAGGATACCAGCTACAGAAACAGTGTGATCAGCAATTTTAAATTGGGTTCAAGTCTTCTTTCCTAATACAGGAGTAAAGAAGGCAGTTTTTCAGCTAAAAAAAAAAAAAAAAGACACAAAACAACAGAGAATTTCAACACTAATTATCTGACCTCACTTGTCACAGTATCAGATGCTGGATACTAAGCTCTCTGAAAACGCTGATTCTCAGTAACGTGCCTTAAAGGGGAAAGTGAGCTGTCACGAATCCTCATCCCTGTGTACTGAAAGCAAGAGACCAAATTTACAATTAGAACATGTCTAAGAAGATGGATTGTCACCTGCTTAAACCTCCTGATCCAACCAAGACTACTCCTATTATCACCGTGCTGCTGAAAACAGAAGAGAAAAATGGGAAGGACAGATCTCTCAAGCTCAAATTTAGCTCAGAATATATTAAAAAGGAATGAGGGTGGTTTATGTTACTTTTTCTAGAGATGGAGATTTCTACTGATTCTAGGCCAGAGCGAGTGTAAATGCTTTTCACAGGGTAAAACACTGTCTTAAGCAGAAAATATTCCCGAGGATATCTGCACTCCTTTAGGTTTGAAGTTGCCTGATCCATCCAAAGTAACTTGTTTTAATACTGATGTGTTCTCTCCATCCCATGTACTAATGAATATAAACAGAGGAAAAACTTGGTGCAGAAAGGAAAATACAGCAGAAGGAAGAAGAGTCGTTAGAATAAGGGAACTTATGACTGCTCTCTAAAGGAACAAATGACACGATAAACTTTTTTGTTGCTCTATCTATCCTGAAAAGATGATATAACACCTTCTTTATTTTTTTGAGGCAGAGTGGAAAACAGTTAAAGGATGGTTCAGTGATATCTCCTTTTCAAGGGCATAACTAGTAATACAGTGCTCTTTAAGACTTAAACATACAAAAAATATTTAGAATAGTTAATTGCAAATTGCTGTTAAAAAAGAATGATCGCTTTAAAAAGTGAACTCTCAGTAGCATCCTGTAATTGTCAAACACTGTTCTTTCAGTCCTTGATATTGATTAGTATTCCACTTGAAGAAGGAGATAATGAAGTAGATTATTTTTTCTGCAGTGCACCTGACACAATCAGAAAAGCTGACACAGAGTATTTTCCTGCTTTCCAATTTGTCTGCCCCACCTATTTTCTTTTCTTTGAAGGCCACGGGGGAGAACGAATGGAAATTAAATTAAGACATTCCAGAAAATAACTGAGAACGAGGTGCATTTAAATTCCACACAAG
Source organism: Melanocharis versteri (assembly GCA_013397845.1). NCBI lineage: Eukaryota > Metazoa > Chordata > Aves > Passeriformes > Melanocharitidae > Melanocharis > Melanocharis versteri. The sequence goes on from VZTG01010444.1 coordinate 129,232, forward strand.
ACACAGGAGGAATGAATAGTATAAAGCAGAATTCAGATGTCATACCCTTTGCTAACTATGAAAATACAGAGTTAAAGGTAGTTAAATGGTTTTCTAAGGCTTGCTAGTCAATGTAAATTCTAATATAGTAAGACAGATGTTCCACCTAAATAGCATCTTTCTCACTTTAGAGGTATTTTTCTTCTGACTGCATATGCACACACAAAATCTCAGCCTGTTCATGTATCGAAGATGCCAGAATAAGCATATAAGTAACTGTGATTGTTAATTTATTCACAGAGCAAAAAGCAGACAACAGCCATATGCACTTCCTCAGCTGGAAAGCACCTGGGGCTGGATGGCAAGGAGAACCCTTGGTGAGCTGCAGGACCACACAGCCCTGAAGAGGCTCAGCCTATGTATCCTTTTATGTTCCTATTCACGGAGTTGCTGTCCAGCCAAGCGCTATTACATGGCCACGCACTCCTGGTTTCCCAAAACACTTGTGTACTCGGCCAGCTGCAGAGTAAAATACGCAGCTTTGGCACCTGGAACAAGAGCCCACCATACTCCCAGCCCATTCTCCCTTGAGGCAGGGCAACAGGAGTGAGATGGGCACAGCAGGACCCTTGCAGGGGCACAGGTGCACTCAGAGAAACAAACAAAAGAACATACTGGTGTGGAGAGCATAAACCAGGAATGTGGCATACAGAAAACGCAGAGGATTAAAATGCACTGTAGTCAGCAAAACAGTCAGGGAAACATTTCACTTCTTTGTATCTTTAAGACTTCCTAACGAGCCGAACTCTGGGCTTTGTTGACCTCAGCCCTGCAGCAGAGGAGAAATTTGTTAGCTAGTGGCTGTAGCTGCTTGACTGCCAAACAGAAATAAGACAGGACTCCTTGGGAAAGGGAATAGAATCCCTGCTTCCCAGCACGCATTTGGGGGAACACAAACCAGAAACATAGAAACGTATTTCCACTTCACATTTATTTCTTGACCTATTTACATGTCTTTTGATGACCTTGGAGAGCCACCATAATCGTGTGTTGGCTCTGGAACCCAGCATTTTTCATCTGTCTGAATAACAAATTACTAAATACTACTTAGCTAGCCATGGGCTTTGAGTCAGCCATGGTGAGAACAGCCCTCCTGTCACAGGCCTTGCTTTGCTATATTAGCACAAGTACCTGCTTGTGGACGCTGAAAGCTTGGTGGCAGAGAGATTTTTCAGTGTCTGCCTGTGTCCGTGAGCATTCTCACTTTCTCACGGAGCTAGCTGCAAAACAGCTAGAGAGCTTTTGTAAATAATTCTGTCTTGCACCTGTGAGGTGTTTTTGCAGCTTGTTGTTGTTAGTCTGATGGATTGTTTAGGAAATGTGTGTTTTTAGGATCTAGCCAATAACCCAGGGGGGTGGTTAACGAAGATCCAATTACTTTCTATAACCTAGGGTATAAAACCCTTCTGTATATAAATAAATAAAGGCATTTCTCTCTAGTTACTCCTGAGTTCGGTTCTCTCCTTCCCCCCCGGGCCGTGTCCGTCATTGCAATACCTGCTGTGTGCTCTCCATTTTTAAATTTGCTACCATTTGTGCAGTTCTAGGGATTACCCAATGTTCTCCCACACTTGGGATGTTCGAGTTTCAAACAGAGAAGACAACCCTTCCTTAGAATTCCCTTGAGCATTTAAAAGCACTCTCCTGGCACTGTTACAAAGAAAGTCTTATTTAAGTGTATTTTTAGGCTGCTAGATGTACAGAAGACACCTTTACTTGGTAGGTATTCTGCCTCTAAACACACTGTTTGATGTGTACTGTGACACACCAGCTTTTCAAACCTGCACATGACACTTGTGTTTACCAGTATTTGAAGAAGCAATCCATGAGAACAAAAGCCTGCCCTGAGAGTAGCTGCTTTCCCGTACTAAGAAATGACTGAGAAGAACATTTGTGTGTCAAGGTTTCGGATAAAAGCAGCTCTCGAGCCTGAACTGAAGTGTACAGAGTTATTCCTACATTAGTGTAGTGCTCAGCCCTGATTCTTTTCTTCTCACAGCAGTCTCACACAGAGTCCAGTAAATCAGCAATGCTGCAAGGAGCTGGGCAGCTCCTTCGAGGCAAGGCTTGCAGGGCTTGAGAAAGACTGAGCAGTTTCCCTTCCAGAGGCACCTCCAACACTCATCCATGTTTCACATGACACATAACAACGATGAGGTAAAAGTAAAGAATATCTGATCTGAGCAGGGGTTTTGCCATGTCTAAGAACCATCCATAATTCCTCTCCCCAGCCTCTCCTCACAACTCAGCTTTCCTCCTGCCCTGCTCCGACCTTCATTGCTTTTGGGGAAGTTGAACTTCAGAAGATTTTTTTTAGGTTTGGGAATTTTTAAAGTGAACTTCTAAATTTGATATTGTTGAGACTTGATATAATCCCTTTTACCAGAAGACTAAACAATTAACAATAGCTAACAAGACATTGTATTCTGAATATGGATTCCTCCTTCTTCCTGTATAAAACTCAAGTATGTATTTTTATCTTTTTACAAAATAGTTCTCAAAATCATGTGCTAAATCCCAAGGACTGGATAAAAGCATAAATGGGTTTCTATTTACCTGACATTCCAAATAAATCTCAGCATACTCGAGCTGCTTAGCTATAAATACACAACTCCTGCAAACCTTTTTTGCTTTTGTTATCTTCAAACAATGCCCAATTGTCTTTTCCAAACTAAAGAAATTTGTCATCCTTTTTCTCAGTTTTGCCATCAATTCCTTCACTTCCTTTGCCCACAGCACCTACTGCACAGTCTGCAAGTATGTGAGGTACACATCACCAACCCTTGACAAGCCAGTGTTTGCTCCAGAGTAACAGTCAAATCACATCCCCTTCAGGTCATTTTACTTGTCAATTATCTTGCAAAATTGTACTTGCATTTTTATTCCTTCTAAAAAGCATTCACATTGTGAAGTACTACATTAATTACACATCAGGCTGTGTTGAATTACTCATGTGGCTGGAACCACATTTGTGTTGTGTTATAATGTTTCAAAAGTGATCATGCTGTGTTAAGCTGTACTCTAAAAATAACTGACGTTTCTGAGAAATGTGAAATAATTTTTAATAAAAAGTATTTTCTTAGAAACCTGACTCTATGTTCTAGATTAACTTTCAGATGCATTAGAAAGCACACAGGAAAAGCATGGAAAATAAAAAGGAAGGGAATTAAAATATTCCCCCTTTTTTTAAAATTCATTCTGTAAGCTAAAAGAATATTTCACAGAATTCACACTTTACATTTTAAATGCCTACTAAAACATTCCATTATGGATATAGTGTTGCTTCTACAGGATACAGCCTTTAAAATAAATTGCTAAGATATAGCTTTAAAAAAAAAAAAAGAGAAAAAAGGAGGGCTTTAAATTCTTCTAAATTGACAATCAGGACATATAGGCCAAGCAAAAATCTTTATCATATTCCCCTTACCATGACTCTGCCTTTGGCGTGTCACTGAGAGGTCCAAAAGTGGGAAATTTCAGATTATCATGAAGACACAACCACAGGCCTTTAGCCTTTCACACATTGTAAGTTAAGATAAGAGACCTATACTCTATATTCCAAGCACATCTGGAATATTGTTCTTTAGGAGGAAAGCCTTCACCAACTACAAGGCAGAAGGAGGCATGCAGAGATCAGCCAGTAGCCTGCTGACCACAGAATTCCAACCCTACCTACGTATCAGCTTCATTTTGGCCAATTAAGAAAATCAGGGTCTCCTAACCCAGCAAGTGCCCTGGCCAAGGGCCAGTTAAATATTCAGCCTTAAATAGCCTGACCTCAAATCCCACGTTCAGTAAAACAGCAAAGCAACCTTAAGTGCCATTGATGGTTAGACAGAGCTAGCAGGCTAAATATCAGAATCAGTCTCCCTCTAAAGAAATTCTGTTATGGGCCTGTGTATCTATCTCTGATGGCACCATTTCAACAAATTGGCTTTTTCAGATCAAAAGGAATTATTTTACTTATGTTTTTAATGAGCTATAGAAACACTTGAGCTGCTTGAACAGAAAATATACATTTCCCTGCTTCCCAGCGAAGTGTGAACTTATGTAGGAAACCACTTCTTCTGCTTCTTCAGAAAAAATAAGAGCAACAAAGATTTCTTAAAAAGGAATAAAGCATCTTTGGGAACAGGAACATAAGTTAGTACCTAACAGTATTTGACAGCTAAGAAAACAGAAGTTCAAACCCACCTCTTTGTACTGTAGCATCAGTGCTAAGGCACATGAATGATCTGTTTCCAGAGCAGCAAATACTTACCTGAGCTTATCCAGGTACTATCTTCTTTCCTAATTTGGCTTGGGTCAATACCACCCTTCAATAAAGGCATAAAAACTGACATGAAGGACGCTGAGCACTGTTACCATTATTACTAAAAATCTACTAATCTATTAAACCTAATCTATTAAAAGTAGAATACTACCAGTGTCACTAACTCAACGCAGCAGCCGGTCCAAGAGATCACATCCCAGAATCACAATTGCTCCTTATGTCCACACGACAAATTCTGTATTCCTTCGCTTTTGGCAGAAGTTGGTTTCACAACATCCCTATTTCTCTTGAGGTATATTGGGAGCTTGAAAGGAAAGCCAGAAATAGTGGTGTTCCTCCTTGGCAGTTAGCCTCATCCAAAAAAAAGTAGTAAACTACATTTAAATCAGCAAGACATTTATCACATATCACAGTATACAGTTTTTAAATCAGAGATCCTGTTGTACCAAGGGTGAACCAAGCCTTCCAACCAAAATTTGAGAAATCTTGCCCCAGAGACACAGCCAGAGTGTCAAACTTGTCCCTTCACCAACCCAGAGCCCTGTGATCAGCACCCAGACTCCTCAGACTGGCAAGAGGAGCTCGCGTACCCACAAATACAAATCACAAGAGCCATGAGGGTTCTAGAGAGTCCAGGCACAAACTGAGTCTACACAGCACCTCAGCTGGGTCACACAGAAAAAGAAAGAAGACCAGAAATGTTCCCCAGTAACTGAATGGATCAGAGATCACAACAGGCCTTGGGAAGTAAGGACCCGGAGCTCTGATCCAAAGCAGGCAGAGGAACCAGCTTTTGATCAGGTTTCCCATCATCTCAATGTCCTGTGCATGAACAGTGGCAGAAATCCGGACTGAGAGGAACTTGTCCACTGAGTTAGAAACTACTTCAGTAGGGGTCACGAGAATCTTCTCATTACCTAAATATTTAACTCAATTCTCGTGCTTGGTACTCAAAATGGTGGCAAAGGAGTTTTCCCCAACCTTAAACCAAGGTTTTAGGTACAACCTTCCTGTTCTGTGAACACCTTTACAAGCCTCTAGACCGCTGCATTCAGATAACCTTCATCATCATGTGCCTTGTGCACCAGGAACAATCATCTTTAATTTTAATCTCTGATTGACAATTATTTTAACATTGCTAAAAGAAAGAAGAAACTTACTAAAGGACTTGATAATATTTAATTTGCAAAGAATGAACTTGATTCATCTTGAGGAATATTTCATGCTCAGTTTTTTATGCTACATATTGTTGGGTTTTTCTTCTTTTTGGGGGAGAGAGGAAAGGGAAAACTACAGGAATAAAAAGAATCTTCATGACCATAAGTATGTCAAGCATTCCCCATGAAACAATAACATCTGGGGAGTTCCAGCTGGAAAATAATTGTGATATTTGTTCACTGAGGATACAATTGCTGAGTTTAAGAATTAAATATGGCAAGGAGTTATGTTATACTGTTTCCTTAAAAAAAACCCAAAATACTAGTAACAAAAATTGCCAAGAAGAAGGAAATTATTTTACTTTTCATAGAAAAAGAATGATATGTAAATTCACTAATTGGAGAATTCATTTCACATGGTTTAGCTCTACAGGACATTCCTGTCTGAAATAACAAATGTTCAAGCACCTAATTACAAATGTTGCTATAAATAAAGTACTTTGGGCAACTATTTTAGTCATTATGCTAAATAACTACAGTAATCATTATACTTTGAACATGCTGAAATGTGGCAAGTGTTCAGATTTGGTACTCTTGCATTTTCACTCTGCACATGGAATAAAGTGCTAACAAATATTTAACTTAGTGAATCGCATCCAGTTATAATTTTTCTTCTTCCACTGACATATTCATCTCCAATTCCTGATTCATTTTAAGTCATACTTAATCCACACTGGGCTTCCAACAAAAATATCATTATATTGACAGCTCCTATCAATTATTTCTTTTTAGAGCTGTTAATTTTTGTGCCATAAACATCATCAATAATCACGTAGGAAAAAAATTATGAAAACCCTGATAACCATTATCTCTCCATTCTGTTTTCTTCTTTCCATCACAATTGCTACACTGACAATAAATTCAGCATAAATTACCTCCACAGCAATATCTGAAGTGAAGACCTGCCGCCTTTGCAATTCATATTAAGTTGCTGTAGTTGCTTCATCCTCCCCCACCCTCAGGATTTCTCATTTCTGTGCTGAATCCCACTTTGACTTCTAGATAAGGTTAGCAACTAAACTGTAACAAAAATAGCAGAAGCATGTGTCCTGTCACTTGTAAAAGCATTAATCAGGAAATCCATGACTGACTGACAGCTGTATTTCAAACAGCTCCTGTGGCCCTGCACCTGACTGGGGGCAGGCTGCTCTGGGGCCATGAACCCCTCTGGGCCCTGCTGGACCATTTTTGCAGACATCTCATGCCTTGGAATAGAATTTGAGTTTCTATGTGGAAACACAAAGGATTAGAGGATGTTGAAAATACAGAGGTGTGGTTTCTGTCTGAAAAGCCACAGGGGAGGGGACCAAGCGCTGCAGCAGCAAGTGGAACTACACACGTGGCAGAGCAAGGGCAACAACCCCAGCACTGCCTGAATGCCGAGACTGACACGGCACTGTGCCAGGGGCAAGGAAGGTCTGCACATCCCACTCTTGCAGAGCACCTTGCAACAGGTGTCTGCATGGAAACAAAGAAAGAAAGGTATGAAGCCCCAGGTGTGCTGGAACAAGTACACCAAGAGGATGGCAGAACACGGGAAGACAGCTGTAGGAGACTGGCTGCTCCACAGCTGCAGCAAAATTAGAGTGCAACATCCTGTGGCCATCTGATGCTATACATTAATTTCAAATTAGCACTCTTGGGGAAAAATAATGGAGAAGTTGTTTGGGGTGTTTTCTGAACAGCTAAGACAGAGGAAGCATGATGGTTTCAAAAGAAGATACTGAATTGTGAAGCCTATCCTTGGATCAGTCTGCTACACACTCGGGATTTCCCCTGGGCATTGCTGTTTCATCCAAATCAAGTCACAAAATAACATCTTGTTTTTTATCTTCTTGACTTTCAGTAAGTCACTTCCCACTTGGGTCTTATGGGACCCTGGAGCACCAGGAGGATCCCACTTGAGACTCAGATAAAACCAAATACTCCTTGAAAATGTGGTTTCAGAATAGGAAAAAATATCCCTCAATACTGTTTCTTCAAGATAAGAATTACTCTGGCTCTTGGTTCATTTCTGTAGCTTTGTTAGGCTATCAAAATGACACTAATTTCATATAAATACATATATACCACATTCATCTCTGAAAAAAGATCCTAGAAGCCCTTATAATCTGCAATTCCATATTCCACATCCTTCTTATCTACAAGAGCCTGTCTGCCAAACAGCTACCATTAAAACAAAAAGCACCGATTTTACACCATTTTAATGTTATCCAAACAATTTGCTTGGTGTTACATTACCTCCTCTTATTTGGTTTTGCATGCATTTAAAGGAATCCATAACAGGTTTTGTTGTTCTTAGCTTGTTTTGCTCACTGTTAAAAGAAGTTAGAGACATTCACCTAAGCAATAATGATCTCAGCTGACAAAAACAAGGGAAAATAAGAATAATCACCTTCAGATACTTACTTTGCTGCCCAAGTGGCCTATCTGCTGTACAGTCTTCGATGAGTCTACTACCACAGTCAATATCAGGCAGCCCTTTAACACGGTGTTTGAATGTCAGAGACTGTTTAGAACATGGAAAAGCAGGGATGGTTCCAGCTTGTTCCTTTTTGGTTTGCTATGCAGCACGCAGTCCCCACTGACTAAGGTGATAAAACTATAAAACATCATGACAAATTGACTGAATTTTACAAGCTTTCCCAAAGTGCTTTTTCATATTGTTTAAAGCTTTCCAGGGAAAACGTGTTGGCAGTATTAGCTGGGCAAGGTACTGACATGCACAGCATTAAAAGGGAGATAATACAGTGCTCTCTGTACTAAAAAAAGTGTTATTCTCCCAGCCTGTAAGCAATCTGCTTCTCTGTGTGTCTTGGATGGCTCGAACGGAGGAGAGGAGAGTAGCTGCAAGCAGCTCTAAATAGGAGCAGGGAGAAGCATGTGTGATAAACAGCTACTCCTCAGAGCTTTCTTCCCTCTGGTGTTTCAATTCTTTCACAACCTCACAGCAGACAAGCACTTTGACAGGGTCCTATGCAGGGTATGTTTGGTTTATATTCCTTCTTCAGGCTCTGCACAGCACCTGGTGGTGTTCGATTACCTTCTGCACCAACACTGAATTTCTTGCAGTAAAGCCTCTCCTCGTTCTTTCTTGAGCACAGCAGAGCCCTCCAGATGTCTCTTAAGATTCTTTAAGTTAAAAAGGGAAGGACAACTTAAAAAAATATGTGAATGGGATAACACATTTCTGCAAATTTGGTGACAACAGAAGAAGCAGCTGTATGGGTGGCAGGCTCAGGCCATCATTCCAAGAGGCTGCAGTGCTACAGCTGGGTGAAACACAAGTGTAAATTGTCTGCTTGTATTTGTGCTCTCCTTCACATTGAGATAATACTTGAAACCAAGATATAAAATAAAAATAGACAGAACTGTGTTCTTTACTGCACTTTTCCTAAACATTGCTATACATTTCAGCTGTTGAAATACATGCTTGGAAGTCCAAATGATGAGCCCAATCTGCATCCTCACTCATACTCCAACACTCCATTCTAAAGCTCTTTTCTGAACCGCTAGATGTTCATCACCTCACCTACACCACTAAACCAAAATCCTCCTCCAGTCTGGCAACACTTTGGCCTAAACAGTTTAGAACACCATTTGCTTTGTGGCATTTTTCAGCTAAGTCAACCTACCATTGCTTTTTCCCACTACAACAGTTACAGAAGGTATAGCTAGCAAAGCATTAAATAACTGCTTGGCAAAGGCATGCTTTGTACCTTGAATGAATAAAAGTGTGGGTATATTATGCCCTAGAGCTACAGAAAAAAAAATTGAGAGAATACAAGTTACAAACTACTGATTCTTTTTTTCTTTTGACTTCCCTATTATCTGAGAAATATTTTAAATTCTTGATCTGCTAAAGTTTCTAAGTATTTTCCAAATCATACAGGCAATAAATCTGCTTTTTTTTACCACCAGTTTGTTCACGAACAAGCTGATCATTTTTCCAGGTAGAAATTATACATTTTCTGCTAGCCATACCCTGACTATATCACCTGTCCTTTCCACACAAGGGGCCATGAAAGGACTCCTCCAGAAGACAGTAAGAACAGGGTGAACTTGTTCCCTGCTTCAGCCTAATACTCTCAGCTCAGGAAGCCAACAGTTTTCAGACAAAGACCTGGATGTGGTTTCTATGCATTTTAATCACTCTCAGTACTTTTCTCTCTCATTAACTTTTCAAGACATCCCTGTATCATTGTAAAACCTTACCTCCACAGCAATCTGGAGCAAGAACAGCCACATTCTCTCACGTGTTTCAAATTTGTCACCTACTGCTTTCACCTCGTGAATCCTTGTGCTTGCATTAGAAGAAACAGTGAGCAGATAATCCCTCTCCATCTCAGTCAAGGTTTTACAGACGTCTATCAAATTCTTCTACAGCTGTATCTTTCCTGAAGAAACTCCTTCAAATTATTTTAATTGGATTCAAAAAATGCTGGTGTCATGGAGAGAAGACAAGATGCTACTTTATTTCGCCATCCAAAAAACCAAAACTGATTCAAATTTAAATGTTTCTAGGTAACATAAGCAGGACTGTCCACTAGGTTGAAACAGATAGCTTGGCAGACTGAGGTGGGAAAATGAACTTTGTTTACTTACTGATTAGAACCCAGTTTGTATTAAGTATAAAGCATCAGGAATGTTATCTTACTAACCTGCTTGATGACCTATTTCCAGTGAGCATTACGGTGCCCACTTTGGCAGGAAGATTCTCCAAGAGGATTCCCAAATGCCAGAGAAAAATAAAGCTCTCAGCCAGTGATCAGGCAACAACAGGCAGAGAGAAAACTTGGCTAGGCTAACACGGTGATATGGAGCACTTTGAAATTTCTGCAAAGACAAGCCTAGGCCAGCTCTGCAGAGCTGATGTATGCTTTCCTTCTTTATGCACCCTAACATAAATAAGGTATAGATGTGTGCATCTATATGCCTACGCAAAAACAAATATATCTGCCTGCAGGAAGGAATTCCTGGTGAAAGGTTGCTTAAAGTGTCTCATTTCTGTTTTGAATTTGCTATTTACATCTTTAAACTGATTTCACCATAGGACTAGAGGTTCTTTGCTTCCTCCCCCCATCATCAAAACAGAAAAATATTTGCAAGAAATCAGGAATGTGAGTGCCTTTAGAAAACATAAATACACTGTAAGCGGAATCATCTACTAGCATGGAAATTACATGTCTGAGAGGGAAAACAAACACCTAATGCAAAACATAATAAATGTTTGTCTAGAAAAAGCATATGAATATTTGATGCTTGATTCTATTCCTTTTTAAATTATCTCCAACACACTATTTACTTGGGCACGCTAAAATTTCTCTGAGGTTCTTTTTCAAGCCCCTGTTAGCTCTCCTCACAGTAGAACTCACTGGAGAGAGAGATCTGTCATCTCCTTTGTTGTCCCTGCTCACTGCAGGGAGGTTGGGCTAGATGAGTTTCAGAGATCCCTTCCAATCCAAAGTGGTTTCTGGTTCTGTGACTGCTGAATGCAGTGTTGTCGATGGCACTGAAATAGAAGGATTTGTGCAATCCAAATCACAATCTCCATATTCCAGACAAAGCTAACCTGGCCTGTGTTCCTATACTCTTACATTTTCCATTCCCTAATGATTTTTATTTTCTAGCAATACTCATTGAAGTACAACGTAGAAGACATGTTGAAGAGCCCATCATAGGTATGCTGAGTAGTTGAGAAATACACTGCTCTTACAGGAAATTTGTCTTCTAAAGTTGTTCATTCCCAGTCCCAAATACTTACTAATAAAGCCTTTGGAAAGAATGTGTCTTCATTTTAAATAATGAAAATATACATTCCCAAAGCTCAGAAGGAATAACCAAATTAAGGAAACAACTAGTTAAGCAACTCTCCTCTCTGTCAAAAATTGTGTGCTGCAAATTAGCATCTGCAGAAAGAGGATGCTCCCTTCTTTCCCACGACCCAGTTCCCATTGCAGGATCTGCAGTGCTTGAAATTACCACATTACCATGAACTTCTCAGTGTCTTTAAATACAATAAAAATAAAAAGATGCCTCTGTACTTTGTGAATATAACTGAAGAAATTATGAATATTATTCTTCAAATAGGACCTTAGGGTGCAAATTCAGCTCAGCTGTAAGTGCATTTAAGTGTATGGAATAATTCCAAGAATAAATTTGTCCCACTATCCAGAAGGGTGCTTGCTTTATTGAATTAGGAGAATTGAGTGCACTCATCCTGTCCACAGATCCATTAGTCAGTAGTTATGACAGGCCATAAGCAAAATCTATTATTAGCACATTTACTGAAAATGCAGTTTTTCACTTGCAGAATCAGTAGCCATGATCTTAGAACTACTAAAAGAACACTGAAGCCTACTGGAAAAAAAATGACCCAGTTTTAATTTCAATTTCAAAAAGGTGATACATATTAAGAGTTAAAGAGGGAGATGTCAGAACATGCTAAAATTTAAGAAAAATCTCACTAAACCAGTTTATTTCATCAAAGCCAAATCCATATTTTAGGATAATAAAAAGGAGAAGCTTCCCTGCTGGATCTATGTAAAATTCTCTGTGCCACAGTGCCAAGTGGTGGCCAGGCACTAAAGCAGAATTAACCAATTAGCAAAGTGTTCCATCTGGTACAGCCTGGACTTGCTGTGTCTCCACACCTCATGTTACCATGACAGAAACTTCTAAAGGGACATCTTTAGCAAGAAAGCATCTCACTCTCTGAAACATCTTTCTTTTAATCTTTTCTACACACAAAACCAAACATGGGCACTTTACAGGAAGCCAGAGCATTCAGAGTTGGCCCGTTCCCACCATGAAAGGGCTTTTTTAAATAGGTTTTGCTATAAGTCAATTCAAATACTTTTCAGCTATGAGAATTAGAATACAATCATATATCCCTTTGAGAAATACAGTGGATCCAGACTAATGGTTTTAAAGTACTGAAGAAAATAGTAACCAAGAGACTTTAACATAAATACATCCAATTTCCCATACTCCAGATTTCACTAATTATTTATTGCAAGGAACCAACAGATGATTTCAGCCTAACAGCTCTGGATAACAAACTCATGTCCTCAAAAGACAGCAGAAGCACAAGCTCCCTGCAGTGCCAGTTTTGCACTTAGAAAGGTATCCTTATTTTTGAAAAAGTAGATTTCATATTGACACTGACTTTTGTCATTGCTGAAATTGCTAAGCTGCATATTAATTAATAGAGACAAGCCAGAACAATGGATAAAAAACACAGGGGAAACTGGACTGCTGGCCAAACAACAAGGTTTCACAATTGCTCTGACTCATGCAGAACCTGAAATGGAAACCTGGAGATTAAAAACTTCAATGCCTCATCTCTTAAACCACCTATCTCCCTCCCAATTTGCATAATGTGAAACACAACTCAAAATTAAGCATTCGTGTCTCTTCTGCAAGAACAACAAGCCTATAAATCAAAGTCTCTTCACTGTGTCTGCAATTTGCAACATTTCAGTAGTCTCATCCCCCCGTAAGGATGTGATAGTGAGGCCCTGCCCAGAGTTTGTGCTGTGGAGCTGACAGGATCTCTGCAGTGCGGCTGTGGGGAGGAAACACAACCCAGCTGATCCGTCAAACTTGTATCTGTTTCTTTCCTCACTATCATCATCATCATCGTCATCATCATCATCATCCAGTCTGCTTTTTCAAAACTAGATTAGCATGGACTCAGTGGAGCAAAGCTTCTGCTTCTATGGTTTAGGTAAATTATCATTAGAAAACCAAATGCCAATGAAATTCCTTAGACCAACTTTCTCAGGGGTGACAAGATACTGAATTCTTTTCATTACTGTATATTAAAATATATAGCAAAATTTTATTTATTAGTATAAAAATCAACTTTAAGTTTAAGATTATCAAGCATAAACTGATTTGGCATTTGAATTAAGTAAATATAAACAGAGATACAGTGTTTTCTTTTCATGACAGAACAGCATTTCTACCATGTTAAGTTTGTACATCTTGCTCGTAAAATTTAGTAACAAATATAACAATGACAAAGCTTTCCGGACTCAAAATCAGAAATACTAGGAAATAACACGCTTGCAATGTTGTGGATATAAACTGTTCACCAGAAGCTTGTTTTCTGAAACTACAGTTTTGTATATGTACATATGTACATGTCTGTGAACAACAGACATTACATTTAGGAGGTTGGAAGAGCTGTTTCCTGTGGGTTTCCTGGAACAACCTTCTGGGAGGAAAAAAAACCCCAACAAACAAAAAACAAACATGAAATTGGGACATGCATCTAATACCTTTGTCTTGAAAAATATTTTGGTGATTGAGAAGGTTTTTGAGATGTCTAGAACCAGATGCTTTTTGTCCTAATGATTAGAGCACTTTGCTGGGTCATAGGAAGCTCTACAACCTCCTTCATTTTCTCAGGGCACATTCACGCACAGAAACAAATCAAATCCACCTTTTGATCTGAGTCCCATTTCCAAGGGTGCTGTGTCATTACTGAGAGCCAGCATGGTCACGGGTGAGCTTGTCTCTTAAAAACTTCACCAAGGAAAAATGAATAAGGGTTTGGACAATCATCTTGAAAGGAGAATATGAAATTTTCTGCAGAATCACACATTTTTCTCTAAAAAATATTTTTTATCTTAGCACATTCTAGAAAAAACCAAGGACATTGTTTTAGGGGATGTACCCAAGACATTAACAGTATAACTATATTTACTCTTATTATACTTACACTTTCTAAAAGCTTTATTGTTTTCTGATATATTCTATCAATTTTAGTTCTTCTGTTGTTGTTGTTTTTTCTTTGCCAACACTTCCGCAGAAGCAAGGGAAGTAAAAAATTATAAAAACTGAAAATAAAGCTTAGATTTCAGTGCAAATGACCAGATTCAGTAAAACACAGATGCAATCCAAAGAAAGATAAAGAGTTGGGATTACATCTGCTGCGATTTGCCAGATGAATTTATAGTAACTACTGATAAAAGAAAAAGAGTTGTTGGGGAAAGGAATAGATTTAAATCAAAGCCAAAAAGTAGGTCAGTTACTACTTTAGGTATGAAAGTATGCAAAATGACAAGAGATCCAGCGCTGCGCTCCCAGAGCAGGCTCTCTCCATGTGAGACAGGGCTCTCTGGAGGGGCAGTGCTGGTCACTCACCCCCAGGGAGAGCTTGGTGTTGGGGGCCGAGCAGAACCGTGGCTGCACTCAGAGCTCAGCTCTTTGCCAGGACAACAACACACACAGAGCGCTTGTCTGCTCCGATCAGGAGAAGAAATATATACCAAAGTACCTTAAAACCCATCTTTTATTTGAGATGCAACATTTACCTCTTCTTTATTAAGAAAAAAAAGGCTAAAAGGGCAATGTTCAGAGAATGGAATGAGGGGCAGATGAAGAGTAACAACCCATGAAACTGCTGGTAGCTGGCAAACAGAAAAGAGACCTTCACTGCTATGTGCAAAACGTGTTTGCTAGGAGGATTTCAACCACCAAGTTCTGGTTTTTTGCCATAAGCATGGGAATATTGCACCCCTGAGCAATCCTGAAGAAATAGGGAATTGTCTCTACTCGAAAAAAGCGATTGTTACTTTGGGTTTTTAAAGCATTGTGACTATTTGCATTGTTCTAGCGTGCATACAATGCTTCGTTTTATAAGATACCAATGACACACTTGAGGGAAAGGATAAAAAAGTCATGGTATTGTTACGAAACAATAAAATGTGCTTTAAAAAACACACACACACACAAAAACCAAGTAACAACACCACATGCACAAGAATATTTCCTATCAAGTAACACTAAACCCTTTTCAAGGAGGCCTGGAAAAATTATATCCAAACAGTTTTATGTTCAAACAGCATGAATATACTATCTACATTCTAAAGGCAAATTATTTGTTCGATGCATTTGATAAATTTAAAGAGCTGAACATAACTCAAATGATATTTAGAGGTACTTCAATTACCTTACTCTGAGTTGCATATTGCTCTACAAATAGTGCCTTTGCTGCGCTTCCATCGCACAGACATTTATCCTTTACCTGAAGACCCACAGAGGAATGCATATGTAAATTGAAATGTCGTATGGAGGGCAGACATATGACCATCTGGAGGTAATTCCGGGCTACCTGGTCATAATCCTTATAACAAAAACATACCCTCTAAGACACTGTCAAAACAATAACACTTCGTAAACACACAGAGACTGCAGCAATGCAAATTGTATTTGGCAGGGTTGCCCCAAGGTTTGTTCACCAACACTGCTGTGCTGCTGAACCAGCCTTGACAGAACCCTGAAGTTTCAGCCATAGCGAGGAGCATTCAAATGAAAAACGAAAGCACAAGTCAATGGTGAAAAGCTGCTCTGGAAACACGCCTGCCTGACACACTGGTGCTCAGAAAACAAACCAGGCAGCCAAAGGGAGGAGGAGAGGCAAGTGACCTAAACTGAAAACTTTTTGCTGAGAAGAAGTTAATTCAACTGAATCAGAACCTTTTACAGGAAAATAGCAATGCCACCAAAACTCAGCGGAAGAGCACCTATCAGTGCCCACCTATCTCACTTGGCAGGGTGCAGGTTCATACAAACCATCTCTGCAAAATCTGACAGCATTCTCCAAAACCTTGACATCTCGTAAAATCCCCCCATAAATCAATAGGGCAGAGGAAGAAGGGGAGATTTATTGCTTGCATACCCCATTTTCTGCCCCTTGTATGCCCCTGTTTCAGTTTTGCAGAGAAAAGGAGTTCAACAAGGAAGGAAGAGCAGAACTTAATCCCTGTTTAGCTTCAAATCTGTGCTTCCAAAAATCCACAAAACTCAAAATATTCCTTTTGCATTAATACAGGTTTTCAGACTCAGCTTCTAAATAATGACTACACTGCTAGAATGATTACTATTTGTGGCTGTATAAACTTACTAGTTTTAGACAAAGCCCTGAAAGATCACCGGCTACTTGCTCCGTTCTTGCATAATTCTGTCATTTCTGCAATATCCAATAAGGCCTCATTAAACCAAAGTCCTCGATGAAATAAAAAATAATAACTTAAAAAGAAACTAAGGTCCTCAAGGTTATACTGTATGCTAAGGAAGACATTCATGTATACACCCACAGCTCCTAGGAGAATCAAATTCAAATTCCCACTTTTCTTATTTGGAAGAGGAGCATAAACACAAGAAACAACTGAGCATGATAAGCTTAAGAAATAAGCAAACAATGTGAATCCAGGAATTGAGTCTTTTTCTACAGCCACATTTCATTAGACTTACAAGTAACAGAAATTGCTGCTGTAATGAACTCTTTGGGTAACATGGAAGACTCAATTGTTTTGGTTTCTTGGAGGGGAGGATGTTTGCTTTCCCTCATTGCACTAATTTGATTTTGTCCATAGGTATTTTTAAATTACTGAAGTTCCTTGGCAAAACCATTTGAAATACAGTGTCTTTCCATCAACTTCAATACTGTTTGGAATAATCTGTTTGCAAGAACTACAATAGCATACAAATATTCCACGGAGAACCAGGAGTAACCTTGTTGTGCTTTACATTCAGCACAAAGCATACATTTATTAAATATCTGTGACCATGATAGATTTCAACCCTAGCATCCTGCCTTTCCCTCATGAATGAATCTCCATCTAAAGTCCCTGAGGTCTGCAGTCACCTTAACAGCTCCAGCTGGCAATATTTCCTTTAAAGATTTAAAAAGAAAATTCTCCTGTTGCTCTTTGAGCTGAGATATTTTACATATCCAAACTTTACTTCACAGCTGGATATGCCCATGACTACAAGCAACTCTAAATCGTCGAATCAGTCCTTGCCTTCACCAATCAAGTATGCAAAAACAGCATCAGTAGAGATTTAAACATGAAAAAGTATCTTTTGGCAAGATCCAAGATGAAAACGCAAATGCAAATAAAGAATGGAACTCCTGAATTTTAAAACTCATAATGCATTGTCTATGAAAGTTCAAAGCCCACCTACAACTCAAATTCTCAAAACCCTCACATGTAAACCATGATAGGTAAGTCTTGTTTGAAAACCTGAGCCCTCTACTAGAATGACGGCCAAGAAAGGAATGAGTAACAGCGTTAGATCCACAAAATTACACTTTTCAGACCTGGTTTAGGTGCTGCTATGTCACACAGTTGTCCTCACTCGCAGGCAAGGAAAGGAGGGAAAGGTCACATTCCTGTCTTCTAATTTATTAGCACTATACAAATAAATATTTGAGAAGAGCATGAATATTAGATTGCCTATGCAACACTGGTGCTTTGGGCTTTCCACTACTGAATACATTAAGTCTGAACTTTCAAAATCATTTGAAGAAAGGAGGTGAAATCACAAATGTCTTGGGAATATACAAAGGCAGAGGAGAGAAAATTAGACAGCGAGGGACCTTAAAGCATAAGAAAATCCTTCATTTTTGGCAGTTGATGTGTACTGCATGCATTAATATGCAACAGTCCTCAGAAACACTAGCTGATGTTACAGTCACCTCATTTTAAGCACTGTTTATAGTAGGGAACAGTCCTAGCTCAGACAACTTAGTGTCTCAATAGGCAAAACAAATTATCTCCATTTATAGAACTGCATGTCACCCGGAGTCAGAAATAGCAGTGCATTAGCACCGAGCTCACAAAAGCAAGGGGAGAGTCACAGCTTGTGTTAACCACATGGTGTATGTATTAAATGGCTTACAATAATTAGCGGTTAGGATTTCTTTTAAATAAACAAAGTAAAAATGCACCATATAATGTGAATAAATTTCAATAAATCAAACGCACCAGGGAATGTGGTCCCAGCGTTTACCGCATGCTAACCTGGTATCTGTGTATTGGTACGTGGCTTTTCACAATGGCACGTTGGTATTGTTCAGAATACAGCAGAACAGGTGCATCCATGGATAGAACATGCACTGGTATCTCCCCCAGGCTTTCAGAGGAATATCTTTACTTTCTATGGCAGGTGAACTCAGTTGTCCACTTCCAAATAAAGGTGGTTTCTTTAGGTCAATTTTTGGGGCAGAAGAAGGGGACAAGAAGAAGGGGAACTCAGAAAAGAAGACGAAGGAATTTCAGAACAGGAATTGGCCTTCTCAAGTCCTCAGCCTGTGTGTCTTATCTGTATTCTGTAATACATTTTATGAAATAAATTATAAACCTTTAGTATTCACACGTGCACGGCATTTACTGCAAGCTAAACTATTTCTTTAAAACAAGATAACTGAAATTAGTTGTGGTGGGCATGAAATGCCTAAGAAATCTTTCTAAAAATGTCCCCAGAGTTTGCCCTTGGACACAAACCCATGACTCCATTAAAGCATCCTGACTATGAAAAGAATTAAAACACTTTCATAATTTTCTGACAGCAGAGGCTATTGAATTAAGGTGACTCATTATTAGTGTTTACCTTTCTGAAGTTATTTCTAATTTGTTTTGAGTACTCCAAGAGAAAGTATGTTAGCCAGAGGTGAGGCTTTCAATAAACTCCATGACTTCTAAAGCAGACTAGCAGAGTCTGGTAACAACTAGTAACAACTACATGGACTGATTCAGTATCTCAGTTGGTGCAGTGAGATACTGAGGGATTTTCATTCCCTGGGGAACAAATCCAGCCTCTGAAACGACTGAATGAAGGGACAGCCTCTCCCAATCCCATCGCCTGATGTGACACCACGCACAGCTTCTGCTGTAGCCTTGGTCTCACGCAGAATAGCTGCCAGCACTGTACACAAGCCTGAGACATGTGAGCAAAACCTGGAGGAGATTACACAGAGCATCATCTGAAATGTGCCCAGCAACTGAGCCAATGTTGATGATTCCTCAGCAAAAAATGCAATGATGGATTTTCGAAGAAAAGCAGGTGGTTACCAGACTACCCAATGGTTAGAGGGTTGTAACCTTTTCTTCAGGGATGCATCATTAATGAAGGCGTATAACAAGAAGCACAACAGCGCAGAAATCCAACCACAACCTTGGAAGTTTTCAGAAATCATAGAACAAGCTTTTATAGCCCAAACACCACCAAAATATATGGTGTATGGTCTCTTTCAGTGACTGTCATCACTGATGGCTCAAGTGGCCCACTTTGAACCAGGGGGAATTTGGACACTCCAGCATTATAGAAAGTAAGCTCAGACATTTACTTCTTTTGAAACTGCTCAATTACTTTCCTGTGGTACTGAATTCATGACATAAAAGAAAAATACTGTTCCACTGTTATTGGTTAAGGATGACCATCAGCAAAACACAGTTATTGGGAGAAAGACCTTTGCTTTCAAATACTGAAGTCGGCAACACAATGTTTAGAGATAATGTTTTGATCATGTAATGTCTCACTTAAAAAAGCTATTTATACAGCTTACCTCTGAACAAATTTTCTTACATAAAGAACAACACGTCAGAGCCCACTGCCTTAGAACTATCACTACAGGACACAGTTTAGTTTCAAGCCCTTTAAAGTTCCTGAAGCACATAGCACCAATTCCATTTATTTCTTCACTGTAAAACTCTGGGTGATTAGGCAAACACTGTAGTGCACACTGGATGACAAACAGTCTGTTTCAGGTCTCATGACATGGAGAGAGTGGGGAAGAGCACATAATCTACTTCCTTATGTTAATGCTCCCCAAAATATTCCACGGATGTCTCTGGCGATCTCAAACACAAATGGATCTGAGCAAAAACAGTGATGGTGTATGCCTGTGGCACTTGAGACCATAAAGCTCCCCAGCAGTAACACATCTGCCTAGCAGCACACTTAGCAATTCTTCCTTGATGAAAAAAAAAAAAAAAAAAGAGATGGAGCTACTCAAATATGAGCCCAAATACTCATTATTCATGAGGTTATAAAAATACTCCAAATATTCTTGAATGGCCAATAATATTGCAGACTGCTAACAGGTTTAAGTAATCAATACAGACACCTGTCACTAGTCCATTAACCAGAAGGAATCAGTATCAACATGAGAACTCGAATGGCATTTCACATGAGGACGGAGGCCTTAGCCAGTCTGAAAAGGGTAAAGGAATCCTGAGGACTCCAGGGAACTTCAGATGAGAATTGCCTCAGAGTTGACAAAAAACTCAGCAGTGAACATTTTTGATAGGGCACCATATGTTTAAGTGTAACAAGAGATGATTTTTGATCTTTCACAGATTACTCATGTGAAGGTAAATTTCACTTTGTTTTCCTGGGAGATCCTTTTCATCAGTAAGAACTGATGCACCCTCCTCCAAGGCCTTGAATAACCCAGGAGAGGTATGGGCAAATCCATAACCCCACACTCTCCAGAGCTCAGCAACAGAGACTTTTATTAGTTAAACTAGTTGAGATAACCTGAAAATAAACATGTTATGTGTAAATCTAAAATGCAAAAAAGCGAGAAAGAAAAAGTTTCATGGATAGCATTTACAATTACTATGAATATTGAATTATAGAAATCATAAACTATAAAGTAATTTAAAAGAATATTCTGCATGCTCATTTTTCATTAAGTTGATCAGAACTTAATAATACTAAATTATGTGAAAATTCATAGAAAATATCTACACATATGATTTTATAACCTTCCAGATTCCTGATATAATGAAAAAATGACAATTTAGCTTTATGACAAACAGTCTAGCAATAGTCATTGATGAACAGCTTCTAAGAAGTTCTTTGAAAGTGTTAGTGCTTATAAATTGAATGGATATACATTATGGGGTTTACAGAATGTAGAAAAGAAAGTTCATCATTTTGTGGCTGCTGCTAGCATTCTTAGTAATGACAAAAATATTATATACATTTTAAAAGCAGGAAAAATGTTGAGTAACTGTTCAGAATATGAAATAAAGGTGATCTATTGTCATTATAGTTAAAAGAACAGAACAAGTACCAATGAAAAGTTTCAGCTGAGATTATAATGAGACTGAAATTGATGAGTAGCAGGTGGTCATAAAGTCGGATTATGCAATATCTGATATATGCTCAGATAAAAAGAACATAAAACATACGTATAATTTGACAGCAATAACTCCATAAATTCTCTCCTAGAGTTTTGCTTTTTAGTAAAAGATCTTGTTCAAGAAGAATCCTGACTCTGATCTTAGTTATGCATTTACGTAAATACCTTCTTAGTGAGGGGAACTTTTCTTACTTATGTTCAAAATTAATGAAAAACATTGATGAAACAAATTTCAAAATACACCAAAAATAAGCAGTAGGGAGAAAAGCAGTGGTATAACAAAAAACTTGCTTTAGATCTTGTCACTTAAGATTTGATATGACTGGATAAAAAATGGTTAGAGAGAGTCTAAGGATCACTGGGAAGAAACAAAGCAGTTCTGAGCTTGACAAGTACTGTGATTGTAGAAAATGTCAATGGAATTTGGAATAAGCTGTCCGTCTGGGAATGGTTTTGGCTTAGTAACTTCATTAGGTGGCTGTTCCCTACTGGTGAGAACGATGAGAGCTGGTGCTGTTCAGATATTTGAGCTGTGAGCCCTGAGTTAATACTGAGGGAAGAGCTGTAATGTCATTTGGCAGTCCAGAGCAAGGCAGGAGCTTCCACTTGGAGCCACCCTCCTGCCAGGCCCATTTAAGCTGCATTAGCACCTCTTGGGTGCACCTCTGGGCACCCAGGCTCTGTACAAGATTTGTGCCTCAGCTGAACAGCTCCTGCCTATTTTCAGTAGATGCTTCAGATATAGATTTGACCAAGCAGGCACTGAAAAACTGAGACTTCTTTCAGGACAACATTGCAAAGACATTTGAACTACAAAACTGAACACATTTTATGCTGATTTGCACTTTAAATACCTGTCAAGATGGGAAAAAAGGTGCTTTGATTCTTGTACAGCATTGTTAAAGTGTTTTTCTAAAAAGCTCAGTTTTCTGTCAATGTGAGAAAGGTCTTTGGCAAGACTTTCTTCCCTCCACATCCTAGATTTTCTTCCCTGATATGTCAAGGACTGTTCCCTCGCATGAATAAGTGCCATTGTACTGGCTGATAGGCCTTACAGTGTGTAAGCTTTGAAACTTACGGCAGGGAAGATCGCGCTCTAACAGCGATTGTGCTCTCTCGTGAAGAGAGGAGGCAATAAAATCCTCTGCTAAGAAAGACAACTGGAAATTCAGCTCGGTGCAATTTGATTGGAAGGAGAAGCACTTTATCCTTCTGTACAAATTACTGGCTTAGCTGAACTGTGTTTAGTTCAGATGTTAAGAGCATTGCATTAATCCTCTGAACAATTTAAAAGCCCTAAACCCTTCAGAACTGACTTCTAAGAAAGCTACCAACAATACTGATAAATAACAATATATATACATGAAGGACGCTGGCTGTATTTTTGTCGAAAAATTTTAGCTCAGAGCTGGTTTATATTTTTTAATCTCAGTCTTACGCACACAAAACAGTAAGTCATTTTCCTTTCCCTCCAATGAGTGAGGTTTGATTTCTTTAGGACAGGAATGAAACACAACCTCCAGGTCCTTGAGCCTGAAGCATATCCAGTGGGATTCATTCCAGCAATCATAATTTTACACAGCTTGCCAGGCAATTTTTCTGACTATGCCTGACCTGGGGAACTGTGCTGGGACACAGAAAGATTGGCAGGGAATACTTGGCCTCAAGATCAGGTTCTAGGTGACATGTCTAGATACGTAGCACGCTGCAATGTTATTTTCCCATCAGTACAATCGATGTCTCCCTCACAAAAAAAAAAGAAAAAAAATATTCCTTGAATATATAAGTAATTAAATAGATGCTTCTAATAAATGTTAACTCACCATTACCTACTCAGTCTTTATTAAGAATTCTGAAAAGCAAGCATTTCCTCTGTTAAGTGCTGGTCCTGAGAAAGATGCAGTTCTCTTTCTCTTCTTGTCCGAATACTGAAACTAATTTTTCCCTAAACAGTAGTTACTATTTTAAAATATCTAATCACCATCTACAAACCCAAAACCCAAAACAAAGCGCCACTTTTTTTTTTTATAAAGAAGATTAATTATCATCCAAACTCTTCAGAGACTCCAAAAAAAAGACAAAGAAAGTTACTAATAATAAATTAAAGAAGAAACAAACAACTCCATCAAATTGGCAGCGTGTCCAAACTCACAGCGTGTTATTAAATTAAATCAGTGACATTTAAATGAGTGCACCTGTATGCATACAAAAATAATTTCCTAGTTAATTAGCTCTGCAGCTATGGATGCCCTAATAGGTCAAAAGTACATTAATTATATCTAAATAAACAGAAGTAATTTACAGGTGGCCACAAACCAGTAAATATACCTTAACACTTCAGATTCTTGCACTAGGAGATAAGGTCAAATATTCACTCATCGTATTTTCCAGGTGTAGAAAGTATCACTGGAGGCAGGATGCCATATTATTATTGAGTGCAAATATCCAGATGGCACAGGACAGACACCTCAGACGGGACTGTCCTGGACAGAGGGAGCTGCACACCTGAGGAAATAGGTACAGGCACGTGCTCTGGAGTGCAGCACACTGAGAAAGGCAGAGAGGGGGTCAGAAAAGTGCCCAGGGCTGGAAGAGGATGGGGGAGGGTAGCAGTGGTTCTGAGAAGGAATCCAAGAGTTTGATAAACACAGGGAGCTGCAGACAGGGTGATAAAACCCTCAATTACTGAAAAAGAAAACAACAAATGCACACTTAGCAGAAAAGATGCTAAATGATAATCAAGCATCTGTACAGCCTTGCACTTGCATTCTGTTAGAGGATCTCTGCAGAGCATGAGCATCTATTTGATCAAAACATATTATCTGAGTTCTATATTTGGAAAGTAGAATAACATGTTAAAAACTAGTGGATGTTCCAAACTTGATCAAGTCAGAAATTCCATTTTTATTTGAATTTAAAGGAGGGAATTCATGTTCAAACAAAATATCTATTTTATCATTCTCCAAAACAAACCTCATTTTTCAACTTTTATTAACTGAAGAAGCAATAAACTGGAATAGGAACTTCCCCTGAAAGTCCCTGTGAAAAGTCCTGTATATTATTTCTATATTGTTTTGGCTTAATAAAGGGATGGTGACAACAAAAATATGTGGACTCAGAGCATCCATGCACCAAAATGAGGAGCTAGAAGTGAAAGCCCCTGATATCCTGACCACCTCTGTACTTCCAGGGGGCTTAGAACAAAAAACCACCTGTAGCCAGGATCACTAATTCTTAAGTAGGAATACACCTTAGAGAAGAGTCAGGCTTGTGTTGCTCAATTTTTCTGTAACTTCCAAAATCTGTTTAATCTCTCTATTGCAACAGATGACTTACATAGAACTGCAGAAAGGGCCCACTTTATCTTCAGGAGGGAAGTTAAAAAGGATGAATAGCAGAACAGCTGAAGAACTGGGGAGTATTTCTCAACAGTGAACAACAGCAAAGAGATCTGAGAGCAATTATTTTTGTACTAATATTTTATGGATTAGTTTTTTTGGGTAGATAAGGTACCTGCACTTCTTTATTTAAAATCAGGTGTGTTATAAAGTCAACACTAGGACTGTTCAACTACTGCAAGCTGTGTTCTTCAGTACCTTTGAAATCAAGAAATTTTTTCAGAATTTGACGTTCTGATAGTTGCTTTCACCCTGCAAACTCATCAACTTCTATTGCTTTACCAAGATTTTTCTCTCTGGGACTTTCCGTGTATCAATCATCTCAGGAAGGGTCAAGTGTGACAAAAACAATTAGATGAATGTCTCAGAAAATTAGTTTGGTTGGGATGAACATAATATGGATTGCATCTTCTATTACATTATCTCAAGGTTGACTGCATGGTTTCTTCATTCAGAATAAATAAATCAAAATTAGAGCAACAAAGCAATTCAAAATTCTCACCATCAAACCACATATTAATCAGACCAAATAAAGAAATGTAATCGATCAACTTAAAAACAGTGATTTCAAGGCAATGCATGGAACTGCAATTTCTGCAAACTATTTGGCTTTCCACTGAAAAACAGCACTAGTCAGTCAAAAGATGAAGAAATAGTCAAATTAACAGCATGAATAAAAAACTTGCATAACACATTGTTGATAATCCAATTTCTAAGAGCTTTTTTAAAAAACTGGAAAATAGCCACTGAAAAGATTAGATTTTAATGAAGATTGTTAGCCTTGACAGAACAATCACTTTATTCTACTCTTTTCCTTTCTCCGTGGATTTTTAGCAAGAAGCAACACTGAAGTACAACCACCTGCATATGAACTGATGTCACAAAATAACTGAGCAGTAGCTTTGTGACCTTCGAAACTCTTGTCTCTCAGGCCAGCAGGAAAACTAAAACAGCAGAGTATTTAATAGGTTCAGTTTTGTTAGCTGAATGTAAGGTTCTGCTCCAGAGCAGAAGAATTAGGCAGTGTCTATACTTAACTGTGGACAGTCCAAGGTCACCGGCACCTCAAAGTGCTGTCACACGCTGACATGTAAAGACTGGCAAGCACATCCCCGCTCTCTGGTTTTCAGCCAGTTCTGAGATGAAGATAAGCTATTTAATTACTGCCATTTTAGGACAGGAAATGAGGACACCTATCATAACCATTAAAAAACCCCCTCGGATAATTGTATTCTAACTCATTCCTTATAATGAAAACTGAAAGATGATGGAATTGCCTTGCAAATGGGGAAGCTGCACTAAAAGTAAGTGGCAACCACTGGAGCTCTCACTATGTGTTCTGAGATTTTTAATATTGTAAAGTAACTGTAATAACTATTTTCTTTACTGGCCATGAAAGAGCACCTCCAGAGAGGGGCTGAAGAACTGGAACAACACAAGTCCAAGTAATGATGCACAATCATTAGACTCCTCTCCAGCACAAAGGCTGCTCCTAAAGGGTTCCCATCCCAGAGCAGAACTGGCCCAGCACAGCAGCACTGGGCACAGCTACTGTGCATAACGACCAAGGCAGAGAGCAAGAGAGCCAGAAACTATAACCTAAATACCAATGGCTTGTCAAGGGCACATCCCCTGCTACATTTGCCTGAGTATTTATTGATTTGTTGGAAACTAAACGTCTCATTTTTATGAAAAACAGTGATTCTGTAGTTGTGGCAGATACCACACAACACAATTCTATCAAAATCAGCTTCTAGTAATGCATCCCTCATGAGTGAGTGACACAAGCAGTCCCGCCTGTCCTCACAGCTATCATCCCCACATCATTATTTTCCAGGTTACAGAAATACACAATACTTCAAAAAGCAATCAGTCAACACGAAAATTTTCATGTCACGCCATGGAGAGCTTTCACGTTAACTGCAAAGACAGGCAGTATATCATGGGGCAAAATGTCTTTGTTACATTTTTCCAATGGCACAATTCAAAGCTTAAGGCTACTCAACATGGCAGGAGAGGTATGAAGAGAGAAAACTGAAAAGTGTATCTCACAATTTGTTTACAGGACTCTCATGTTCTCAGCAAGAGCAGTTTTAAGCACAGTGTTAAACTAATTCCTGTAATTTAAGCCAAAGGCAACCAGCTGAGAAGGGGGAAAGAGGTGGACTGTCCTTGCTACTGTTTAGCTCTTCAAGTATTTTATAAAAAAATATTGCTATGCTCTTTGGAGACAATTACTGCCAAGCAGGATTTCAACTGCACAAGGAAATAAAAAGAAATTTTGTTGCTTTACTAAAAATGCTTCTAAAATTAGTAGTTGTAGACATATTTATTCAAAATGCTACTATGATGTCTGAGGTTTTGTGCCCCAAACACATCTTTGAGAACTTCTGACTACAAAGAAACTTAACAGAAGATGGAAGGAGGAATCACCTCTGAAAAGAAGTCTTCTCTAAAAGAAGACCATAAAGTAAGCTGCCACACAACCTCTGCATCTGTCATAAATATTAAATTACTTTTCAGAGCATAGATGTGTTCTTTGACTTCGCCAAAAGAAGCACACCAGAATGCAACTTACCCAACTGTAATGCAGCAGTACTACTGAAATGTCCTTCTAATCAATAAAGCAGCAAACAGGCCTTTTGGCTGATGTCTGTGCCCATAAGCTCACCTCCCACACACTATTTCTACCCACTGGAGCTGCAACCCAGAGATCAACATCATTTGGTTGCAATCCCCTTGGCTTTATCAGCAAATAAAACCAAAATATATTTCCTCCATTACATTTCCTCTCCTCATCTACTTTAAAAAAAAATACTGTGAAAGAGGCACCCCTTGCCAAAATGCAGACTCCTGCTGTTGTTTTGTGGCTATCGAGCTGTGAGAGGCCATTCAGTGTCACAAGAAGCCAGCACATCGAGCAACACTATATCCTTGCTGGTCTTTCGGTATTCTCACTTTGACTTACAAGCTCACAGGTGTTTTAGCACCGTAACATCACTGGAACTCTCCCTGCAGTGCATAAAGAAGGTACATTTTGCTGGAAAAGGCTTAAAATATTTGGGTTTCTGTCAAACCTCCCAACTTTCGAGATGATTATATGGGTTTAGAGCACAAATGCTATGATTTCGTCACTGTCACACAGCTGTTCCAATAGAGAGCAGAGCTGCTGTGCGTGCTGGCACTTGGGCAGAGCAGTGGCACAGAGCTTACTGCCCACACAGGATGGGACAGGAGACAATGACTGCAATGAGCCACCACAACTCTGACCGAGGGGATGGGAAGGAGAGTTGCAAAGAGAAGTACTCTCCTTTTTCCAACAGCTGGGAGACAGCTTGCTCCCGTATATTTCACCAGGATTTTGATGGCAAGGAGAGGCCTAAACCTATATAAACACATGCGATGCTCTGCTATAAAACTGAATTATGTATTGCCAATGTTGAATTTTAGTTTTAGTGCAAGAGTCCCCAATAAAACAGAGAGAGAGTCTAATCCTTTAGTCTCAGCCTCTCCACTCCTGTGTAGAAAAAAGGCTCATTCCAGTGGTTTACAGAGGGGTTTGTCCCTCCCTTGACACCCGCACGTAATTCTCCTTAACGGCACAGTGAGTTTCGTCTGTGCACAAAGGGGAAACCAGCCCCATGCAGACATCATGCTGCAGTTGCCTCAGGGACTAACTACTAATTGCCACCTTTCAGTAACATCCACTCCTTCCTAGTAATTTTTGTCACCTTGTAAATCTCCAAAGGAAAGCGCTGGTAAAGGAAGCTCTCCTCGGAGTATCAGCAGCGTTCTGACCTGTTCAGGAACACACAGAGTCTCATATGAAGCTCACCTGGAATGCCTTCCCTGGAAGAGTCTTAGGCAGCTCTAGAGCACCTGGTTACATTAATTTGGAATTAATTACTGCAGAACAAAAAGCACACAGAACATTAAGATGCTGGCCCAGCCTGCATACTTTCCAAAGAGCCTCTGAACAAGTTCAGAAAAACAAACCAACAAAAAAAATGCCGAACTTAGTAAATCTCAGTGCTGAAGGTGAAACAAGGATCTTCTCATCTGAAAGGTGCTACAGACACTTGGGACATGACAAAATACAGTTCTGGCATTCAGTATAAATTGAAAACTTTATTTTTATGTTGTTTTAAATGCAAATACATGAACTTACATTTTGGGGTCATACCCAAAAGAATTACTCATTCAACTTTAATTTGCAGATGGATCATTAAATAAATAAAAATTGCTAAGTCTGAAAGGTTTCTTCCACG
Source organism: Melanocharis versteri (assembly GCA_013397845.1). NCBI lineage: Eukaryota > Metazoa > Chordata > Aves > Passeriformes > Melanocharitidae > Melanocharis > Melanocharis versteri. The sequence continues at coordinate 158,373 of VZTG01010444.1, forward strand.
TGGATAAAAAAGCACAAAACTAACATCAAAACTAGAAAAATAAATCATTAACATTTCATTTAAAAAATAAACCAGTTGATTACCAAACTCCTGAATAAAAAAAAAAGGCAGGGAAAAAAAATATTTAAAAAATAACAAAAAACACCAAAACATATCAAAAACCCTCCACAACCAAGGATACATCAAACAGTGCACTAAAAAATATTTTATTTTCTACGTTGCAGATCTAACTTGGAAATAAAACAACCCACAACCTTTGCAAAGCATAAAAGTCAACGCAGTCTCTGGATGGCCACGCCATCAAAAGATGCTGCCAAGCAAAAATTGTATGTCATATGCAAACAGTGATCTTGACCCAGAAAACTATCCCAGTACAAGGACAAATGCAATGACTTCAACAGATTTCCCAAAAATACGCAGTCAACAACAATGAAATGCAGGTAGACAAGTCACGGAGCAAAAATAGGATCGTTGGTGCAGAGAGCGTAACGAAGGAGAAAGTGATACAACAAAACTCTGCATAAAAGAGTACAAAAGAAGAGGAATTTATTTCTCTCAGACTGTCAAAGATCATAATTTATTAAAGAAAGTGGAAATAGAAAAGAAAGGGCAGCGATACAGCAGGAACAGAGGCCCACTTCACAGGAACCTGTTCCACATCAAGGGTCCAACAACCTTTACCTCCTGAAGGACAGGCCTCTCTCTCTCTCTTCCCTGCCTTGGCACTTTTGCTAAGAATGAGCACAGCAGCACAGCCTCGAGGAAGGGGCAAGCAGAATCACAGTTTATGTTCTGCAAATTCGCCAGTAATTTTTCTTCTGAGATGGCCATGCTCTTAAAACCCAAAGTCTTTATGAAAGAATCAGTTTCTAATGTCTAAATGGGAAGGTTAATTTTAATAATTTTACTGGTAGATTATTATACACGCTTTTAAGTGGCAACAAAAAATTATGGTGAGTATATTACAGTTTTCTTAAAGAATATTAATATCTTTTTCTTTTCAAAATTTATGTTAATTAATTTAAACCCCTAGAATTTAAAAAATATTTAGTTTTCTCTTTGTGTTTTTCTGAATCAGCTCTATTTATCTGTATCTTTGATGTTCAGACACAACGGCAACAAACGTATATGGAAAAAAGTGGACATAAAACTGTCATAAGAGAAATAGCCTAAAGGAAAAAAAGCATTAGAACAGAGAAATAATTTGAAGTGACAGGAGAAGGGCCTAATAATAAGGAATGTAAGAAAATAGGGAATGGTTTGTCACATTTCAACACATGAGTAGTAGATATCATATTTACACACAACTTGTTTCACTAAATTATTTCATGACCTTGGGCAAAGACTGTTTTAATCTTCTGTGGCATATTTATTCCAGCATCTCTAGAACACATGTCATTCCTCTGCCTCTGTGAATACTGCCCTCACCTATCTACAAAAAGGAATTACCTAAGATTCTGGCAAGAGCTAAGCCAGATTTGAGTCAACTTTACTCACTGTGCCACACACCATTCCTGGTTGCAGGTCTTCTGCTACTGTTTTACTATCAAAATTGCAATATACTATAAAACATGCTGGAGCTCTTTCTCTGCAAAGAAATTAAAAGTTCCATGTTTAAACACATTCACTCTGTTGGCAGTACTAGTCCAGCATACACAAGTTTCTGATTCTGAGACAACGAAAACATTCACTCCTGTAAAACAGAAAAATAGGACGTCCTAGGATAAGACAAACTGACAGCCAACGGTTTCAGAAATCAAAGACAAAAGAGCAAAGCCAACCCTATGCTGAGTTAATAAAAGCCTGTTTGTGTAGTTTTTTCATGTCAAGAGTTCTGTGTTTTAAAAGAACATAAAAACTTTGTTGTTGGTAAAATTAAACTAAAAAACAAGGCACTTGATTTTCCTTTAGCCATAGCTCAAACTTTACACTTTACTCTAAGGAATCATTCCTTGTTTTATCAATTTTTAAATACAAATTGGCATGAAATCACCATTTCTAAACCAGTTAGAAAAAACAGCTAACTCAACAACAGCAAAAGATTTACCAAATGGGTAATGGGAAGTTAAATGCTTGTTGTATCTCTTACACTACAGTTTTAACAATGAAAATTACTTTCTCACCCCCTTAGAAAAACCATTTTTGGGTACCCCACAACACAGGAGAAAGGAGTGCTACTGCACATGGTGAAAACTAAGGTAATGTGACAAGCCAGCAGGCCAGAAGCTATCTGGCCTTGACAGAAGAATGGAAAGAACTTTTCTCTTCAGCCTAATGCAAAGCACAGCAATTCTTATTAGTGTTACTATAACACAAGAACAGGTAAGTAGCTTCCTCAGTGATATGGCAGATGTGGTGATCCAAAATCACAAATGTAATCATGAACTCAATTACACTTCTAACAGTAGTATGACTACTAGAGAATACGGTCACTAGCCCATTTTATTGGCTGGTGATCCCAAACACTAAAAAGCTAAATATGTGCACAATATAATTTTGCAAATCTGCTAAGATCTATTTGTTTTCATAAAAGGATACATAGAAAAAAAATAAGAAAAGGATATAGATTCCTTGTAGCTGGATAATGACAGAAGGAAAGGCAGAGAGGAAATAAAACTGTGTATCACCCACAGCTGACAGTGGTTAGAGAAACAAAATTATATATTGATGTTGCAGGGGCAATAGGAGGCAGGAAAAATACACCAAATATCCAAACACTGGAAAGCTGGTGATAACAGAAGGGACAAGACTGTGTGTCCTCCAGGTATATCATACATTGCACCCCAGGCCCTAAGCAGTCCCAGCTGGGGTGATACGAAGTGTCCATCCCTGGGACACAGAACGGCCATGGGCACTCAGGAGCAACCAGGCTCTGCTCTGCTCACCTCCTGCTCTCCTGGGGACGAAGGTCTCACCAACCTCCTCCTCACGCTCTCATTTTCCTCCTCACACCTCTCCACTTCTGCTCAGCTCATTTCCCATCAGATTGCCATCTGGAGCAGGCAATTTCTGCTGGCATCAATCACTGTCTTCCCATGCTCCTAATTAACTTCTTTTCCTGACCTGGGCTCTACCTACAAACAAGCCCCTGTCTTCAAGTGGCCACACAGCACGGGGGATGCTCTCAGCTCTCCCTGAGGCTCTGTGTTCTCACACATTGGAGCACTGTAAGGCAGTCCCTTCCAGGGTGGCTGTCACTCGGTGAGTGACGCAGCCCCTGCGGGCAGCCGGGACTGCAGCCCACCAGCACAGCATATGGCCTGCTCCTCAGGGCCCTGTGGCTGTCACTGCAGCCCCAGAGTGCCCCGCTCACCTGCCACTGCCACTGCCAGGGTATTGGTGGGAAGCTCAAGTGAGAAGCCCAACGCAGCAGAGGCCCCATGCTGACATGGAGGTGTCAGAGAAGACGCAGCTGACACGTCTCCTGCTCTACCTGTCACATCAGCAGGGTCACGGTGCTCATGTAGCTGTGCCTCACCCTGACAGAGCCAGCTGGGAGAGCCACACTGGGCTCCCAGCCTCCCCCGAGCTCCTGAGTTCATAGGGACAGGGAATGTTACCTTTTACTGCGATAAGATAAAGCCAATCAGCTTCTGTCAGCGGGCTCTTACCTCTTGAATAAAAAGATTCTGAGATCCCACTGATCTAACAAATACAGCCTTAGGTTAATCTCCCCCTTTCTTTCCCTTTTTTATCCCCCACCGTACTTTCAGCTGCACACCCTCTAAGAAGACATACCCCAATTGGTAATTCTGCTCCAATCTGGAAAGTCACTACATCCAATTTACTGGAAAGGCCAACACAAAACAGCAAATGTGCAATGCATACATTCAGTAACCAGCAGTAAGAGTTTGCACAAGGGGACAACATTTAACAGGCATTTGCAAAACGGCTTTTTGTGCGCCAACCATGTATCTGGAGTGAAAAACAAGGCCACAGAGAGGGAAAAGCAGAGATACTATTTGAGAAAAAAGGCTAAAAACATCTATTGTATAAATAATGAATGCTAACCAGTTACAGTGGAGGGCTACAGTAATGAAGAGGAAGAAAGGAAGTGCAGCTTAACTGATTCAATTTGTTATCCTTCAGGATTTAACAGTATGTTAATCACAGTATGTTAATCACAGTATGTTAATGATAGATAAATATTAAACACATTAAACAGCTATAAAACATTTAGTTCTCACGCAATGGTTAATATATGTCAAGAATATATTTGGTTTTAATTGATTTCTTTTGCAAGTTACTATTAAATTCATACTAAATACCTACTTTTACACATTTATACAGTATAGTTTAGTGGTATTTCCTCCAGGTATTGTCATTATTAAGAAGTTAACATTGACTAGCAGTTATCTGATGTTTAAAATATTTGTACTTCATTTTTCGGTTTCCTAAAACAGAATTAACTAAGCTCAAATGTTGCTGTCAACCAACCTTCCACATATCCCATTGAGCACAAAAGGGAGTATGGGTTCTATGGAAAAATTAGGGTGCAATCATGGAATGTAGAAATCTAACAAAATTACTTGGCACGACCATCTAAATGCATGTAAACAAACCATAAATCTGGCAGTGTTTTAGTTCCAACTGCTGAATTTTACAGAAATTACCATTAAAAATAACATCTACCAAGACAGGAGGTTTTATTCTGGACAACTGCTTCCTCATTTTCCCAGACAGGATCTCTGACCTGGGCTTGCTCTAGCCTGTAGTATCAGTCAACAAGCATTTGCTATCGATTGCAGCTATTACACCCACTTTGACCATCAAAAATTCACCAGTGTCTTTCTCATCCACACGTGAGGCAGAGCCATAACATATCTTTGCACTTACTTCACAGAAAAGTAATTTTTAAGGGTTTCAAGATCATTTCTCTGTATTTTCACGGGTAATGGAGAGCAAAAAGTAAACAAAAACATTATAAATCAATCAGCCACAAGTATTTCACCCTATCAAGTTCTCAATTCTCATCAGATTTTGCAAGGTCCATTTTGAGACCTCTATTTCTTGCTGTTTTACTCTCGCTAACTTCTCAACGTAAAACAATGACCTTTACTTCAGAGTCAGCAGTCCTTTTGATTCTATCAAAGCAGTGATTTCTTCCGACTGCTAGAAGAAAAACTAACCTCTATTTTAAGGACTCTGTGCTACAGTGTTTAAAAAAAACCAACCAACCAAAACAAACAGAAACCCCCAAAACCTCACAGACCCAGAGTTAGTATTTATTACCTCTTTTATCGAGCTGAAGTATTCCTTAAGGCTGCTGACAAATTTTTTTACTGGTCCTACGTTATTTGGCAAACAGGGACATAAACAGAATAAAAGGCTTTCTGGGTCTTCTTTGTAAATAGGTTTTTTTATTGCTCGGTTTTTGCCAACTATTTCCAGCAACAGACCAAAAGATAAAGACAGAACCTTGACAGATGCAAAAGGAACAAGTTATCTGAGGTGTGATATGAAAGACAAGGTTTCCTATCAAGCCTCACGTTTCTGAGGGGTGGTACCACAACGAAAGTACCCACTGTACCTCAATTACTCACAGTCTAAGAGGATATATCCCGACAGGCAGTCCTACTCCAACCTGCGAAGTTCAGTACATCCAATTTACTTCTACTTTTGTGCTTCAGAAATGCGTGTAGGAGTTGAATGGCCCAGATTAGTAACATTGTCCTCTTTGTCCTGCATGGCCTCTTTTGAAGATGAAGAAATCTGCGTCTTCTTTCAACATTACCCACCCTCCACAGGCTTCTACAGGACAGCTACTCCTGGCCCTGAGGTTTATTCAAAGAGGTTTTAAACTCTGTATCTTGAACATGGGCTGACGTGAAAGCATTTTTAACTATCAAAGTGCTAAATTCAAAGTTCTTTCCCAAGCTGGAACTTACCTCTTCCTTTTATTGTTAGCATTAATTTTGTTCTTATTTATACTTGATCTTTTCCAAAAGACGTTAAGAATAATGGCCTTCTTAACACCATCTCCTGAGAAATCTCTTTTCTGTTGATACGGAAGACCAAAGCTTCTCCTTTTGCTGCTAACGTGATTATAGAAGTAGTTCTTGTCATCCTTAATGTTTCTTGCTAAACACATTTAATTTTGAGCCTTGGTTTTCTAAGTACCTCTCTATAAATCTGTGTTACTTTTTTATAGCTGTTCTCAGTAAACTAACTAATTTTCTTTCCTACATAAAACCAGTGGGGAGTTCATGATTCAGTCAAGTCAGTCTTTAATAATCTTCCTCTGCTATCCTTCTTCCACACATGGATAATTTTGAATAATGCTGTTAATGTCATCTATTTGAAAGCAGGTCACCTTACTTTCTGCTTTCCTTAAACTGTCCCCCAGGAGACTCTGAAGTTTTATACGCCTGCCTTCTTAAAAGCCCTTGTTTCTCTGTTCCTCTAGCAGTTCTCGCCCAACCTAACTTCCTCAGCGTTGGATTTTTCTGGATCAGATTGAAGGCTGTTTGAATAATTTCCATTTTTGCACTGTCCCTATCAATAAACAAGTACTTGTCAGTTAATGAACCAGATTAATTCTAAGACTTTGCTGAGCATCCACTAATTTTTGCCACCCCTCCCCATAATGCCTCCTCATCTAAACTTCACAATCCACCCAACCTTAAATTCTGTGTCAATATAAATCCATTCAATTAAAACCATCTCACCAGATTCCTGATTTCATGATCTTTTGTAAATTATCAAAATGCAGTAATTTTCTCCTTGTGGTGAGTCATTATGGTTTTTAACCCTTACACAGTTGTTCAGGTTGTGGACATTCTCCTCATGTTCTCCTTTAACCTCTGTTTAAAGCTTGTACCCTAAGCCAGTCAACATATATTAAAAACTGAAGTGTCTTTAAATCAAAGGCTCCATACCATGTGCCAGTGTTTCTCACCCATAGACCTACTCAGTCTATTTGGCCAGTAATTTTATGGGCATCAGAGAAAAAAGAATTTGTTTAAACACAGCCAAATTTCATTGTATATTTTCCACAAAACACAATCTACAAGAATAGCATATGAAAGAAAGCAATTAGTTGGGATCTTAATAAATTAAAACAGCAATCCCACTAGAAATATTATGTCATTAGCAGAAATCACTTTTTCAAGTGAAAATAATCATGACAGAACCATTTAAGAATACAGACAAGAAACAACAATCATCAGGAAGTTTACTTCATTATTCAAATAATTAACAAGTTTGAGGATGCTGTATCTGAATTTATACTACCTAGAAGCAGAAATTAGAGTGAAATTAATGCAGTAGATAGTCCTAAAGGATGTCCTCACTAGATGTGGATATTTACATGCATGCAGGAACTATTCCAGTGCACTCTTGAGAAGTTTAAAGATTAAGGATATGAAAGCCGTTCTCATTAGCACTGACGTATGCAACCAACAATGAGTCTTTTTTACAATTCTGAATATTGTCGCCAGGGCCTACTTGTTGCATATGCAAAATGGACTACAGGACTAAAGCACGGAGTTGAAAGCATCCCAAATGCCCTGAACAGCATCAGAAATGAGCAGCTTCCAAAGTGAAAGGAGCAATCAGTAGGGATGGCAAAGCCCAGGAATGATAGACAAGAGCTGGGACATTTTCCCTCCTAATACATTCCAAACTTTTGAGTTTTGTGGTTCGGATAAATACTGGAATGGAATTACCCGACCTTCTTTTGTAAGTGATCAACTTTCTTATGCCAATGTTTTCCTTTTTGCGGATGGAAGTTTCTCCTGGCTAACGTCTGGTTTCTCTTCTTAAAACAGATAACAATTTACAAGTAATTATGTATCTACACCCTTATTTTTCTTTTTCAGCTGAAATACCATACTCTCAATTTAAAGTCTACATTGTAATTAAGGACAGCAAACAAGAAACCTCAAGATCAATGTTTCATCACACAATCATGTAAAAAAAGAGCAAAAAACAGAAAGAAAGAAAATCCCATTACATCACACTACGAAAAATAAAAATAGTATCTATTATGAAGATCCCATTATAAAAGAGGACCTGAAGTTTATTTTTGTAGTAAATCTATTGGTTTCAATAAAAATATTGCATATAGAATGGATTTAGAAAAAAAATCTCTAAAACTAACTTTGAAACTACGCTGGTTTTCAAAACTATCTCTGAATCTTGGAATTAAAGTAGTCGTTTATACACATTTCTGAGCCCAAACAACAGACTCTCTCCATAAAGGCAAGAGCTAGCGAAAGTCAAGAGGGAAAGTCAACTGGGTGCTTTCAGAAATCTTGTTTTCTTAATCAAAGTCTTCTAGCATCACAATAGTCCCAAAAATACATATATACAGCATGAGAAAGTAAGGCCATCAGGAACTGTCTCCAGCCATTGCTTGGGGCCAAGCAGAGAACAGCTTTGCAAAATAGATCTGAGAAAAGAAACCTCTTGATAAAGCAGTAGCAGGGAACAATAATGGAGGAGAAATGGAAGGGAAGAAGAAGAGGCAACTGATTTTTTCATCTATTTTTACTCCAGCTTTGTGCCCTTCTGCAATGAAAGACTCAGCTGAAGCATTTCAATCAAAATCAGTGCTCAGACCTATTCTTTTTCCTGAGGTATGGTCTTGAGTGTGGAACTTTGCTCAGGATCCCTTTTCAGTTTGAACTGACTCATTCTGGTTCATGGCATTCTCTAGTATAATTGAACTGTGAAGTGAAGGGCTACTATTCTGTGTGAAATTAATAAAGGTAAAAGAAGGAAAACGACTGCTCCAGATGGCCTACCAGAGCTGCAGACAAAATACGTGGTGATGCTTATAAAATTAAATTAAGAACGAACTGACTGCGCGTACAATAACAGTAAAACAACTTTGCCTATTCCAGCACAGGAACCTCACAATAAGAGGCTTCAATACACAAATTGCAACTCAAGAGCCAGGTGTGTGTTTATGAGCCTGGGCCCTTGAAATATGATAAATTCACCATGGGAAATAAAGAAAACTAGCTTTGGAGAAAGTTTGCTTTTATCTTCCAGCGCTCACACGCCCGCAGTACCAACCCTTCCCTTCTCCCTCTCTCCTCCTCTCACTTCCCCTGGCAATTCATCAGCCTTTATGGACCATTTCAATGCTTTACAAAGTTGAGTCTCAACTCGTAGTCAAGAGAAGTCTCTGCATACAGGATCTGCAGGAGCACCTGTTCCAGCAAACATCGCCTGGTAATGTGCAACTGTGTGAGGATTTTTAGGCAAATAACAAGCACCAATGAAAATATTTCTCCTGTTCCCTCAGTAAAAGAAGGATGGGTTCCCACTCCATTTATGACACGAATAAAGGTTTGGGGAAAATGAAGTGTCTGGTATCCTTTGTTACCATGGTGACCACCCCCTTTGGAAGGCCAACTGATTTCAGTTTGTTGACAGCATGATTTGTAACTGAGTTTCAGAGAAGTGTGGTGTTCATCATATTTTGACTGGAACAACTCATTTTTAGTTTTGCCTTTTGCCTCGTCTTTGGCTTACAGAGCAATATGGCTAAAACATGAGAAAATCTGTTGATGTTATTTACTGTTCAGAAGCCCCTGGCACTAGCAAACAAAGAGGAATGCTGTTCAGCATCAAAAATGTCTCCACTGGTTAGCATGAAATGCCTTATCACTTGGCCCCACAGGACCAAGGGGGAGGCAGCTTTAGATGCATTGTGCATTACAGTCTGTCTGAAGGAAAGATTCTGCACCCTGGCTTCAAGCGCTCAGCCAGAACATAGAGTGCACAAGTTCAGCTACAGATAATAATTGGAAGCTGTTTGCACAGGACGCTATCCCACAGAGGGCAGAAAACAAGGAAGTGCTAGAAATCATTTTTTATTCAACCAAGCAGCAACTGAAATTCACAGCTGCTTTTTTAACAGAGTAACACCTGGTGCACAGGGACAGCACACTGCAGTTCGTCTGACCAGGTACTGTGAGCTGCAGAGAAGGGCTCCCCAGCTGGGGCAGTAACAAGCCTGATACTCAAAGGACTCCAGGAACAGCAGGAGTTTACATATTTTAAGGCAGCAAAAGCAACTGCTGTTACCAAGAGAAGTCCTGCTTTCCTCTAGTCCCAAACATTCCACCTAGTCCATGACACTCCAAGCTTTTGTGCCAGCATGGCTTTTTGTGTGGCTGCAGTTTCACCTGGATCCCGAGGCTGAAATAAAGTCTAAAGCAAAAGGGCCCATCATATGGCTATGCAGGTATGAAAAGGAGGAGGGGCTAAAAAGTAGAGGTGGTTACAGCTTTGTTTTGGTGCCAGTGCTAAGCAAAAGCCCTCCTACCTCCCCCAGATGCGTTTCCAGGTTTGCAGCCATAATTGGGTATTTAATATGTGAGCTTTTATGGCATTTGAATGTTAAAAGAAATTGCTACCAGGACTTCCAAACATTTTGTGCAATATGAATTACTTTTTCTTAGTTTTCTATTTATGCTGCAGTATCATAATTCTGTTTTCTTTGACATTTATTAACAGGAACATTATATTAAACCAATGCAATCATCAAGAACTCTGAAGTTTGTGAAGTGCTATTGCTGATCCCTCAAGCTGGTCATCTGTTTCTCTTTCAGATACTGCAGTCAACATTCTGGGAAGTATTACTGTGCCAAATAAAGAAGATTCATTCTGGTACAATATTGCATAGCAGGAGATCATACCTAAAAGACTTAACAGGTGCTTGGCCACCACCAAACCAGCTGTAGCTAAAACACCTTGTAAACTGCAAAACTATAAAGTAGCAAGCAAACTCTGCATATTAACATGCAGATTTCTGAGATTTATTATTTTAGGTGTTGATTGGTTTTGGTTGGAAGCCAGACTTCTCAGAAGACTTTACAAGGTTCAGTGAGTCTCACTGGAAAAGAACTTTTGGATTTAGAACCAAGAGTAGAAAACATGTACACCAAAGAATAGTTATTATTAGCCCAGTGTCTATGGAACTCAGGGCAATATGGGAAGACAACACTAATGTTTCTGTTCTGTCACTCAAAAACTGGAAGTGACTGCCTTCACTTTTTTTACAGATCATATCTTCCTTCTCAATTTTTTGGGAGCAAAAGTTTCACACAAACATTCATTTTGACATAAAAGAGAAGTTTTCAAAATCAGAAATTTTTGCAGTGCCAAGAACAGTAACAAATTGAGAGGAAGTTCAATTTATGCCAGCGTGAGCACGATAAAAACCACCCCGCTATCCAGACAAGAGAGCACAATACATCCATCGCAACTATTCCACATAATAGAAAACTATCTTAAAGTGTACAGAGTATAATTGAAGAGAATTCTCAAATATAAAAGTAAATTCAGATGAAATATTTTGAAATCCCCACACAACCCCATATGCAACAAGGCTAAAATATAGAAGCCAGCATTCAGAGTGTAGCCAATTAACATTCAGAGATGCATAGCAAGACTTCTCCTAAGAAGCCCTGAGGTTTTTTAAAACCAGGCAGTAGAAGAAAACGAAGCAGATAGATGTAGGGTGTCCAGAGAAGGGCACTAAAATCCATCATTTAAAATAAGGTCTGCTTCCACATACCCCTGAGCATACCAATGCTCCAGCCTCATTGCACTTGAAAGTAAACCCTCCAAAAGAGATAATTAGAACAGTAGCTTGATATTTATCATGGAGATGCCATTCCCCAGCATGTGAGTTGCGTTTACTCTACACTAATACCAAGCATAAATTTCATCTTTTATTGATTTATAAATATTTCATACTATGTAAAATATTGTCAGATTGTAATTCTCTCTCCATAAAATGGCAAGCAAACGTCCAGCCATCTGTTTGGCTAATGAGAACAATCACCCAGGCTACTTTTCAAGCATAACGCATCCCAGTTTGAAACTGCTTTCAGTGTAAGCACCTGTTCATACATATCAATTAAAATGATAATTACTCCGTTAGTGAATATAATCAAAACAAAATAGTTACAGCTCTATTGTTTACCAATTAAGACTGCAGAGTTCACTGGTGATATATTTCTGGGCTCATTTTTTTTCTTCCTTACCATTCTAAGACTAGATCAATTTCACACCAATTTAAGGCAATATATGTTTCAATATTTGAAGACCTGTATTTGTACATCAGCAAAAGTACACAGGGTCTCCTGGAAGGTGTCTCCCTTTATGACAGATCATGCTGACATACCTTCCCATGGAAAAGACAGGACACTTCTCCCATGAAAGAGAGGGCCATTCTCTCCAAGTTGAACAAGTCAATGATGGAGAGGAACACGAATAGGAATTCTGCTCTTTGTACAGAGCTCTTACTACAGGGAAATTGTCAGACTTTTTTTTATATATACAGAATCACAGAATCACA
>VZTG01010445.1:0-17488 GCA_013397845.1 Melanocharis versteri
TCAGCCACCCCAGGACAGCAAGGCAGGGGTATGTTTGGGCAGGAGGTTTGGGACTTCAGCTCTGCATGTATCCCAAAGCAAAATAATGCCATTTACCTCCCATAGGGATACCCCAGAGAGAACCAGATCTTCCATACCTAATATCATGCTGCCCAGAGTCTCCAGGAAACAGCCTGTAGTGCCTGGTCCTTCTGTGCTGGCTCCAGGACACCTCCAGCAGGATGAGGCACCTGTGAGATGTTTAATCCCGCTCCTCATTTCTTGTCCTGTTGGAAGTCTCCAAGGTTAAGAGAGAGAAAAAAGCAATCCCTGGCACTGCAAACATGCAGGAGGAATGGATAGCCAGGGCATGCTGCACAACACATGGCAGCTAGAGGAGAGACTCGGACACCCTAAGAATGAGTGGGATGAGAGAGCTTTTATGTCCCTGCATCAATTATCAAAAGTCCTGTCTGTTTGGGTTGAAAGGTAAGAAAATGTTTACTGCTGCTGATGCCTTAGGATTTTAGCTTTTATATTTCTCATACATTTGTAATCCTGTAATTCTTTAGTGTATAACTCTAAAGCTCCATAGCCTGTCAGCTCCTGTTCTCCCATTTTATTCAGACAAAACAGTTCCTCTCTAGGCCTGGGACTCAAGGACACCTCCGAAAAATATAAACAAAAAAATATAAACAAAAGTGAGTTCAGGGGGGAGCAAACTGGGGGTATATAACCTCATTACCTGAAGCTGTAATTGGAGGATTAACCCCAATAGGTAAATGGACCAAACTCATAACTGTATGAAAAACTCGTGACCATCGTTCATATTGGATGTAGCCCCTTGGAGGCTTTTGACTGCCCAAGGTGCACCTATTGAAGGCTTTCAATAAATACACGCTTTTTTTTTCCTCTTAATCTTGTCTAGCCTCTGTTTCAGGTAGCCACTCCAAGGCATCGCTGAGAGACAAAAGAGCTCCTGCAATACTTTTTCTTCATATACATCTGTGAAAGACTAGGCCAAGACAGATCAGACGGAAGAGGCAGAAGAAATGGAGTATTGGAGGAGAAAATGAGACAAGGGGTCTGAGATGATCAGGAGAGCAGATAGTTTTCCTCTCTCTCATTATTTTTAAATTTTCAAGTAGTAACAGCATCTAGACAAAACAGGCACAAACCAACATATTAACTAATGTTTCCTATAATTTGACCATAATTCGACCATAATTCAAGACATAATTCAAGAGCTCAGTCAGGAAGACACTGACAGACAGACTTAATCCATCCATATATGGGAGAAATATGATTTAATACTGAAGCCATAAGTCATTTGCACAAACTCAACCAAAAGTCATTTACCACAGTGTATCCTGAGTGTATGACTGATACCAGTCCTAACTTGTGAATTACCTCAGCCCTGCATGTCTGGACAGCAGCTCTGCCTGCCTGTGCTGAGGGTGTGCACCTCATCTGCTCGTGCTCCTGTGTGGGAGCCACGGATCCTAGACTAGGCAAGGGAGTGGAGGAGAAGGAAAAGATGAGGTTGTGGGCTGGACCCAAGAATTCTTGTTTCCTTTCACAACTGTTGCCTGATGTCTCCCTGATGGCCTTTAGCTGCTGAGGGGCCAGGGGTAACTTTCTCAGCTCCAAGGAAAAGGGCAGAAAAAAAAATCCATTGCAGGAAATCACACCCTCTGCTTCCTTCACCTATTTTCCCTGAGTAGACTGGAAGATTTGCTACAGAACAAAGGAAGACTTAGAGGCCCAGGCTTGGATGCAAAAAAGCTTTATTGAGTGTAAAGAAGAAAAGGAGGTGGCTCACAGAGAGCATCAGGTACAGCCACCAAGATGCAGTGGAGCTCCTGCAGAGTGTGCATCTGCCTGCCCAAAAGAGGGAGGAAGGGTCACATGTCCCCACTAGACTGGCCTAGGGAGACACGGACAGCAAAGGAAAGACAAAAAAAAGTGGAAGAAGGGAACAATAGCTTGATGCTGTAAAGACAATGTCCCAAAGCTCTATCTCCTGCCCAGATCCAGGTTCTCAGGTCTTGGAGGTTCTTGCCTGAGGAGGTTACCAGCAGATTTAGCAGGGACGACACCTGTTGCCACCGTAGCAGTTGGTGATGCAGGAGATGTCAAAGCCCCCAGAGTTGATGGGCACTCCACCACAGCTGAGGATGCTGCCAACGGCAGCGGAGGTGGAGGATCCCAGCACGGTGTTCTGTGGGTAGGAGCTGAGGATGGGGCCGGGCAGGGTCACCACCACGGGCGAGGGCTGGATGGCCACGGTGGAGCTCTGGCACTGCCTGACACAGCACTCATTGCAGCTGTTGGCCAGCGGGCAGGGGCCGCAGGGCTGGCAGCAAGGGTTGCAGGGCTGGCAGCAGGACATGGCTCGGGGTCACAGGTGCACCTGGCACAGAGGGCAGGGAGAAGCAGAAAGTGAGAACACATGAGAAGCAGCTCCACACCCAAACACCCTGCAGCCAAGGCACCTCCTGGCCCCCCTTGCACTGGCCAGCTCAAAGCCCAGGAGCTGCCTCAGCCAAGTCCCAGCCTCTCTCTGTCTGCACAAGACCTTCTCTCCCCTGGCCTCTCCCAGCAGGAGCATCTCCCAGCCCTGCGCTATGACAGCCCCTATCAGCTGAGACCTACAGCCAGGAAAGAGCTGGTCTTGAAGCAGGAGGAGGGGGACAAGAGGCTTCCAACTCACCTGATTCCTAAGAAGAAGGAGGTGAGAGAAGTGTGTGAGAGAGCAGAGACTTGGGCTGCCTTTTATAGCAGTCCTGCACTGCCTCAGGCCCACAGGCACCTTAGTGGAAGTCATAATTTTCTGACCAACTCATGTCAAATGTGCACCATCCCAGCTAATGGTAGGGGCTGTGTCCTGGTTTCCTGCACTGCTGCCTTTTCATTTCCTGGCTTCTGCCACATGCTTTCCTATATGAAGATCTCATTCTGTAAGTGCTGGGATGAGAGGCTCAGGGATTTCTGAGGCAGAAGTCTCAGATCAAGGACTGTTGGCATTCCTTGTGGGCGGGTGATGTTCACTTGGGTCATTTCTGAGCATTTTGTTTTCATCCAAGTTGTCAGGAAATGGGCACCCCTTTTGTGCTTCTTGCCCACATACCCAAGGACTGCCACATGAGGGGACATGACAGAGCTTCTTCCCCTCTGCTCCTTCTTACCACCTGTTCTCTCTGTCTCCCCAGGCCAGTCTAGTGGGGATATTTTGCCCTCTTTCCCTCTGCATGGCAGGCAGATGGACACCCTGCAGGAGCTCCACTGCATGTTAGTGACTGCCCCTGGTGGTCTCCTTTTCTTCCTTAGACTCATTAAAGTTGTTGTGCTCTCATGCCTTGGCCTCCAAGTTCTCCTTTTTTCTGAGGCAACTCTTCCAATCTGCTCATGTACAAAGTTAAACAAGGCAGAGGGTGGGAGTCCCTGCAGTGGATTTTCCTCTGTGCTCTTTGTCTTGGAGCTAATGAAGACATCCTTGACTACTGGACAAACAGAGGCCACCAGTGAAACCACAAGTTCAAAGGGCGGCAGCAGTGGGAATGGAATACAAAAATTCTTTTGCCTTCAGCCTTGAGTAATGCTCTAATCCGTGTCATCCCCTGGATATCCGTGGTCTCCTGCACGCAGAAAAGGAACTCTTCAAGGCGCTGCTGGGCTCAGAAAAACAACTCAGGTACAGAGTGTCCTATGAAACCTGTAAGGTTACACAGATGCTCCTCCTGCCGTCAGTTCAGGGCAGAGACATGATCTTTCTCCACCTTACTGGCCCCTATGCACATCTTGCTATGTCCAGAAACCAAGGCTTCACCTGTTCCTAATGAGTCCCAAGCACTGGTCTCAGTTGCCAGCACTCAAATCATCACCAGTTCCCCTTCACTCAGTGTGTGACCCCCACGGGCAGCCCCTCCTTGTGGGTCCTTGTGCCGAAAAACTCCCGGTGCCCTTGGTAGGTCCCATATAATGACTAAAATACTGTGATGAGGTCCTCCCCAAGCCTCCTGTTCTCCAGGGAGAAAAGGCTACACTCCTTCAGTCTTTCCTCATAGCAGAGGATCTCCAACTCTCTGCTTTTCTTTGACACACACGATGGGGTGGGAGCGGCTGCTGGATCAGGATCAGCCGCAGCCACATCAGGGGACTTGAATAAAGCTATGCCTTTTTTGGTGCAGGAGGACCAGTCAGCAGGAGAACCAGCTGGGTGAACACAACCACAAACTCAATGTCCACATGACCAGGGCTTGCAGGAAGCAATGGTTTTCCTTTGTGACAATGGTGTAACGGAGCAGTTTGCTGATTGTGAGAAGTCAATTACAGGACATCACTGACAGGTTCATGAACTCAGTGGTAGTCAGAAAGGGAAAAATGACTGTGCCAGCAAGAAGGCAACACAAATGTTGTTTTTCTTTTTCTGGTGACAAGGAAAGTCTCCATCAACTTTGATGCAACAGTGGAGGAGTGCCAGATCTCCACAAAGGAAACCCAAGGAGGAAGAACNTCATTTACCATATTGTCAAGCAAAGCTGTTACTTTGTCTTTAGGGCAACCAGCCTGATGTGGGAATGGATGGAAATCTGTCCCTTCCGGGTTTGACAAATTCGAGGCAAACCTGGCTCACCTTTACAGACAGTACCAAAGATGCTTCATAGGGAGCATAGAGACCTTGATGGACTTTGAGACCTGGGCCTGTGCAAAACTCATGAAGTCCAAGAAGATCATGTGAAAGGTTCTGCACCTGCGTTCAGGGCAAGACCAAGGAAAAATACAGCATGGGTGGGGAAGGGATTGAGATCTGCCCTGCAGAGAAGGATTCTGGGTTTTGGTGCGCAAGAAACTTGACATGACCAGGCAATGTGTGCTTGCAGCCCAAAAACCAACCATATCCTGGGTTGCATCAAAAGAAATGTGACCAGCAGGCTGAGGGAAGCTATTCTCCTCCTCTAGTTCCCTCTCATGAGATCCCAGCTGGAGTACTACTTCCAGCTCAGGGACCCCCAATATAAAAGGCCCATAGGAAGGATATGGAGCTGCTAGAAAGTGTCCAGAAGAGGCCTGCGAAGATGATGAGAGGGCTGGAACACCTCTGCTACAAAGACAGGTTCAGAGAGTTGGGGTTGTTCATCCCAGAAAAGAAAAGGCTCTGGAGAGACTTTATAGGACCTTCCAGTACCTAAAGAAAGCTACGGGGCCCTTTACAAGAGCGTGTAGTGATAAGAAAAAGGGGAATAGCTTTAAACTGAAAAAGTAGTTTTAAATTAAATATTAGGAAGAAATTATTTACTGTGATGGTGGTAAGGCACTGGAAGAGGTTGTCCTGAGAAGTTGTGGCTGCCTCTTCTCTGAAAGTGTTCAAGGCCATGCTGGACAGAGCTTGGAGCAACCTGGTCTAGTGGAAGGTGCCTCTGCCTGTAGCAGGGGGTTGGAACTAGGTTATATTTAAGGTCCTTTCAAACACAAACCATTCTATTAAAATATTTTATCTTATCACAGCTGAAATGGGAAGTGTAATCCCATCCTGGGACTCAGGAGAGTAACAAACACATGCTGGATGTTCTCTCATCGCCTTTTCCTTTTCTCCGAGGCAATAACCCCAGTCTCTCACAGGAAAGGGATCATTGCAGCATGCTGCTCCTCTGAGCTCCCACCTCTCCTGCAGCCTGGAGTTCATGGGGAACAGCCTTTAGTGCTTGAACCTCAGAAATCTGAGACTACAAAGACAACTAGTTGAGATTTTCTGCACTGTCCTTTCTGGTTGGGCTGGGAGAGAGGAGCAGGGAGGGATGGAAGGCTGGAGAAAGAAGCTGTAAACCGGACACTGGTCTCCAGGCAAACAAGTACAAGGGCCAATTGATGCCACTGCCCACAGTCCTCTGAGGGGAAAAACAGTGGGAGAAGGCAACTATTCCTGCTGGAACAGCTAGGAAGCAGAAAAAACCTTTGAATATGCTCTAGAAATACCCTAAAAATACAGCCATCCAAGCCATCCAATGTCCTCGGTAGGTCCTTCAGGAAATGAAACACATGGAGGCTATTATGGTGATTTCATAATGTTAGTATCATCAGATGATGTCTGGATGAGGTCCTGCGACAATAACCACGGTTCAGCAAAGTCCAGCAATCACCACGTGTGCTCACAGAGATGAGACAGGTCCCAGGTCAAGTAAGGAATTTACATGCGTATCAAAGTCCAAATTCAGAGCAATGGGGTCCTGGCCAGATACAGGCATGGATGTGTGACAGCTGGAGATCTAACTCAGATTACAAGCACTAGGACCTAATCTGGAGAGGTGCTCCAAGAGGAAGAGGAGTTGGTTCTGCTTGAAGCCTCCCAGCAGAACTGCCTGGCAAAGATCTCAGCAAGGACACCGAAGGGAAGGGAGAAGCACTCAGCTATGCAACCTTTATGTTGGGTTGGTCCAACTGTCCTACATGTCTTAGCAGAGCAACACCTGAACACGGGTCAGGTCCATTACCCATTTGCTGGGAGGTCTCAGCCCTGCCTCACTCAGCACCAGGCTGCTGAGCTGTAGAAGTGCATCAGGCACTGCCTGGACAGGAGGACCCTGTGTCCCTTCCCCGTCACCAGCAACGTTACACCAGAAGGGATCGATTAGGGATGACAGCCTGCAGGAGTGCACAGACATTCTTGGCCTTTCTACCTAAATATAAAGCAAGAAATGAAGGGTGCAGGAGGCAGAGGCTGCATTTCAATTCTCTGGACAATTCTCTGCAAGGTCGAAGGGGCAGCTGGCAACACTGTGGGGCTCCAGGACACACCAGGGGAGAGTCCCCCACCATGGTCTGCCCGTGCTTTCAGGATGAAGGTCTCACAAGCCCACACTGACACGTGTGCTCTGCATGGAACCTTCACACTGGCAGAACAGACTCAAGTACACCACGGAAGGACAGAGGACATACAGAGAGTGCACAGAGATGTGATGAGGTCAATGAGACTGCACAATTTTTTTGAGTACTCTTAGTACAGCACTAGGGTCAAGCCCTCCCAGCAGAAGCCCACCTGAGTACAACACTGAATGTTGATTACAGAGTGAAGAAGGAAGCAAAAGAAAAAATGTGTCATGTCACATGCAGACCCTGGGCATGTGTACAAGAAACACCGGAGCAGGGTCTATTTCCAGCCACCAGAGGAGTCCAGAGGAATGACACAGGTACAAATCACCTGCCTGCATGGGATGCCAACAGCCTTTGATCTAAATCCTCTTTGTCCACTGATGTCTTTCTGCCCTGAAATGCTTGATGCTCTCATCCTGGCACTTTGAGAAATAACACTTCATGCAGGAAAGCACATGGAATTAGCCAGGAAATGAAAAGGTAGCACTACAAGAAACCAAGACACAGCCCCTACCATTAGCTGGGATGGTGCACATTTGACATGAGCTGGTCACAAAATTATTACATCCTCAAAGGTACCTGTGGGCCTGAGGCAGTGCAGGACTGCCATAAAAGGCAGCCCAAGTCTCTGCTCTCCCATCCACTTCTCTCACCTCCTTCTCCTCAGGAATCAGGTGAGTTGGAAGCCTCTTCACCTCCTCCTCCTCCTCCTCCTCCTCTTCCTTTTCTCTACTTCTTCAAGACCAGCTCTTTCCTGGCTGTAGGTCTCAGCTGATAGGGGCTGTCATAGCGCAGGGCTGGGAGATGCTCCTGCTGGGAGAGGCCAGGGGAGAGAAGGTCTTGTGCAGACAGAGAGAGGCTGGGACTTGGCTGAGGCAGCTCCTGGGCTTTGAGCTGGCCAGTGCAAGGGGGGCCAGGAGGTGCCTTGGCTGCAGGGTGTTTGGGTGTGGAGCTGCTTCTCATGTGTTCTCACTTTCTGCTTCTCCCTGCCCTCTGTGCCAGGTGCACCTGTGACCCCGAGCCATGTCCTGCTGCCAGCCCTGCAACCCTTGCTGCCAGCCCTGCGGCCCCTGCCCGCTGGCCAACAGCTGCAATGAGTGCTGTGTCAGGCAGTGCCAGAGCTCCACCGTGGCCATCCAGCCCTCGCCCGTGGTGGTGACCCTGCCCGGCCCCATCCTCAGCTCCTACCCACAGAACACCGTGGTGGGATCCTCCACCTCCGCTGCCGTTGGCAGCATCCTCAGCTGTGGTGGAGTGCCCATCAGCTCTGGGGGCTTTGACATCTCCTGCATCACCAACTGCTACGGTGGCAACAGGTGTCGTCCCTGCTAAATCTGCTGGTAACCTCCTCGGGCAAGAACCTCCAAGACCTCAGAACATGATTCTGGAAGAATATGATTCTGGGCAGGAGATAGAGCTTCTGGACATTCTATTTACAGCTTCTGGATGATGTTTCTTTCTCCTAGTATTCCATCTTCTTTCTGTGCTGTCCGTGTCTCCCCAGGCCAGCCTGTTGCCCTCCCTTCGTCTTTAGGGCAGGCAGATGGATAGCTTGCAGGAGCTCCACTGCATCTTAGTGGCTGCTCCTGGTGCTCTATGTGAGCCATGTCCTTTTCTTTAAACTCAATAAAGTACTTTTGCATCCAAGCTTAGGCCTCTGAGTCTTCCCTAATTTTCCAGCAAATCTTCCATATTGCTTAGGGAAAAAGGTGGAGGAAGCAGAGGGTTCGACTCCCTCAAAGCTGACAAAGTCATCCTCGGCTACTCAACAGCCAAAGGTCATCAGGAAGACCATGGCTCCAAAGTTTGGCAACAGTTGTGAAGGGGAAAAACCATGTCTGGGAACAGCCTACAACCTCACCTCTTCCTTCTCCTCCCCTCCATTGCCTGGCCTACAATCGGTGGCCTGCACACAGGAGCACAGGTAGATGAGATGCACTCCCTCAGCACAGGCAGGACCCAGCCGATGTCCAGACATGCAGGGCTGAGGTAATTCACAAGTTTGCTATCAGCCATACTCACGCTAATGCAGTGGTAAACGACTTTCAGTTGAATTTGTGCAAGCGTCTTATGGTTTTATTATAAATTTGTAACATTTCTTGCATGTATGAATGTATGTAATCTGTCCATCAAGCTCTTCCTGGATGAGGTCTTTGATCAAACCAGTGCTCACTGCTGCTGGATTAACCTTTGGTCAACAGTCCATGCCCTCTTTGTGACCTCATCCCTGTGTTTGCACCGTACTGTGTTGTGCTTGTCTCCAGGAGACAGAACAAGGATGTTTGTTGCAAAAATGGGATGCCTACCTCTGTAGGCCCGTTGTTCAGCCGCAGCTTGTTTCTTCTCACAGTGCCTTTTCACCAACAGTCCTTGGTTGGCTCCATGGCTATATGGCTATCAGTGTCTGAGACACCTTGTCATCTCGGCTTCTGCACCACCTGTGGCTCGAACATCGATATGGACTTGAATTGAAAAGGGAGAAGTAGAAAAAGAGAGAGAGAGAGAGAAAGGGGAAAAGCTATATAAGTTATCTCTGAATTGGGGGTTAATGTCTTTATAATGTCCCCCATTTTAATATACAATCTGAATACAAAAATAAAAGGCAAAAAGGTTAACATCAGAAAGACAATCACAGGGTGCAAAGCTTTATTAAGAATTTCAGTTGCTCTTGGTGACCATCCAACTAAAATGTCCCAACAATGGTGTTCCCTGTCTTTCTTTGGTTGCTCCATCACCCAGTGGATTTTTCCACATCAAGATGAATGGTGATCAAAATTTTCTGTCTGTTTTCCGGAGCTTCCTTCAATAGCAGTGTCTTAAGTTACAATATAAGATGTACCTAAAAGTATGTATTTTATCACCATCTTAATAAGCTGTTAAAACGAGGTGGGGCAGTGTTCCTTATCTCCTTCATGACTCATCCCTGATAAACTCCAGGGGATAATTCAGGGGATATCTTTTGTTAATGGGCCATTGAGTCTCACCGCATTACTGATAAAATTACATTATGCCATTGTGAAATGCTCCACCCAGAGGGAGGAACCAAGCATTCCTACCTGAATATAATCTGAGGTTTTGGAACACCAGAGGCAGCCTTATCCAGTGAATTCCCAGAGGACAAGAACTCCATAACCACCACTGGACCTTCAGAGGAAGACCACATACTTCTACAGGATCACTGCTTCAACAGAACCACATCTGTCCCTCCAGGAGTACTGCAGCCACCATTTAATTGGACTGCTATCAACATCCTGACCAACAGGGTGTCAGGTTGTATTCTGAATCTGTCAGTGTTTTTGTACTACTGCATTTTATTTTAATTTTCCTATTAAATTGTAGTTCTAACTTCAGATCTCCCACTCGTTTGCTTTCAAACTAGCACAAGAAGTTTTCACATCCAAATGAGATTCATTCAGTAGGAATAGACTGCTGGTCTTAAGTCAGTGTATAATTAAATCATAACAATTGGTAAGATATAAGAGGAGCTGAATAACTAAAATCACATCCCATAATGTCAACAAAGTTACAAACACAAATATTAGGGTACTTCTATCTTCAGTAATGTTGTCTACAAATAAAAAATCACAAGGGGTTCTCACACAGGCACATCCATCCCATTGGGCCCACACTCTGTGCTCCAGGGGCTAGAGTGCATCTCCGTTGGGATTTAATCCTGACACACGGATTGGGCATGTGGTATATACTGAAGCATCATGTATTGTTTCAACAAAAACTGTGGGTTTACCGTTAGCAGGGTCATAAAAGAAAATAAATAGTTGCTGCTATTATCTAGTTGCTAGGAGTGGAATTCCCTTTCGAATTTAGTTGTGTTATCCCAAGTTAGCTTTTGAATGCCGCCTTCCTTTGTAATTGCTGCCCCAGTAAATTGCACCCGCAAGAGAGAAGTGCGTGTGGTGCAGAATGCATGTGGTTACCATATTGATTAGCATAAACAAAAGAAGTGAGGGTTTCAACCCTGTGGGTTGAGCTTATTGATGTGTGAACCAAATTTGCTTCCTGCTGACAATAATTGCTCCTACAAAAATGATAAGCAGTTCTTTGATGAGTAACTCAATCTTCAGTGGGATGTGCTGGCACAATTGCTGGTAATGTTCCTGGAAAGATAAAACACTACAAGTCTCAGCAGAGCTGGCCCAGACAGGTTACCCATAAGTTGCTCAAGGTGTATAAAAGCTTGAAGTTGTTGCAGTTAGACACAGCCTGGGGAGAAAAGAGGCAGCCGAACCCAGGAAGAACAGGATTGAATGACTTATTTATTTATATACAGATGGGTTTTTATACCCTAGGTGGTTGGGATGGTATAAGGTCATCGGATCCCTGGCCATCCACCCCTCAGGATGATTGGCCAGGTCCTAAAACACCCATTCCCAAACAATCCCTCAGATTAACAACAACAAGGTGCAAAACTTCTCACAGGTGCAAGATAGCAGAATTATTTACAAAAGCTCTCTAGCTGTTTTTCAGCTAGCTTCCGTGAGAAAGTGAGGATACACACTGACAAGCAGAAAACTGGAAAATCTCCTTGCCACCAAGCTTTCAGTGTCCATATGAAGTAATTACAAAAGTACCTTTTGCTACTCAGAGTATTTCTGTTCTGTCTCTTTAAGTGCAGTTGAGTTGAGTAATAAAGCTGACTTTGGTCCATCAGGGCCAGTTTGGCCTTGACATTCCTCAGGTGTAATCTCAACTTCTAGTTCATGAACTGCTTGCCACACTACTGTTGCTGCTTCACCCACTTTTTCAGAGGGGGCGGTGGTGGTGTCTCCTGCAACCAGAATATTACACAATTACATGTCCAGAGGAAGTGAGACTGTCTGTAAATGTTTGGCAAGCACAGCCTGTGCTATCATAGGGGAATGTTTATAGCCCTCTAGGAGTCTGATAAAGGTGTATTGTCCTCCCTTCCAGGCAAGTGCAAATTGAGCCTTGTCATGTTCCTGGCATGGAATCATAAAAAATACATTTATTTTACATCCAGGGTTGCTATACACGAGTGGGAGGCCCTCTAAATTTGAGTTACCAGTTCTGCAGAATTTAGCACAGCAGCAGCTAAAGGCACACTACTGGCACTCAATTGCCTGTAATAAACTGTAAGACAGGACTCTTCAACTCTTTCAGGAGCCAGAAAGGAGAATTAGAGCAGGAGTGTAAGTGAGCCTTTTCTCCAGGTCTGTTACCACCCCATCAATGCCCAAGCACATGGCTGCTTTGAGTGTGGCTGTAAGGTTTGCAGTATTGGGTACCCCAGCTGTTAGTGGGGCCAAATTGGCTGGAACTACAGAAACTCCCCCTCACGCCACAGCAAAAGTCCAGCACCAAGACACACCAGCAATCCTTGAATCAGGGAATGCAGTCACCACATGAAGAAAGAACACTGCAGTCTCTGGATTTCTTTTAGGATTAGGGTTAACATTTGAACTGGAGAGCCACACGCTCCCGACCAGCAGACACCAGGTTTGATGACTAAGAACATCGAAACCCAGAATATTTTCATTGTGATCTTTAATTGCAAAGCGAGTAGCTGACATCCACTTCTCACCATAAATTGCCCTTATCAGTTCAGTATGTAGCGCTCCATTTGCTTTGGTGATTTTAACTTTGCCATCCCGTACACACAACTTCTCAGGATCTCACTGCATTAGTACTGAATGTTGTGCTCCTATATCTATTAAAAATTTTATTAACTGTTGATGAGAACCCACTAAAATCCTAATATCTGGGCCATTATTATGTCTGCATTGATAGGATTCCACTTGTTGGACTTCAGTCTTGCCTGGCTTGTGGCCATAATGCTCTTGCAATTCAGTCACCTGAATCTGATCAAATGGGGTCATTTTTCACGTGTGATTTACTGCTGTACCCCGAGGTTTTCTAGTGGATCAGGCTTCAAGAATGGGGGAATTTGAAAGAGAGAAAGAATCATCTTTCCCCAGTTCCTATCATCAGGATCACCCTTCTTGAAAGGATCTAAACTTCCTGCCTAATAAAGAGGCAGCTTTATGAGTTAAGGTTCTCTCTAATCACATATCATCAGGAACACCCCTGGTCCTCAGTATCCTTGGGCTTCTGCCTCAGACAGCATAATGTGATCATCACCCACCAGGAATACTCCACACATATGCAATTTCCAACTCCCTTTCCAGCTCCCATGGAAGTCTTCTATACTTCTGCTGGAACTTTGATATCTTGGTCACTGTATATGGAACAGCTTAAGCAGGAATTTACTGTATGTGACCATCTGTGGTTTTAGTTTTAATTATGGGTTGTAATGTAACTCCATTCTCATCAGATGTCAATGCAAGTGTTCTGTCTCACTCTTTATCAGAATAATAGACCTTTTTATTGTCTTTGAACCCTATGATTCAATAAAAAAATTCAGTTACCAGACCATGTTTCTGCAATTGGTCTCGATTCTACACCCTGCAATTCCTACCATAAGATTCTTTCTCTCATATGCATCCTGAAGTTTCTCCTAAAGTCTCCTGGCATGGTAGCTCTTTACAGCAAGCAAAGCCTCCACCTGCAGCCTCTTTTGCATGTCCTGATCAGGCTCAGCAGCAAGCAACGCCTTCTCCCAAATCCTGCTCGTTCTCTCTTCATTTAACTCATCCTGCAAGCCTCTTACCAAACCCCGCACAGATCTAGTAATTTCTCCCTCCATTCGTTTATTGGTGTGCCTCTCCATTTGGGCAGTGGTTAAAGCCACTCCTGAAATTATATATAACACTGCTTTTCCTTTTCCCTTCTGTACTTTTGTTCCTCTAACATTGCATTTATCAGTTTAACAACAGATTATACAAATAATATAAAACAGATTATACAAATAATTTGCACATTCTGTGCCCAGGGGAGTCAGGCAGGCATCATATCCTCTCAGCTCTTCCAGAAACGAGAAGCAGCCAGGAACCGACATTTCCATGACAGTTGTGGCTTGCAGCTGCTGTGTCCATCACAGCTGTTAAAAGCCAAAGGATAAATTCCGAGCACTCCCTGCCTGGAACTCAGGTGTAAAGTGATGGTATCCTGCATGGAACCCTTCAACCACAGCATCCTGTCTGTGATGTCGGTAAAAATGTGGCATCCCACCCCTAAGGGAAAGGGAGCACCCAAGATTTGCTAATGCCCATAGTCAAAAACCATGGCAGAATAACAATAACAAAAGTTAGAAGGCCTACAAAAACTTATTAGGCTTTATGGCACACTTGGCATAGAAATTGGTGTAAGTTATCTTTTACTATTAAAACACTGTAGTGCATTGCTGCTGGAGATTAAGATTTTTCCTTTTTTTTTTTTTCTTTCTCCCAGGGAATTTTTCTCCCATCTGCTGCCTAAGAGATGGGAACAACTCTTAGTAAATATTTAGTAGAGACAAAAGATGTGGCCAGGATGGAGAGGAGTGAGGAAGGGGTGCAGTTGGCTGCAGTCTCTTAGTCGGGGAGTGAGCTTGGTGGCTGGGGGAGGATTTCTCTTGGGAAGTGCAGAGATACCACGAGACTGGGCTGGGGGTCAGGGCTGGCCTCAGCCCTCTCTCGCCCTCTCTCTTGGGGGATTGGAGGGGAGACAGTTTTGGTCTTGGTGCCGGGCTGCTGCTGCAGGTAAAATTCACTGCTACTGCAGAGTTTTGTCCTTCACTGCTTCTCTTTACCATGGGTGAGCCTCTGCTTGTAAGAGCAGCTGTTGAACTGCGACAATTTCTACACCCGATCTCACTGGGAGGGATGCTTACCATCTGCTTGGGTGCCCCACGGGAAGCTCAGGGCCCCAGTGAGCTCCTTCTCTCCAGAGGTAGCATTTCCTTGCTGCTTGCAGGAGCCTGGCTGCCGCTGCCATCCCCAGGACATCACACAGGAGAGGTGAGAGACAGGGGAAAACCCCAAACAACCCCCTCCCTCCACCTTCTCTCTCCTTTTGGGGCCACCCAGCCCCACTGTTTTCTGCCCCTGCTTTGGCGGTTTTTGCTGCATTTTAATTCGACACCCCACATCTGCCTG
Organism: Melanocharis versteri; assembly: GCA_013397845.1. Classification (NCBI taxonomy): domain Eukaryota; kingdom Metazoa; phylum Chordata; class Aves; order Passeriformes; family Melanocharitidae; genus Melanocharis; species Melanocharis versteri. The sequence goes on from VZTG01010445.1 coordinate 14,862, forward strand.
GACCCCCACTGCTCCTGCCATGGCTTCAGGGTTTTTTGCTATGCTTCGTTTGCCACCCTGAGTGTGCTTGCCTCTGCTGTTCCAGCCTCTTGCTCCAAGGTTCCTGCCACAGTCCATTTCGCCACCCGGAGCGGCACTGCGACCGGCTGGTTCCCACGAGGTTCGCTGAGGGAGCCGCCTCCCCTCTCCTCTATGGCCTGAGCCGCCATTGCCACGCTGAGAGGAGGCCGAGCTCGCGCCACAGCGCCCCCTGCAGCCGCGGAGGAATCATCGCACCCGCCCTGCCCGGCCGGGAGCCACCAGCGCCCCTGCTGGCTGTGAGCGGAACTGCACCAAAGGGGAAAGCGCCTGCAGCCGAGAGAAGGCTGGGACTGGGTTTCTGGTTCTGTTTGTTGTTGCTGCCGGAGTTGTTGTTTGTTTGCCTCGTTATATATATTCCAGTAAAGAATCGTTATTCCTTTTCCTATATATTTGTCTGAAAGCCCCATAATTTCAAAGTTATAATAATTTGGAGGAAAGGGTGTAATATTTTCCATTTCAGGAAGGTTCCCACCTTCCTTGGCAGACATCTGTCTTTTAAATGAAGACAATTGTCAACACGGGGTAGAGTGAAAGAGAAGCAAGAGACAGACATTAAATGAGCGAAAGAAAGGAAGACAAATCACCAGTCCTGGCTCCAGCATTGATTCAGCTGATGGCGTATCCAGGCAGAACAAGGACATTTGTCCCAGAAAAGTGCTGTCCTACCTCCACATGGCCCCTTCTCCAGCCACATCCCGTTTGTTCTCACAGTGTCTTCTTACCAAGAACCCTAGGGTGGCTCCACAGCCATCAAGATGTGGGTTTGAGATGTGTTCCTCATCTTCTATGCTCCTACCAGTGCTCAGTGAGATGGACACAAATGGTGCCTGTGCCATGAATTCTGGCCAGGAAGAGCATGGGGGGAACCAAACAAGGTCCATGGAACATTGTGTGCCTGAGCTGTTATTTTGAGCCCAGCTGTACCTTCAGGGATTCCTGAAGATGCTGTGAGAAAAAACAGGATGTGACTGGAGAAGGGGCCATATAGAGGTAGGCAGCTTGATTCTAGGACAAACATCCTTGCTGTAGTTCCTGGAGAGAAGCACAACACGGGATAGCATGACAGGAATGAGGCCACAAAGTGGGCATGGACTGTAGGAGGGGATTAAGGCCACCAAAGACCCCTGAAGCCTCTGACCCATTTCCAGAGAGGTCTGAAAGAACAGGCTGTGCATGAGAACTCGTTTGCATAGAAAGTGAGAAACCTATCTTTGGGGCAGAGAAGGCTATCCATAAAAAGGTGTCCCCCCACGTCAGGACACTGCCCTCAGGACCTTGGACATCCAATGGACTGGACTGGCACAGATGGATGGATGCTGAAACCAGGACTGACATCTCACCTGCTGGATTGATGCTGGTACTGGGACTTATTTTTCTCTCTGGTTCTCTCTCTTTCTATCTTTCCCTTTCTTTCTTTCTTTTTCTTTCTTTCTTTCTTTCTTTCTTTCTTTCTTTCTTTCTTTCCTTCTTTCTTTCCTTCTTTCCTTCTTTCCTTCTTTCTTTCCTTCTTTCTTCCTTTCCTTCTTTCTTTCCCTTTTCCCCTCATTAATTCATCTCTCCCTCTTTAATTTCTCTCTTCCCTTTCACCAAGCCACTTATCCCAAAACACACTGCCATGTGTTTATATTGTAGGCCTGGGACTACTATAGCATACCAATCTCCACACCAAGTGTGCAATTTACTAATAAAACTTTCAGATTTTATGCAGACCCTCTGACTTCTGCCATTCCTTTTGCCTGTGAGCATTTATGATCCTTGACTGTTTTCTACACCTTAAGGGGGCAAGCCCACGGCCTGCATAACTTGATTGGCAGATGCTGATCCCGAATTTTGCATCACCTCAGCCCTGCATGTCTGGACAGCATCTGGGTCCTGCCAGGTGCTGAAGGACTCTATCAGGTACCTGCCTCATCTGCCTTTGACCACATGTGCTGCTCATGGACCCTAGACTGGGTAATGCAGGGAGGAAAAGGAAGAGATGAGGCTGTGGGCTGTTCCCAGACATTGCTGCTTCCTTTCCCCGCTCCTGCCACCCTTTGGAGCCATCTTTTCCCTGTTTGCCATTGGCTGTGGAGTAGCCAGGGATGTTATCCAGCAGCTCCAAAGGAAAAGGAACAAAGGAAAATCCACTACAGGGAGTCCCACGCTCTGCCCCTCCACCCTTTAACCTGAGAAGACTGGGAAGAGTTGCCATGGAAAGAAGGAGCACTCAGAGGCCAAGGCTTGGATGCACAACTTTATTGAATGTAAGGTAGAAACAGAGGTGGCTCACAGAGAGCACCAGGAGCAGCCACTAAGATGCAGTGGAGGTCCTGCGGGGTGTCCATCTGCCTGCGTGGAAGAGGGAGGGAGGGCAACATGTCCCCCAGGCTGGTCTGGGGAGACATGGACAGCAAAGGAAAGAAAAAAAGTAGAAGAGAACAACGGCTCAGACACTAAATACAATGTCTTAAAGCTCTATCTCCTGCCCTGAACCAGGTCCTGAGCTCTTGGAGGTTCTTGCCAGCAGATGGAGATCTTGCCAGGATGTTGCCAGCAGATTTAGC
>VZTG01010447.1:0-96862 GCA_013397845.1 Melanocharis versteri
AATGTTTAACTGCAGTCAGATTTTATGCCTCCTTCTTGATAGGCAAAACTATTCCTACATTGTGTCCAGTTAATTTTGAATTTTAGCTTTTTAGCTGTCATGTAAATTTAGAATGATCATCACTGATTTAAAAACTTCGGTACTTTATTCTGCTATATTTATTACTCAGATGAATTTTGAACTGTTCTAATGATCTGAATAAAGGATATATTGCAGTGTTGTGTCAGTACATTTCTACAAAATTTTTGATATGTGAGATGAAATAACCATTTTTTTAAAAATCTGCCTTTTATGTAATAGGCCTCCTTTCTTTTATCTATATGGAAGATTTTTTTAGTTTATTTTTTCCCCCAGAGGCTGAGTATTTCTTATGATGCTGTTGTACTTCCAAATTCAGTAGAACATAAAAAACTACAATGTTTAGAAGCAGCACTATAATAAAAACTTGAAACTCTTAAAAACGGCAATTTTTTGTTTTAATTCATTCAAGCTGTAAGAGCAACACCTTTTATACTTTTTTTATGCTAGTTTAGTAGAGGTTTTTTTGTTGTTGTCGTTAAAATCTGCTGCAAGTGGTGTTGCAGGTGTATTTTTTTTGAGTTTACGCCTCTGATGTTAGTGTTGTCCCTCTGAGGATTTTCCACAAGGTTATGTAGTTTGCTCATGACTACAATAAGCACTGCTGTTGCCAGCAGCAGTGTACGAAGTGAGTTTTCTCATTCTTGGTGCTCTCATGCCACGTGTTACTAGTGGGGAGCACCACAGTGTTGAAGATACCAGCCTACTTCAGTGCAGGAAAGTAAGAATAAATTGGTATGAAAATGAGTTTGCGGATTGACCGGCTTTTCTAAGCCCACTGATAGGTGGAGGAGCTGCCGGAGTTACTTAATGTTTAATTCCAGGCAGCAGAGAAAGAGAACAGATTTTCCCAATATGACCTCTCTGTTAGAAGGAAGAAATTTAGTTGAATTGAGTCTTACTGTGACCTTAAAATGCAGCCTGCTAAGTGGCTCATTTTGTTACTCACAGTTGGCTCTGGAAGATGTTTATAAACAGGACTTTTTTCCCTCTTTTTTTTCCTTTTTTTTTCTTTTTACTTACTGCTTTTTTTTCTGTTTTGTCTTTGAATGTCTCTTTATCTTCAAACATCTCTTTATCTTCAGAGAAGGAAATTGCCCATATCCAAAATAATGGAGAAGCCTTGGGCTGGATTATGATTCTAAACAGACTATTGGCAAAATATTTTCGTAAGTTTTGTAAAATAAGCTTGGTCATTGTGTTTGGCACTCCTGCAAACTCGAACCACTCCCTTTAGAAAGTACTACTCCAGTTTCCTTGGCTCCCAAATAATTATATTAGGTTTTACAATGAAAATATCACTTGGCTTAAAGGTAGGAGTAGGATATTCCTACTCCTGTGAATGGAAAAGCTGGTACTTGTGGTGTAGTGGGGTAACCATGGTGTTTTAGCAGCCTCAGCGTAGAACAGATGTTAGGAGTGGGTTAGGAATTGGTTTACTTTGTATCTCAACTGTGCCAGCACAATTCAGAGAGTTTAAGTCTTAGAAGCCTTTGGTTATTCTTTTTCCGCATTCTGGAGGAGAGTGTAGCATGGTGCTAAAAAATGTGCTTTATCCCTAAACTTAATTTATTTTCCTTCTTTTTGCCATGCTTGTATTTCTTCTAGACTGCTTTGGTAGGCTGAGAACCCAGCAGAGGCCACTTGATCTGGGTTCCCACGTGCAGCACCTGGACTGAGCAAAGGAGGGAACAGTTCATTCCCCACAGCCCTGGGTCAGTGTAAGGGCAGAGCAAGATTGGGCATTGAAGCTCTGGATTTCTGCTCTTAACATGGCCTTTAATGTGAGAAGATTAATTTTCAGAGACTTCATCCATTGCTTTGAGGAGACCAAGTGCTGTGTTCTTTAAGCCACCCTGTCAAATTTCAGCGTTAAAGCCCTGACTGTGAAAGAGTTAACATACACAGCTAAAAGAGTGTTCTTCCAGTTTTGTTCTAGGAAACAGCTGAGGGTTTTTTTCCCTAAAAATTTCCAAAGAAGGTCTGCCATCTGGTATGGAAAATTTTAGTCCAGATTTAATTTGGCAAAAATTTGACCAATTAAAAATAGTTGTACCATCTTAAATATATGGCAGGCTTCATTGTAGACAGTGCTACCAGTAGTGCTTGTAATATCACCAGTTACATGGTAGTACTTTATATACTTGTTATACTGACGTGTTCTTCCAATACCTTGAAATCTAAGCAGATAAGCAACAGGGCAATGAGAATAACTTTTAGTCTGACTCATTTGCTCCCTTTTCTGTCAGTGGTAATGCATGTAACAGTAGCAGCTGTGTGGTAGCAGTTCTCTCCAAATAGTGATCTCTCCAAACAGCTCAAAACTAAGTTGATGAACACATAGGGCAATGAGAATAACCTCTAGTCGAATTCCTTCTGCTTCATATTTCTGTCGAGTAACAGCTGGATAGCCAGCCAATGCTAGCTAAGGCACATAGAAGGTAAAACAATTTTTAGCTGAGAAAGTTCCCCTCTTTTTCTATCAGCAACATTGGAAATCTCTGTGCTGGAAAGCAGGTTGGGGTTGTGTTCTGAAGCTGCTCGTAGAGTGGTCCGTAACTCCCTTATCCACCATGGATTTGTGTTAATTTGATCTTAAAATCAAATTACCGAAGATCATCAAAAGATCAAATTGTCTTATTTGATCTTAAATCTGTTTATGCTTTTGATCCCTGTAATATTCCTACATCATGAGTTGCACAGTTCAGTTATGTGCTCAGGATCATAATGGTTTCTTGGTTTTGGGCCTCATGCAACTTGTTTTCGTCTAAGGTGTGTAGAGGTGTGTACTCTGGGGGATTGTGTAACACCCTGTTTTGGCCACACAAGAGTTTGTGCTCAGCATTGTCTCTTTCTCTTCCAGGCTGGCATGTTTTAGGGCTTTATTACACAGAAACTTCTTAATGCCTTCTGTCATTGCCTTCCCTATTATTTTTTCCTTTATTGTGTCAAATGCTGTATATTTTCTTGTCTTTTATCTTGCTGCATCCATGTAATTGCCCCCTTACTGAAATCTTCTCTTGTCTGCTTGCTGTTTGTTCTTTCTCCTCATTATCTGTGTTCAGATTTTGTCCATTAATTTCCCACTTTTTTCTCTCTTCCTTAGGAATGAATAGGGGAAAGTGTGTGTTTTGGGTAGGAATAAAGCAATTCAAAGCTTTGCAAATCTTGAGAGCTGGAAGAAACAAGTGCATTTGTTCCTAATCCTTAACTACAGTTCAGTTTCACTTGCCTTAAGGATGTTTGAATTCCATTTTTTTAGGGTGGCTCTTCACAGCTGTGAAAGCTGGATTCATTAAAAATGAATAAGGCTTCTTACATAACCTAGAGGTTTGAGGCTATGCAAGTGCTCCAAATTTTGAAGGCAATAGTGCTAAGTGTCATGCCCCTCGGGAGTACTGTGGATGCCTGCCCACAAGTGGGAAGGATAAGCACTTCATCTCTTGAAAGTTTTGAGTCTTTGAGCCTGAGAATGGGCAAGAATTCAGTGTCTTCTTTTGCTGCAGTGTATCTCTTCTTGAGCTTGCTTTTGCTAGCTGGGGCTACTAGCAGGCTTGCATTTGAAATAAGTGACTCTAAGGCACATACTGGTTAAAGTACAGGGAGGTCACGGTATTGTTGTTAAGTGTTATATATGTTTGAAGCTGAACAAACTTTATAGACTCACAAAATGGTTTGGGTTGGAAGGGACCTTCAGGGTCATCTAGTTCTAACTCCCCTGTCAGGGATAGGGACACCTTCCACTGGAATCCACTTCTGGATTCTTCAGATTGCTCAAACATCAGGTGGAGTTTTTTAATTTATATTGGCAGTTTTATTACCTTGGTAGGAACAAAATTTTAAGGTGCAGTTTGGTACCTAGGGGAAAGAAAATATGTTTTAATGTGACATTAGTTTTGGGCTACTCAAGAATTCATTAAAATACGGGTTAGACTTACTGTGTCCTAGAGTAATACATTTGCGTGAGATAAAGCCCTACCTAGGCTTATTTCTAGTATGTGCTAATTGTTTGCTTTGTTTTCTTTTTAATAAGAGAAGGAAGAAATGGAAGAAGTGTTAATCATTGCATTTAAGAAAGAAAGTTTTAAAATCATCTCAGTCTAGTGAGAGCAGACTTATATTTTAACTTTATCAAGGTGTTGTGGTTACCTTACAGTTTAGTTGGATATCCAGACATTTAACCAGTAAAGAATGAAAAGAAAATAAGATCCATAATTTGTATTGATTAGAAGCTGGTCTCTGAATGGTACTGAAGAGCTCACTTTGAATTCACAGTGCAATTAAAAAATACAAACCAAACTTCTTTTTCTCTTCACAGGAAAGATGATAAAGATTACGCTTTAAAGCAGATAGAAGGTACTGGAATTTCCATGTCTGCATGCAGAGAAATAGCAGTAAGTAACAGTTCTTTTTACTAGTAGACAAACCTACTAAAAGTACTAATTTGCATGCATTCTGGGTTTTGTTTGTTCAATCATGTTATTCTCCTATGGGTGCTGTATCTTTATCATAGGTAAAGTAAGTACAAATGTCATGCAAGATTTTATGTACCTGTTACATTTGCTGTCTAAAATTGACATTGTTTTTATGTTGCAATTTACTGCCTGCCTCAGGGCAGATTATATTTAAATGCAGCAGTTTAAAAACATGATTGGAGTTAGTGACTTAAATTACACATTTGGTCTGACTTTTACTATTAGTACTTCAGTTCTTCTCCTAAAGAAATTAGTTCTTACTGGCTTACAATGACTGAAACATTTTGACTTCGGTTTAAGTGAAGATTTCAAACTAAACTGACACTGTTGTTGCCTTGGAGGCTGTAATACAGCCATGAATGTTATTCAAACATTGTCTTCAGTTTTTCAGGTTTATATTTGTATATTTCATGTTAGAAACTGGTGAATAATGCAGTCTAGTTATAGTTTGTGAGAAGCTTGCGAAGAAACACTGGAAAAACTGGTATTACGAAGCTTACCTGTTATATGTTCTTATGTTTTACTGCCGCTTGGGTTCATTGTTCTTGAGATATTTCAAATGGAATTGCTTACTAAAAGGAAATGCACATAACTTGAGGGTGTGTGTGGGAAGGGAATGCTTTATTTTCAGTCCATATTCCTCAAGAGTGTAAAACTTTACCCTAAATTTCATTTTCACTGACTGAAGCAAGTACTAGGCTTTCCCACTTAGTCAAATTCCAGTTGGCTTTGTGATATCAAAAATGTTAGTCCTTGAATTGATGTGAAAAAAATGAAGCACAAAGAATATTCTTTAGGAGATGTTCTTTTTGTCCAATGGTGAAAGTTGAGCCCTCTGCTATTGTAGACATCCACTCCGAACTAAAGAAGCAGAAAACAGGATCGAAATTTTGCTACTTTCAGCCATTTGGGCAGTTTTCCAAATGCTGTGACTCAGGCTGAATGCTTTTAGGGAATGTCAGCTACCATTTCAAAGGTATTTGGGATAAGTTGTTGCCTTTCTGCAGCGATTTACTTAGAAAGGTTTGAAGAGTTTGTTCTGCTTGAACTTGGCCATGTTAGGGAGGTGTCTCTGCTCTGTGTATGACCGTAACTCAATTTCTGTGCATTATGAGAATCATTAATTTGGGTGACAGGCAGGGAGGATTTGGCCTCATTCCTCTTGGGCAGCAAGGTCCCCAGTATTGATGGAAAAGGAGTGAGCAGCAGGGGGGCTTTCTCCATGCTCTGAGCTGCTGCAGCATATGCCCTTTGAAGAGAACAGCAGTACCACTCAGCACCCAGGTGGGACAGGGTTGGAGAGGGAAGGGGGCAACACAGTGCAAACACCAAACGTGCCAAAAAAGTGGGTATCAAGAGCAAAGAGGGGAGTGGAGCCCAAAAGGAGGCACAGGGATAGAGATAGAAACTTAAAGCCGTGTTTCTTGAGCTGTAGTTGACTTTGCTTCTGGCTATGCTTCCAGGCTTGCAACTTCTAATACAGTGGTTGAATTTTCCTGCAGTTGAATTAATAATTCACCATGGACTTCTGGGCTTGAATTTATTTCTTGCCATTCTTTTGATGTTGCTGTTTGAAGTGAACAGGAGAAATTTTTTTCCCTGGAATGGTGTTGTTTATTTTACTTCTGTTAAATAGATTTTTTTTTTCACCCTTCTATCAATTAATATTGCAAAAGAAGCAAAATGAACCTCATATGGAAATAGATGAAATTGATGATAATAATAATACTGTTTATATTGATGATGTGTGTATATGTAACATATGTGAAAATGATACTGAGTTAACCGGCATTGTACTGAGTTAACCAGCATTGTTGGACCCTGTCATCTGTACATATAACTAATAAAATTATTTGTTGTTGTACTTTAACAAAGCCTGGCATGCAGCCTTGACTTTTTCAGCATGTTCTGGACTACCCAGATTAATGCATTTGAAGAGCATGGTGGTGTTAAGAGGAACTAGGATGATTTGGTTTGCATATGAGCCATACTCATTTCAGTTTCTGTGGAGAGCTGAGGCTTCTATATTCTACTCTGTGACAATCTGGGGAGAATGTAGCTTGATATAAATCCCGGTGAAACTCTTGCTTTTACAGCTTTGCCATGGCTTTTGTCTTACAATGACTAACTTCAGTTTTGGAGTATTGAGTAACTTTTATATTTAAAAATGACTGTAACTTACTCTTTTAAGACATCTGTTTGGTGCAGACACCTGAGTTGGAGAACAGTGTAAGAGGAGTAAACTGTTGAAATTCATCAGTTACAGGGAAAGGTTTGAACTAGGTTAGAGGCCTTTTCAGACGGCTGAATCAGTTATGGGATGAGCTCACTCAGTTTAAATAAGTGATTTGTTTAGAGTTTTTTTCTTCAATCTTCTGAATTTTGATTTTCTTCAACCATTTGTTTACTTGTTGGAGTTAACAGTTGCTGTGCTAATTGAATCAGTATATTTCATATCAAGCTAGTTGAAGAGTTGTATTTTTCCTTATCTTTGCCCCATTCATCCACCATGGTAAACATTTGTGAATCCTGCTTCTTTCAGAACCTTAACTGAATGTTTGGCTGCTCGTATCTTGTTCTCACAAATCTGTGGACTGCCGGCTATGCTGGGTATCTGGTTTGTGATCTGCAATTTCACTTCTGAGGATTTAAGCAGGCGCTAAAAACTGCACGTTCAGCATGCCAAGAGTTGAATTTGTGGTAGATGGGAGAGCAGAGGGATAGAATGGTGAGAAGATTTGTATAAAAATATGCAGAATGTACAAGCCCAAATGATTGATTCCTCGTCTTCTGATTTAACCATGTGTAAGAAAGTCATTAAAGCCTGTCCACCTGGAATAGTGCAGCAAATGCTATTTCACAGTTCGCAAAGCAGGAGAATTCTTCAAGGCTGTAGGAAGCTGGAGTAGTTAACCAGGCTCTAAATAGAGCTTCAGGATTTTGGCTTGGGCGATTTCCTATACAGGAGTCTTAGGTTTTGAAGCAGCCAAGTGACTTGCTGACATGTTTTGTGTTGGTTAGCATTTTTCATTCAGTTTTAGCAGGTTTGCAAGTATTTCGCTTGTGTATACTTCCTTTGACTAGTGAGGAGTTGCTTAGGTTGAGGTTTTGTTTGGTATTTTTGTTTCTTTTTTGTTTTGTTTAGTTGAGGGAGCCATGAGGGTTTTGTTTGGGTTTTTTGTTTGGTTTTTTTTTTTCTTTTTACCAGTGTTCCATGTAATTTGTTTATTGGTGCCTGGTTAGGTCAACAAAAATACCCGATAGCATTGATTTTTGTCTTGGCCCTGAAGAGGAAGTGCTAGGTGTGGTAGCAGGTGCTTTCAGTGATGGAAATGGTGAATGTGACAAAGCAGATCTGGGGTGCACGGATCTGTGCTGTGCTCTGGCTGTCTCCTGTCTGTGTTGTGTCCTTTGAACACTATATCCAGTTTGTGCAAATTAGAACAGCCTTGGGGCTGCCAGGGGTGGAACAGAAAACTGCAGAACAGTAAGCAGCTGGCTTCTCTGGTTGTTTTCACTCTTTAGATCTGCCTTGGAGACATTCATAGGATTTTATGTTTCCTGTTGTAACAAGTGCAGGCTGTTATCACAAAAGGGGATGTCCTGTGTGTTGGATCTAGTGATAGTGTGACTGTAGGACAAAGGCAAATGAGCAGTTTTGTTAGTTTTGTGGAGTGAGCAAGCAGAGTTGAACCATCCTTTGGATGCGCTGCTACGTAATATAACTCGTGTGAAAGGGAGAGCCTCTGCAGCAGGCCTGCTCACCTCTGTATGTGCACTGTCCCCATGGCTTTCGCCTGGACTGGAGGGTGGCAGAGGTGGAGACAGAGGCAGAGCAGCAGGCCCGGCCCCCATGGCAAGTAAGAAGGGAGCTGCTGGTGGTGAGTGGCCTTGCCTGAGTTGACCTTGGTGGAGGAAGCTGCTCTAGAGAGTAATTGGTCCTTCTCACACACTGGGCCTTCCATGCCCTGGGTGACAGCAGTGTGTCACCATGGGATTATCAGGTCTCTCTTCCTTCTGCCAGTGGAAGGGATGGAAGAAGGGTGTAAGGGCTCTTTCATAGCCAGTCTGAGGATGACTGTGATCTCTGCAGCCTGCAACAGCCAGAGGGGCCCCATGAGGCAGAAGCCGAAACTGGGTGACACCGGAATTTACCCTCTTCAACACCTTCCCCTGGTAAGGAAGAAAAACTCCCAGTGAGCTTGCCTGAAGAGATCCTGAACCAGCTGTGTGGCAATGAACAGTAGTTGGGTGTAGGTTCCTCAGGTTTTGGGGGCTATCATGTCCTTTCCGCGCCAACAGTGAAAGCAGTTTCCCACAAGAAAGACCAAACACAGAAATCACTTAGATGAGTGCATGTCTTCCTCATGTCAGGGGGCGTGTTTAGGGTTTCTTGGCAATCTTTCCATGTAGTGAAAGATGACAAAGTACTGCGGAAGACAGATGTTTGATTTGACTCTTTTTGGCATGTCTAATGATTCTCAAATGCTTTAGTTTAATACTAACATGGTATGTAAAATATCAGTTGTGACTGAGTACTTTACTCAGCTACATTACTGATCTGAAAACAGTACTCGAGAGATGTTGTGTAAAGGGAGAGTAGCACTATTTTTAGTTCTGTGGCAGTGGGACAAAGATATCGACTCAATGTTGTAATTAGAATCCTTAGGAATCATAATGTTTTCTGTGAACAGCAGAATTTGTTCAAGCTTGACATCCAGTGTCTGTCTCATCTGGGTTCTTCACCCACCTCCTTACTTTCAGAGAACATTTGGTAACACCTCTTTTAATACTTTGAATGTGTTTGGAATTAGAAGGTGCTAATCAATATTGACTTGAATGTGATATCACATAAGACTCATTTATTTTAGAAACTTTGGAAGCTAAAAAGAAATGTAGAGTTTTTTCCTCTTGACATTTTGTGTTGTCAGACTTTTTTTTTGCAGATTTAGGACTTTAAAAAAAAATCAAAAGAATAAAATATACAACCTTGTGAAATTGTTGCTTTATCTGAAGGACTGGAGCTTCAAAACTGTGTTGTCAGCTTCATAATAAATTCTTAGAGTGAGCAGTATTACAGCTTTCTGTTACAATGCCTTTGTAAGCTTTTATTTGAACACTTCTGAAAGGAAAACAGCATGTACTTTGAGCAGGTATTCTGTTCTTTTTTAGTACTGTGGAATGTCTGACTCGTGAGACTATAAAGCTGAAATTGTATTTACATTGCAGCAAACAGATCTTGAATCTGCTGCATAGCAGGTAAGCCAGCCTGGGATTTGAGCCATTGTATAATAAAATTTGGGGGTTAGTTTATATAACAAGTTTAAAGTACTTGAGTAGAGCTCCACTGTTTCATAGGAAATTAAGAATAGTAATTGGAAAATTTTTAACAAATTTTTAAACAAATTTTTGTGGCTTCGAATTGGATGACATCTCTGAAGTCATCATATTCTACTCCTGCTCTTGCAGACAAGCGAAGGGTACTTAAAAAAATTTAGCAAGCTACAAGTTAAACTTCTAAGGAAAAGAGATCTCTGAAGGCAGTTTCTGAGTCTCATTCTAGTAATGACTCTATGAACATTATTCAGCCTTTAAGCCAAAATTAATCATGACTAATTCATACCCATTTGTACTTATCATAATATTGTCAGTTAGTTAAAATAGCTTTTCTCTTCTGCTCTTATTTTAAAGAGAGGGATAGAGACTGTTTCTTCTCTGCTTTGTTTTGGCAGGCTATAAGCATTTTGGCTTGCTGGTTTTCTTTGAGCAGTAGGCTCTGCCTTCCTCTGGGTGTGGGCTTGGGCTTTCTTTGCCCTGTTGTATTTGGAATTAATCTTCCCTGAATGGGCCAGAATTATGCATAGTGTTTCAGGTAATGTCTTATTGCTGGCTATACTCATCTGTTGTAGCAGTAATTCCACTGGCACCTTACTTGTTACAGGATGAGTAAAATTTGTCGTTCGCCTTCCAGTCTGAAAGTTGCCTTTCTGCATCAACTGCAATCTGCTTTGTGTTCCAAGGCCCTGCTTGCCCATTTTTCCATTGTTAGACCATGGCATGACTGTTAATGTACGATGTTTGTTTTCAGATCCCTTGGTGAAACTGATGGGAGCCTTTTTGAAGCATGAGATGATGATTGGAGTTTGAATTTATGCCATTAGACTAGCCAGATAATAAAATAGTGACTTTTGCTGAAATGAATGTTTGGTTGATACTGCCAACGGCTTTGTGTGTAGCCAGTTTTCTGACTGTCCTATGGCTTGGGAGAAGTGTGCTGCATGGCACTCAAGGGAAGGTGATCAGAGCAAGAGGAAGGCGATCAGAGCAAGAAGCTGCTTTTTCCAAAATAGCTGATGTTCTGACCTAGGGGAAGCTCCTTCTGGGCCAGGTTACCTGGCAAATTGCTCTAACAATTGTACTTCATTATAGGATTTTAGAATCATTTAGGTTTGGAAAGACCTGTACCATCAAGTCCAACCATTAACCCAGCACTGCTAAGTCCAGCACTAAACCATGTCCCTCAGTAACAACACATCTGTGTGTCTTTTAAATACCTCCAGGAATGGCAACACAACCACTTCCCTGGCATCCTGTTCCAGGGCTTGACAGGCATTTTGGTGAAACAATTTTTCTTGATAACTGATCTTAACCTCCCCTGTGCAGCTTGAATTATAGAAGTAAGCATGATAGTATTGCAAGGCTACATTTTGCAGGTTAACCATTCCCTGTGGATCACAAAGATTAGCAAGCGTCAAGAGCGGGCGTGAAATGGCATTTGCAGTAGAGCTAGAAATCCTCACTTACATGAAGAGTGTGGTGTCTCGGCTTGTGAGAAGCGTTGTAGTGGTGGAGAGCTTTATGGGAAATGTGAGAATATCACCGGAGGAAGCAGGTCATGTTCATAAAAAATTGCTGACTTCAGCTCATATTTTATGTGAAAGATAATTGTTGTTTGTACAAGAAAAGATTGGCCTTAGTCATGCTGCAGTTTTCCTGGTTCCTTTAGTGCTGCTGTTGATTATTTAGTAACATCCTGTTTTACTTCACTTTGTCCTTGTTCATGAAGCAATTTAACGATTTTATGCATCGTTCAGACACTTTGATTTACTGTCCCTCAGCTGCTCCATGGCTGTGTGGAATGAGTATTTCTTCATTTCAGGAGGGAGATGGAGGGACCTTTGTGTGGGCCCAGGACCTGCACATAGGGATGCTGTTTCCCTTGCTGGATCTTGAACAATATGAAAACAAGGGCAAGACCAGCCAGGGACAACATGGGCTTTTAACACTCAAGTGAAAACAGATCTATTGGCATCTCTGTCATTTGCTGATTTCTATTTCTTTGAAGGTCTGTTGGGTCTCCCTTCTTTATAAGGTGGTACCCAGACTAACTGATGTAAGAGAAACCTTTCTGGTTGAGGAGATAGATTTGAATCATCATGTGATATGCAAATGAAAAGGAAGGCAATTTACTGAGAGCCAAACACATCATTTTGTCTGCTTTTTCTTTGTGTTCTACGTAACTGAGCTAGGATAGACAGAAGCAGTTAGATAACAAAGTCATTAGGCCAAAAAATAGCCTTTATCATTAGCAGGCATCATACTGATAGAGCATGTTTCTTGCAGTCTACTTTGTCTGAACTCTCTTTGTTTGAACTCTGTCAGCTGCTGGACACAAGTCAAGTCATCTGGTAGGGAACGCGTGGGGTTTATGGGCTAGAGAGGCCTGGTTCGTGGAGACTGAGGTTGCTGAAAATGCTCTTTATAGCCCATGTGATGTGTTATCATCTGCATGAGCTCTTTCAGACACTTCAGACAGTGTTTGTATTTGTCACTGTGAGCATTTCAACCTTTCCAAGACAGTGATTCAGGAATCATCTGTCATCACTGCAGCAATCATTTCCTTATTCTGATGGTTTTGCTGACGTATGTTAGCCATCCTATTCACTGGGTTGCTTGTGACTGTCTGGCTTTGACTGAACCCATCAGGTTTTTTAAGCAGACTGAAAGAATGTGGATTTAACAGCTATTCAGCACAAAAGGCAAAGGCAGAAACAAGCAAGGATGATAAACTGAGTACACAGATGCACGAACAGTAACAGCTGCTGTCAGTGACAGTAACAAAGGCCAGAAGTCCTAACACAATGGTGATGGGGTGCAAAAGGAACTTCTCAGGTGTGTTCTTGGGGAGTGTCAGCTGGGACTTTGTAACTGATGAGAAGGAAAGCAGGTTGCTGTGGATTTTTTAGGAGGGTAGTGGTTGTTTTTGGGTATTTGAGAGGACTGCTGGGATGTTTAGAGGAAAAATAAAAGGCAGGAAGGGGAGTGATCGAGGTGGATTGAGGAGGAAAAAAGCAAGGAATGCTGTGAATCTCAAAGTCTGCAGTATTGACTACCTTAGGACAAACAAGGGAGAGTTCTGTCTATGTCGTCTCACTATACAGACAGGGAATCCTGCTGCGTTGCTTAGAAGTTTCTCATATTTGTGTCCAGCTTTGGTGATAGGTTCTCTGTGTGTTCTCCAAGCCGAATCACATTTGGTGTGAAGAGATTGGATTTTTTTTAGGTAGGTGATAGCTGCTACCTTGGGAATAAGGAGTAGAACAGACTTAAAATGGGATCAGAAAGGACAAAAGGGAGTATTACATTATTTTTTAGAGCTCTGACTAGTATCTGCATCTTTCATCAAGGAATAGTTTATTGTATCTGGTACAGATGTGTCCATCAGGCTACAGGAAATACGATAATATTTTGGTATGGACAGATAGTTGCTGAACTGTCATGTCATCTTCTGGTACACTTAATTAAAATTTTTAGCATAAATTTAATATGTGAATTTATGCTGATTAAAGAAAAATTACTTTATTTTGAGGACTGGCACAGTGTATTCTTAAACCCTGCAACATTATTCACCCTTGAGAGGTTGGTCTTTGGTGCTGGGCCTGTTGGGCATGCAGTTAATCTTCTCCACATCAGCCTGTATGGTGGAGTGTGTTGGATCTGTGACTAAAGCAGTGTTGATAAGCCAGCAGTGCTTTGGCTTACAGTGTTCAGGCTTTCTCTGTTTCCCACTCCTGCTCCTCCTCCCTTTGGAGAGGTAGCCTTTGCTTGGAGGCTGGCTGGGCATCAGTCTTCTTGTGGGAAGTTGTATGTGATTGCCTTTGCATTGCTTCTCTTGTTTTGTTGTGGGTGAGGTGTTTAATTCCTCTTTCTTTCACTTACTAAACTGTCTTACCTCACTCACAAATTTTCTTTCTTTTTTGTTCTTCCATTCGTGTCTGACTGAGAGGTGAGCAAGTGACTCTGTGGGGTTTAGCTTCTGGCTGGGGTTAAATTACCACAGGCGGTCCCCACCTGTAATTGATAAAAAACTGCAAATAAGCGTTTCTTGGTTTTTCCCATGCTGATCTTATTCTTTCTAGGAATTATAGGTATTTAAAGAATTCCATGCTTCTTGTGGATCCTGCCTTAAAGTGCCTCGATGTAGTGCTTTTACAAATCTTAGGGTTTTACCATGCTGAAACTCTACAGCCTTCTGCATTGATTTCTGTGGTTGCTTTGTCTCCTCTGCACTATGTCCCTGTTTGATTTTATACTTGAGGTAAAACCTCTGTGGGCTATAGGTCCTTTTTTCCAAGAAATGCCACACTAAACACTGGTCAGTGAGTCATAATGCAAGTCTGTCTCAAATGAAATAGGAAAGAAGGAAACAAACACACGTATATATACGTATATTTTACTATCTCAGTAGCAGCTAAAATTTTAGCACTCACGACAAAAGTATAAATAGAAAAGAATAAATCTTTTGTTTCCTCTGTTATGTAGTGGGAAAATTATATTTTATTGAAAATAGATTGTCTCAGAAGTAAATTCTGTATTCAAAGAGTAGTTTAATTTTCCCTTGGCATTTTTTTGAAAAAGAAAAAGCCCTAACCATTCCTTTTAATAAAAAATGTCGTCATTTTTGGCACACTGAACTGGCAGGAATTTGCTTAGTCTTGGGTAGTCACGTTTAACCACAGTTTGCTTTGATAAGGTTTCTTAGCAATTGAATGAGTACAGTATGGTTGTAACATGACCAGGAGAGCTCAGATAGACTGATGCTGTCTGCATTCAGTTGTTGTGCTATATCTGGTCTATGTTTTCCTTTTGGTGGGTTCAAACTGTAGTTTCCGAAGCAACTGAGCTGGTTTAATGGCTCACTGCTGCTGAAAGAAGTTCCAGGTGTGTTCCTTTGCTAGGGCTGTCTCTGCTGTTAGTACCCTGATTTGTTGCAGCTCAAGAGCTCCGTACCCGGTTACCTTTCACCAGCCTTTGTGCATCCAGAATAGTTTTCTCTTGAAGTAGGTACTGTTTTATGAGTGGCTTCTGTGAATGTACTAACTGGTGTAATCTGTCTTGTGGCAAGGAGCTGGACCCTCTTCTGCAGAGTGGTGACCTTGTAGATCAGCAGAGTCCTCCTTACAAACCACATCTTGATTTAGCTGACTGCATTGACGGGCTCTACATGAGCCATCCTATTCAGTCTCAAATGACTGTAACCAAAATGCAGTGTTTTCAGATAATTGGGAGTAAGGAGAAAATGGGGTACACCAAATGGGGCTGTTGAGAATTACAGCCTATGTGAAAGGGCAGATGCCACAGCTGGCTGTTTGCAGAGTCATCTTGGTCCTGGATAATAATGAGGTTTACATAGAGTTCAGCTTTTAGAAAATGAGTAGGAAGTGAATGCCCTGAGGGCGTTACGACCCGCTTTCAGCTTTGGTTTGAAACTAATGACTGGTTCTTTCATGGAAAAAAATGTGGTTTTTCTATGGCTTGCAGATTTCAACTTTTGTTGTTTGTGTTCTAAGTATCCCAGCTCTGGATGTATGGATATAACCGTTGTGGACTTTTTCTTTTGCAGTTGCTGCGGGAGCTCAAGCATCCAAATGTCATTTCTCTGCAAAAGGTGTTCCTTTCTCATGCTGACAGGAAAGTGTGGCTTCTCTTTGACTACGCTGAGCATGATCTCTGGGTAAGGTGAATTGTTTGTAGGTACCAGGCTTAGAGTTTTAGTTGCAGCAAAGGGACAAGGTCAGGAGATACACATCGTTTTTAAACACCGCATAGCTGCTTACTCCATGTTTGTTGGAAGCATTTTCAGTACTAAAAGAAAAACAATGACAAATGTTAAGTAAACACAGCACACAGTTAACCTGTGATCTCTTTAAGAAGATATAAATCTGCAAAAAATCTGCAGGAGTCAGCTCTCAGCAGCTAGAAGTCTACTTAAATAGATGTAGATATAAACCCCTATTACAGCTAAAGTAGGGTGCAGGAAAATGTATTGATTACGCAAGTGAGTTCCCTTTGAAAAATGACAAACTTCTTTTCTGAATGGGACAGGTCGGAGTTTTAGTTGCATTAATTGTCATCCGTGAATACATGAAATGAGAGTAGCGACAGTGTACATTTAATTTATACATTTAAGTGGGAAGAATTTTTCTCAACTCGTCTGCAGAAATTCTGTGTATTTAGGAGGAAAGCTATTTATTCCTAATTGCAAGATACAGCTTTAAAACATAAACCTGTTGGAGGCAAAGTTAATTTGTTTTAAGATGCATACTGTATTCCTCTGTTAACTCAATATTTGTAAGCTTAATATCCATTTGGAATACTTAAAAAAATAAAGTGGCATGGTAAAAAAAGAAAAATACCATGCAGCCTTTACTTCCCTGAAAAAAGGGGTGTGTGCCTCAAATTAATGCTGACATACATTTGGAGCATTGCTCTCAGTGCTCTAAATACTAACCTTAAAAGATGCTAAGATTCGTATCAAAGGGTGCAACAGAAGCAATTTGGAACGAGGTGGAAATTTTTATGAATGTGTGCATGTGAGAATTGCACAGTATGAATCATGAGTTGTTTTTTTGTCAGCATGTCACTTAGCAGCACAAACCAAAGTAAAACTAATTTCTTTTGAAAATGGTGTTCCTTATAGTTTGGAATTATTCATTAGCATTTGCCTAAAAACCAGTGCATCAGTTTTCTTTCCTCTTAGCTAAATGAAAGATGTTTTCTTACTGTTAAATGTCTTGGAAGTTCTGATACTTGGTATTGAGGTTTTGTTATCAAAATAAAATTAGAGACAAAAAAGTTACTGAACAGCTGACATGTTGAGACATTCTAAAGGCTAATAAACAAACAGAAACAAAACAGAAAAAACATCTTGAGGAAATGGAGTAAAGTTGGTTTGTTCTATTTTTATTTTAATATGAAGGAAAAATAAAAACACTCTATTTTTTCACTACTCCCCCATATTTATGATATGCTAAGCTACAGAGGTTTAGGAATGTTTGAGGGTTTTTTGTTTCAAAATGTGCTACAATGCTTCGTATTTGTTAGAGGTATTATTACTATGACCTGTCCTTGTTTGTTTTTATACATTTCTGCATTTGTACTTAACCTAAATCACCACAGAAATGTTTCTCTTAATGAAACACTGGTTTGTATATAAATAACTTAGGAATGACCCTCAATTTTCACCTTTATGCTTACATGCATATACCTGTATGAACTCCAGAATACCCCAGCTGCACCAGCTCTTGGTTGTTCACTGTATCAGATGTGAGAGACTTGGTTGCAGTGACTGAGCTGGCTCTGTGCCCCAGAGAGCCGGCTGGGGATCAAGTGCTCTAGCACTGTGTGTATTTAGCACAGCAGGTCTCAAGGAAGGCTGGGAAAGGGCCAGATAATACAGAGTGTATTAGAGCAGGAACGAAAGAAGTCTAGGACAACCATCTGCTTTTCTGCATGTCTCAGAAGATTCCCTTCTCTCTGTCCACTGCGTGAAAATAACATTTGTTTTGGAATTGGTGGAAGTGAGAGGTGAGAGGAGGTGAAACTTGTGGCTCAGGCTGAGGAACGCTTGTGCATGTGGTGCTTGGCTGACAGTGTCGGGACTGTCACCTTTTCATCAATGCTGCTTTGCTCTGTGCATGTCCATTTTTACCATTGTCTGGGCAGAAATGTGCCTGTTCCTCACAGGAAAGCCTGGCTTGCTGCCTGAAGCAAAGGAGGGCAGGCTGTATGGAGCTGGGCTGCAGCAGGAGAGGAAAGGCAGTTTTCCAAAGGGTGTTAGGTGGTTGGGTTAGGTAATTGGCACCTTGAATATGAGGGGTCATGAACATAGGAAGAGGTGCCAGGTTTTGGCAGACAAGATCTGGGCTGTTTTAATGATGAGACAAGTGTGAGCCATTACAGAAAAAGAGTGAATACGTTAAGAAGTTTGTTCTAGAAATTGCCTCTGTCTTTGAAGGAGGCAAACATGGAAATGGTTACCATGACTATGGCACACCTTGCTGTTGAACTTAATGACACCTGGGACTCAAGTGCTAAGACAACACATCCTTTTGGGCTCCTCCTTGGTGCCAGACATCATTGCTTGTGTATAAACTTAGAATTGCTAAAGGTTTTTTTTT
This sequence comes from Melanocharis versteri, assembly GCA_013397845.1. Taxonomy (NCBI): domain Eukaryota; kingdom Metazoa; phylum Chordata; class Aves; order Passeriformes; family Melanocharitidae; genus Melanocharis; species Melanocharis versteri. The sequence goes on from VZTG01010447.1 coordinate 18,014, forward strand.
TTCTGTGACTGACTTGGTGGCTGACTTTCAGATGGACAGATTTGTAGACTTGCTCTGTCAACAGCTTCTGTTTTGAAAGTACTGTGCTATAAGGGTATAGTAAATAAAGAAGGAATAAATCTGGGCTTCTGATTTAAATATATAAAATTGCTAATACACTTTGCAAAAATTTCTGCTTGGCATAAGGTCTTGAATGTTACAGTCATTATTACTGTAGGAGAAAACCTTGAAGTAAAATAATGTAGGCGGTAATACACTTGTAATTCTGTGATCTGATACACAGGATATCAGTGTATCTTAACAAAAAGACTCCCCAAACAAAAATGCCTCTAAAACCTTCAAGATCAGTGATCTGCAAGGAAATTTGCGTCGATGGTTGTATTGGTTTTGTATTCCTCAGACTTTGCAGGGCTCAGCTGCCTGCCGGGGTCATACCCCAGCAAAAACCAATTTAATTTTTGCTTTGGGACAGTGATCACTTTAGCTAGTACAGTATTAATTTTTTAGTACTTCAGGCACATGTTTCTAGTTTGGAAAATGAATCATGAAACATTGAAAAAACCCTAGGAAGTCTGTGTAAGGAGTTGATGGCAATCTTTTTGTGTAAACATTGCACTTCTTTTATTTTCATTTCTTTTTTCCCCTTCGCAGCATATAATCAAGTTTCACAGGGCTTCTAAAGCAAACAAGAAACCAGTTCAGTTACCTCGGGGAATGGTGAAGTCGCTGTTATATCAGATCCTAGATGGTATTCACTACCTGCATGCTAACTGGGTGTTACACAGGGATTTGGTAAGTGGATCCGCAGTGGGTTTTAGCACTGGGGTGATGACTGAGGGCAGGGGTTGTTTTTTTTTAATGGAAAACCACTGGGAAACTAAAAGCTTGGTGCTAAGAGCATGTACTAATAAATATATATTTTTACACTGCAGTCAGACGGCCTTGATTAGTAGAGTGAATTTTAGAAGCTGGCTGTGATCTGATATGCTTATGAGAGCAAGTGTATCAGATGGCTGTTTTTATTTTTTGATTTTCTAAATAAACTATTTTAAATGGGTTCATTTAAATGACAGGCACGTTGAGGTACAGAAAATGCCTCTAGTAGTATCACTGCAGGCAAGATAAATAACTAAATACAGCTTTGGTGTAGGTGGGGGAGAATGATTGGCTGTAAGAACTGCTGAAAATTTTTTTTTCTGAAATTACCAGTTTGTCTTAGGAAAGTAACTTTTGAAAGCCATTGTTTTCTCCTAATGTTTATAATCTACTAGCAATATAGCCACACCAGCTTTAGATGATTCCTGCAAGTAAACTAATGTTTATCCAAACTACAATATAAGGAAAACATTTTTAACCTGAGTTAGTGTCTTTAACCAGCGAATTCTTTTCAACTGGTGAATCTCACCAATTCTTATATATTTGCCTTCAAAATATGCCCCCAGCTAACTGGTCTTTTTTTGTCCGTTGTCTTGAAATTGGATTGTTTCCCTGATCCACTTGTCTGTAGCTCTTATTTTTTGATAGCATTCTTTTCTTCAATTTACTTCTAAGTGTACCGCCTGTATATGATAGTCTCATGCATGAATGAAATTTCAGTAATTAGAAGTATCTTTAGTTTGACCTTTCGTTCCTATGAGTCAGTATTACCAGTGATATTCTGTGTTTGGTGAAATAAGTCTGGCTTCCTTACTACTCCTCCAGAGTAACTTTTTGTCTTTGAAATAGCTTTAATAGTGTTCCTGGAAATGTGGTCAAGGACCAGTTATTTGTCATCTATTTTCGTGCCTGATAAATGCTTTTACAGAATGCCAGTTTCTCCATTTAAACTGAAGGAAAATGGTTTACCTCTGATAAATAGCATTTTCAGAACTGAATACAAGGAAACTTTGCTTTATTGCAGTGATTGTGTGGATGGTTTTAATTTGCTCTTGGTTTTAGAAATGGAACAAAAGCCTCAGCACTGAGGGGAAAAAATCAGAAAGATTCTGGTAGCTTTGTCGTGACTCATGATGTAGTGGAACAAAACATAATATAGAAATACATAGTGCATGTTACTACTTAGGCAACTTTGTTATATTTTTAAGAGGCATACAGGAAGCAAATTATTTGTCATGAAGAATCTAAATTTTTCTGATATTTTACTTTCTACAGTTTCAGAAATTTTACGAACTTAAAATTATGCTTAAAAGAAAACCATGCATGTTGTTAACTGGATGGCTCAGGAGATTGGTAATTTATTACAGAGCCTTTCACATCTAGGTCTGTAGCTCAAATACAGTTTAGGTTGGCAACTGCAAAAAAACTACTGCCATCTTATTTTCTGTGAAATGAGTTAGTGGTCTCAGTCCAACATGAAGTTTTCTTCCAGTAGAAAATCCACCATCACAATTGGCTGTCTTTTGATAATCTGAGGAAGAGACCAAAAGCTCGAGGCAGAGACTGAGAGGTCTTCCCACCAGAACTTTGTCAAGCTGTGTTGGTCAGACTCCTGTAAGAGCAGTACAGGGGCTGCCTGTGCCACCTTGTCCATGGAAACCTTCAGACTTGACATTTTCAATCTGTCCAATTTGAGCTGAATTCAGAAGGCACATATTTCATGCAGAACAAAAGACAGAATTGCAACTGCTTGCTTTCTTTTGTCAGGGTCTGGAAATTACCTGAGTAACAGAAGGGATTCTACCTAAGTGTTTTGTCTTGGAAAGACAGGAGCCTATGTGTTAAGCTTGAGAATTGGGACTTCACTACACATATATTCTGATTCGAAGCAGAATAACTGACATTAATGCTTAGATGTGATTTTCTATTCCAGGATACCTGTAACGTTATTCTTCAGGAATATCAGTGTTAAATCATCAATTTTAACTCCAGACTCGATGGCTGGACAGATTTACTATGTTTTCCCTACTGTGCCTTTAAGCAATAGGTATTGCTGTAGTTTCTAGATGTTTTGTGTTTTCCTGGATTTAGATACACCCACAGAGCTGCTTAAGTAACGTGCTTGCTTTCATGTCATATACTAACTATTGTAAGAGTGATGGTGCTTGAGGGTGGTAGGAAGCTAAAGAGTAGTGTAGTACTTGGCAGAAATATCTGTTACTCTCTCATAGGATAAGGATTTTTTAAATGGCTATGAATTATCTCTATAATTATTTTCCATCTAAGTGCAGTTTTCTGGGTTTGGGTTGGTTTTTTGGTTTTGGTTTTGGGTTTTTTTCCTGTGTGTGTTTTTTGTTGTAGGGTTTTTTTTTGGGGGGGGGGGGGGTGTGTTTTTTTTGAGATGTCTTAGTCAAGTTGGCTTTTAGATAGGTAACATTTTAGAGGTTTTTTGAGATTTTGGGTTCTCTAACCAGAAACAAAACATGGCGTAAACCATCTCCTTTCTTTCTAGCATCTACAAGCCAGGCAGTAAAATTTAGCAGCTATTAAAATCACATTAACTTAGTCTGAAATTTGTCTTCACAGTGTTGAAATCAAGAAATCTCAACTCACGTAAGGTTTGCATAAAGTGACTGTATTCTACATGAAACAGTAAAATCTGTTGGAAGACAATAATTGTCTATTGTGGCTTTTGTAGTCATGGTGTGCTTTTTACAAAGGAGATGTATACAAATCTTCGCAGTAACTTAAATACTTGACTCTGTTTGTTTTTCTTTTTCTGGGTACATGAAAGCCAGTTCACCATTTCCATCAGAGCAAGAGAGATGTTGATTGTATTTATCTTTGAATACTGCCTTGAATACTACTGTACTTGAGTAGTTAGCTTTTCCATAAGTCTTTGAAACATACCAGTAAAATTTTTCAACAAATAAATGCCAGCCCTTTTAAAATTTCTTATTTGACTTGCATATTCTTCAGCTTTTTTAAATTTCATGGCTGAGAGCAATTGAAAGCAGATTGTTTATTCATGCACTGACTGTAGCAGGAAGGAAATAAGAACACTTCATATAATTACCACAAAGTGCATCAATTATAGTTTTAATAATATTTTGAATTTTGTTATCAAGCATGCTTGAAAAATACTGCATTTTGCTGACTTCTTTTCTAAGTATTTTTTATAGTACTTTCTAATATGCAGCTATTGGGCTTCTTCCTTTACTTAAAGTTCTTATTCCACACTAAAAATAAGCGGAAGCAGAAGATTGGCCATAGATCTGTTTTCATCAAAACGCAACTTCAACAGCAAGGGAAAAGACAGGATGCACTTCGCAGCATGCTTGGAAGGTTTTTTTCAAGTTATGGGCTCAAAATAGAGATCCCTTTGCATGGTACAATAACTTTTAAGCCATGCCTGTTAACATTTGAAAGTGCATCTCTATTTAATTTTTTTGGTAGTAGTCCTGTCTACACAGTCAGGATCCAGTCTCAAGAGCTGAGCACCCCTCCACTGCTTCTGCGTGAAGACAGTAAGTAAGATTAGTCTGCAATTTGCATTAATAACGGAATTGGCACCTAAGCTATGTAAAATACTTCTATGGTGCAGCAGTGCTTGAAAGCATACCACCACCACCACCCCAAAAAAAAAACCCCAAACAAAAAAACCTAGAGGAAATCTCACATGTCTTGTAGTACTGCAGCTGGGACACTAGTGTAAAATTGTTTTTTGTTCCTAAATCTTCCGACTACATTCCCTGGCCCATTTCTTTGTGCATGGTGTGAGTGGGTGTTGAACAGATGATTTGCCACTTGGCAAGTGAAGTATGGAAGTGGGGAACAGGGTGCTGGGCCTCTGTTTCCCATTCTCCTCCTCCTGTCTCTTGCCAAAGGAATTAACAGTCTCCTGGCCTTTGTCAATAACATCCGTGTCCTAGTTAGTCTGGGATTGTGTCACTGTGTTTGTGAGCATTTGCAGACTGGCACTAGTGCAGCATAGTGCAGTCTGGGGAAGGCGTTCCTGGTGTGCAGCTCAGCTCTAGGCCTTCTGTGGGATGAGCACTGGCTTTTAATAAGCTTTGAGGTAGTCAGGCTTTAATACAGTTGGTGTGTAGCTTTCTGAAATCTAGACCCTTCCCGAGGATACCTGCTACCAGGTTTGGGATTAGTGACAACATTAAAGATGTTCTTTTAGCAATGAATGAGGAAAAGGCACTGCCAGAGTCTTTTTTTTGTGGACAGGATCTTAGTCACTTTCCAGGCTCTATAAATGAATCACTTAAATGTGTGCCTCAGGCAAAGTTAAATATATGAAACTTTTACCTTTGCAATTTACCATTTTCCTCAGAACTCTAGAATCCAAGGATGTCTCCCTGTCAATGTCGAAGGATTACTTCAGAAATACAGGAATGCTCTTTTGTCTTCCTGTGAAGCTTCCAAAGCTATGGTCATTTGAAGGAGTGAACCTAAATCCTTGAAAAGAAGAAAGTAGTAAGAGTGCACATTACTAGAAATAAGTTTGCAGCTTTAAAAGGTAGGGTGATTTTCTACTCTAAGTAGATCCACAAGTAATAGGTGTTATTTCCCAAAAGGTATTACAGTGGCTTTCTGATGATTTGCTTTCAGAGGAGAAAAAAAACCCAGCAATCCAAACCAAATCACTCTTCTGGTTGTCAGCTGTTATATTTCCCAAGATTTTTGTTCCCAAGGTGTTTTTCATTAGGTGTGTACTTTCATGAGATCACAAAAGAATAGTGTGTCTGGCAGAACTTTTATTTTCTTGCATGTGCTTCTAATCACAATCTTTCCTGTGAGCTGTACTTTACTAAAGTTCTAAATATTCCATACTTAAAATAATATTATCTAGTGTTTCTTAATTCTTCTGTTTACAGGGAGCGTGACTACTCCCTTGCCTGCCTTTCTGAGCACTTTCTTAATGTATCAGATTAAACTTTCAAACCAGTAAGTAATGAAAATGTAGAAGTGATCAAAAGAGACTGCAAAATTTTAGTATTTGGTGCTCATGCCAGTGATTAAAAAAACAGGCAACCCAAAAAACCCTGAAAAAAATAGCCTGTTAGGTCAAACTTTTGACTGAGTAATGTCTGTCAGTTTTGTACAAATGCAGATTTAAAGGCAGAAATTGAGCATATTGTTGCAGTGCTACCAGCCTTCCAGTTAAAAAAGTAGAGAGAGATCTTAGAGTTCACCATAGAGAAGCCTATAGAGATGTATAAAATCGTGTGCTTCATATTCATATATGCAAATAATTGTGAGACTACTCTCTTTGAAAGGTCATAGGCATCAGGGGAAGCTCCTGAGGGGAAGAAAGCAAATGTCAATCCAGTCTTCAAGGAGGGTCTGGGAAATTACATTCCCAGTCACTCTCGCCTTGATCACTGGAAAGGTGATGGATCACATTCTCCTGGAAGCCATTTTCAAACATTTGGAAGATATCAAGGTGATTGAAAGTAGTCAGCGTGGTTTTTTATGCAGGGGAGATTGTGCTTGGCCAGCCTTCAATGAGTAGCTCAATGGGTGGGATAACAGCGGTGGGTGTTGCTTGCTTTAGTAAGGTTTTCAGCTCTGCATCCCGTCCATCCTTGTAGACAAGCTAATCAGGTGCCCACCAGGCATTGAAAACTGGATGAGTTGAAGGGCTCAAAGGGTTGTGACCAGTGCCACGAAGTTAAGCTGGACACCAGTCGCTGGTGGAGTGTCCCAAGGGCTGATTCTGAGTTCAGTGCTGTTTTAACATCATCATTAGTAACCTGAACAATGAGACAGAGCACACCCTCAACAAGCTGGCAGATGATTTCCGGAGGTGCCTTCCAGCCCCAGCCATTCTGTGAATGTGTTGTATCTTCCCCTTTTGATTTGTCTTGAAAAATTCAGTTACTGCTCTTTCAAAGTCTACAATCCAGCTCATGACAAATCAGGAGAAGAGATACCAGGTGCAAGGGGTGGGCTGTGGGAGCAGGTGTAAGATGAATATGAAAGATCAAATAGCTCCCAAGGAATAAGGAACAATGTGAAGAAAGCAGTGAAATACCAAATGTTTGAAGTGAAGCAGGACATTTTTGCAATGTATCTTGACTGTAGTATGATGAGAGCTGTGACATGGTGTCACTTTCTTTTCTTGAGGAAAGGGGTGATGTATTCCTGAAAATCTTTTTGGAACCATGTGGTCAAAAAATAAAATATATACTTCTACTGGATCATCAGTTGTTACAGACTTCTGTATGAAACATTTATGTATTGGGAGTATCTCTAGAAAGAGATATCCAAGCCATAAGATATTAAAAAAAAATGTCAATTCTATAGGATTAAAGTCTTAGAGAGATTTGTATTTTTAGGCCTCTCTTGGATTAGCCGTATATCTTTTATTCTTTGCTGAAGGTGCTAAGTACTGAAATCAAATGGAAAATATGAATGAAAATAAAATATTCATTCTATTCTTCCAGCTGTATTTGGGCCTTCACTGCAAGACTTCCTGGTGATTTTGTAAATTGGCAATCTTTAAAGGTAGTGAAAAGATTTTATTTTGTTTTAATTCACAGGCTGTGTCCCTTCAAGCAATTTTTGAATCTGAATGTAATGTTTTGTGGCTCTTTACAGGTTGATCATCTTTAACCTTCGGACTTAAAAGAAAATGCAAAGCCATTTAACAGGTTTTAAGTAAGGATTGTGAAAGAATGGTACAGACTCCCAAGATTTATGTAATTTGTGAGATCAGCAGATAACACTTGAAAATTTTTATCCAAGCAACTGGTGTTTAGCAAAAATGCTAAACCATTCCTAGAAGTTATTTGATAGTCTTTTACCACACAATGCTGTTAGATTCCAATTTATATCAGGATGGAGTAGGCTGAATAGGAGAACATTTGCAGGTTATTTTTCTGATTGCAAGTGAAAAGCTCATTTATTTGCTTGATTTAAGTGAAAGTAGGGGTGCAAGGAAAGGTACCTTAATGAGATTTCTGACAGGTTTTTCAAATCTACCTCTCTTAAGACTACTGCTTTTATTCAAAGCCCCATTTGCTTGATTGTCAGGTCCAGCCCTATCTGTTACACTTTGTAGCTTTTCATTATCTCGGTGGGTGTTTCCAAAAGGTCTGACTGTATCAGTGTGTCTGGGGTACTGGCTTGTGTTTTGTCTGGTGGAACCTAAATTTAGTTTTTCTTCTTTTTAGCTCAGTATTTCTTTTCCATAAACAATTGTCAGAATAATTAATCCTGTGTGGTGATAAAATGCAAGTCTCACAACCTTCATGTTTAAAACTGGCAGTAATACCAACAACAGTTTTTTTCTCTGTTAATGGAAATATCTTGTTTTGAAACTAGAGTAAATACAATCTTTGTCCAAAGTTTAAAGGGAAGGTCAAGGTGGGACAATATATGTATTACAAGAGGAGCTTTGCTAATTTACCAAGCCAGTAATATGACCAAACTTAGACACAAGTACTTGGACATCGTTATTGCCTAGAAGAAGTGCAGGTAAAGTTACTGAATTTGGCATTCTGCGATCATTGTAGACTTCTACATGAAAGAAGTACAAGGTGCAGAAAATGAATGGAGAAGTAAGGCTGCTTATTGAACTGCCACTAGATGTTAGGGACAGACAAGAGCAACACAGATGAGGATTTGTAGGCATGAAATTGCATTACATGATTATTGATGTTTTAGTGAGATATTTTTGCCTTATCTGCTGCAGAGCTGTCACACAAGAAGCAATGGAAGCAGACTATTTTTTTCCTGATATTTCTGCGTCATTGTACATAGAATAATTTTAACCAGCAATCTTGGACCAGTTAACAGGCAGTGAAAACTGTTGCAAAAGGGAAACCCCAAATTTGAATCTTTTTCCTCATTCCCCTGGAGCCCTTCAGGACTGAATTGAAAGTTTCAGAACTGATCTTTATAACCATTTGCATCTTTACCTTACAGGGTATGAAATCAATTCAGGCCTCTTCTGTGCTCTTGGGAAGTTTGTCCTTATCTGGTGGAATATACATTTAATTACAGCACCAGAAGTACATGTGTCTTCATATTGCATATTGACTTCGAAGCTGCAAACAAAGTGGTGCTTTAGAGTCGTAGATACACAGAATGATAGCATCTGTAGGAAAAGATAGTTTACAAAATGCAAGTTGTGTTGCATGTTTTACAATAAAAAGAAAGTTATGTTGGTCTGTTGATACTGTGTGGTTGCTTAAGGAGGCAAAGCTTACCTGGGCGTGCTGGTTCTTTGCTAGTTTCCTCAAGTAACTTTTGTATCTGTTAGCAAATTGCAGGTCCATTTGGTAAAAGATACGGTATCAGAACAGACCATTTCTTTCAAATGTCATGAAAAGCAGATGTCAGATAGAGAAGGGCATGTGTTCTGGGAGAAATATATTGATAGTTGAACCAGGGACAAATGCTGAAATACTTCTGTTGCTTTTTTCAAGCTTAGAAATATTTTGACTTTTTAAAATTCCAGGTCATGTAAGTAAATTGATAACTGAAGTAGAATGGTGTCATTTAAGTAATGTATCGAGGAATATAATTTTTAGATGATTACTTATATCTATCTGCAAACATATATATATGTATATATATATATATATATATATATGACACATTGGGGGATGAAAATACATCAGCTGCTGGGCAGCCTATATTAGATTGCCTTTTTTTCTGTAGCTATAAATTTGTTCTTTTGTTACTAGCCTGTTTTTTCATCTGCTGGCTTTCCAGGATGGCCAGATACCTGATTCTGGTGCTGGAAAGAGTAATGTAAGGAATCCTTTACTGTTTGAAGGCAAACTCAGTCATCTCAGTAGTTACGCTAAACTGGCTGCAGGGGCTCCCATAGCAGCTATGTAAATACAAATAGAGGTGAGAGTTCTACAGAGGAAAGGCACACTAGAGACTCCAGATCTAATTCCTGCCATAAAGGTGATGAGCTTTACTAGCCAGATGGAGAAAATCATAACCAGCAGAACTTGTGGTTCTGACCTGAGAGAAGTTTGGACGACCAGAAGCTCTTTGATCACAAATGTACCTTTAAATTAAGTTGAGTCAATAAAAACCTTTCAGTTGGATTTAGTAAAAACCCTAGGGTATAATTTTAGAAACACCTAAATGCAGTTTGAATTTTAGTTTTGTTGGATTTTTTTGCTGCTAAATACCTTGTTACAGTTGCAGAAAAGTTATCACACCATAAAATGCTGTGAAAGGTAGGAATATAGATTGTTCAGAATATAGGAAATAGCTGTAATAAGTGTTCCCACTGCAGTTTGCTGTACAAAGAAAATGCTATGTTCTGTATGAATGGTCTATATTCATGATATAGAGGAAAAGATGATAAGAAAAGTCCTTTGAGTAACTCTAATCTGAGGAATTTTAAAGTAACCTCATGAATAGGACACATTTATCCCACGTAAAAGCTTGTTCTTTTTGAACTTCCAACTTCATCTGTCTTACTCTGAGTATGAGTGACACAAAATGAGATATTTGGGATGTAGTTTGAAATACTGTATTTGTTCTGTGCACAAAAGTGCTCTAACAGGTAAAGACAAGCAAAGCCCATGCAACCACTGGAAAGTGCATTGTAGTAAATTACATAAGCTTTTCACCTTTGGTATTTTTTCTTAATCTGGAACAAGGAGGAGAAGTTTATTAGTCCATACAAGTGGGGTGATAAGGAAGTAATGAAAGTATTATTTAAATGAAAAACAACAGCAAAATAGGGCTTTGAAGAAAATGGCAAGAGTTAACACAACTGCATGCAAACCAAAGAGTAAATAAGGCAATTTTCTGCCTTTGTGTGAAAGTTTAGGGATGTATGAGATTACAGTACTACTGAATGCCTTTCACCCTGTGGAAACTGCTCCAACAAAATTACTAAGCAAAAATGGTACCGAGTGTTTTTATTACACATTCAAAATCCTTACTTGTGAGGCAGAACTTTGAATTTAAAAGGGAGATGGAATTATATATGGAATAACATAGTACCTAAAAAACAGTTTCAGAGCATGCTCTTGTCTTGCATTTGATCCTGCTCTGATGTGTCCGCAACATCCAGAGTCATCCTAACCTATGGACAGGGTAATTGCTGCTGTAGCAAAACCCATAGGAAATACATTTCTTCAGGACTGTTTGTTTTAATGTATTAAGTTTGTTATTACACTTTTGAATGATGTGTTAATGATAGTTGACGTGGTAGATTTTCCTGCTATAATAATATTTTTGCCTATGATATCCACCTTTCCTTGCTTGGAGGCTTAGTACAGAAAGTCACGCCCTGCAGTTTGTCCTAGTGTACATTTTTAGGGAGTGAAAGAGTTGGCCTGAAAAGTGTAGTTAATTTTTTTTATTCAACTTGAATTCAGTTCCAGCGAAAGTGAGAAAATTCTGTGTATTAGGCAGTGTGCAAGCCTTTAATAAAGTTACATTGCCCCAAGTTGGCAGTAATTGAGTGACAGCAGTGAAAGGAAATTTTTGGAATGTGTTCAGAGCATAAAAACATAATACTGAGACCAACAGCTTTCATCAAGCTGAAACAGAGATAAAATATGGTTGATGGTAACTAGCAGAAGGCCCCCTTGGCATAGATACAGCATCCCTCTATTTTCTATCCTATCCAAATGCTTCCTGTACTTTTAAAATTCTTGGACATGTGTGCTTTGATAATTTAGGGGTTTGTTTTTGTTTGGCTGTTACTGGTAGTTTTAATGGCTCCTAGTTTTAAAGAGAATTTTATTTAGATGCTCAATTTATTTATTTTAAGGAGCTCTGGGATGTTCTTTGTAAGAAGATAATTAGCAGGAAGTATTACATTAAAATAGGCTTTCTTAATTTTCCAGTGCTTTTTACAATTCATGTGTTCTGTAATCAAGAAGAATATTTTAATGTTTAGATTTAATACATGTTGTGGAGCCATTGTTTTCACCAGTGTTTGTGGTGGTCTTTTGATTAGAATATATTTTAAAGCCCCAGTCAGTTAATAGATGCAACAGAAATTGTCTTGATTGTGAATGCACATCTTTGAATTCAAGGAAAGCAATTAACTTCAGAAAAGTGCTGATACTATTATTTGAATAAGGTTATATTGACACTGCAATTGTGCTAGAGTACTGTTTAGTATTGAAGTAGTCAGTTTTGTTCAAAGTCGAAAGAAAATGGAATTATTTTGGAATGAAAATGAAATTATTTTCTCTAACCATAAACTGTTCCAAACAGACAGTTCCAGTCCCTAAGAATGCAATAAGGGAGCATCCCACCTTGCTAATAATATTTGGTGTACGTTATGACTGCTTGAAGATCAACAAGGTTGTTAGAGATGTGCTGGAGGAAGTATAAACATCGAATCTTTCGTGAGTCATAGACCTTGAGATGGGATGTGAATTTTGCAAGCCGAGCTGAGGGCCAGTGGGTTTTGCAGCACAGCTTTTCTTGTCAGAGAACCTAACAGGGAAGTGATAAACCACATCAGTATATTGCAATTTCTACCACTGTGCCACAAAAGTGCTCTTCTGAGCAGGCTGCAACTTGCTAAGCCCTTGCAGTTGTCTTTCAAAACCTTTTTGTTTTTTTCTTCAGAGCAAGTAATTTCTAACTTGTGTTTCATGCTTCACAGGCATTTGCTCACATACTGTTGAAGAAGTTCAGTTATGGCTTTGTATGATTGTGGGGTTGTGCTTTTGAATCTGTTCTTGTATTGTTTAATATGATGCTTTGAAGTCTAAAATAAAAAGAAGTCTTTCACTATAAATCATAATAGAATCATTGTTGAGGTCATGGTTGCAGAAGCAAAATAATTTAGGGCTAAAAGCCCTTTGCTTAGTATTCTTCTTTTAAAGTTAAACTGCCTTTTTTTTTTTTTTTAATTGAAAACCAGTGTTAATACTCATGTAAATTATCATGGCTCATGGCAGGTAGAAATGGATGGCATGACCAGTTCTGTAAATTGGTGGCACAGCCAGTAATGATGCACAAATACCAGCAGTTAACAAATATCGCTGGTGTGACTCACCCCATCACTGTGAATCCTCTACTGAGTAATGTTTTAAGAGACAAACTCTTATGTATTGGATTATCCAAATGAAAATCGGTTAGGATTATACTAAAACCTTATAAAAAAGTGCATTAAAAAGGAGGTATAAAGAGTATGAGTCTGTTCATTAGTATACATAGAAATGTTGCAAAAAGTTAATAACGTGGGTGGGGAGGAGGTAGCATCCACATTATAATACCATAATAGGTAATTCAGAGGAGTTTAGATTACTCACTGATACCTGTGTTTAAAATCAGTCTTTGAAAACTGGTGGTTTCAGAAACAGACTAGTAGCTAACATATGTGCAATAATAGTTCCTGCTGACATGGTTTGATGCTAAAAGTACTAAGTATCAAAAATTGCAATGGCTAAGCTGTCTAAAAATTCCCAGTTCTTGCCATACTGCTTTGGTGAGTGAAGCTTAGTGAAGGGATGGCCTAACACCAGAATACTTTTCCAGGAGCGTGAGACAATGTCCTAGGATTTCCAGACATCTGGTATACGAACATGGAATAAATAATCATCTCCTGCTCCTATCAATAACTTCCTCTGAGCAGCAGGAATTACGGCTTTTTCTTTTTTGTCTCATCTCATCACGACACAGACTGGTATAATTTTCATTTTGTTTGCATTTTTGCCTTCAAAACAGCAATTCAGATAAGTTCTGAAATCTAGTTTCCCCTCTGTGAAAGAACACAAACATTTTCAGTGTATGTTAAGAAGCAGTATGTGACTGCAATGTTCGTTCAGAGTAACAGGCCTGACAAAAAGACGTGAAGAAAATGCATGGCTGGTAACCTTAACGTGAATCAATAGCCTTACACAGTGAGGCAGGATACCATACTGGGATCATACAAAGTGGAAGATGCTGTGCAAGGCATGTGAAACAATCCCTCCACTGCATTTAGCATTAGTGAAGCCTCAGCTGGAGCAGTGTGTAATTTGGAACACTTGAGTTCAAAGAAATGGGTGGCCCAAGGCAGAACAGCTAGAGGGAATCAGCAAGAATGATCATAGATCTAGAAAAAAAATAGCCTACTAGGAAACACAGAGCAGGAGAGAGTTTTTGGGGTTTTTTTTAATCTAGGTGGTAGGACTGAAGAGAGATGTTCAGTGAAGGAGTGGTTGTCTGTGCCTTCTGCTAATGAAGAAGAGAAGAGGCAGTGGGACGAACCTTGTCTGTTATGTTAGAAGGAAAGGGAAAACACTACAATGGAGAAGAGTGAGAAAAGATTGCATGGGAATTGTGCAGCCTGGATCACCAGAGACTTCAGGATCAGAGTGAACACAAGCAATGCTGTGTGAGATCAGGCAGATGGGTGAAGATGACTGTCTCAAGTTCTTCACAGATCTGCGAACCTCTCTGGGTTTTTACCTCCCTCAGTTGAAATTAGCCTGCTTTTTAGGGTTTCTTTTTGCACTTTGCAAATAGTGGTAAAATTAGAAGTACCTAAAAATATATCAGTGAGGGTCTTTATTCTCTTTTCAACAGTAATAGTGATTAAATGTACGAGAGTATGATTTGTTCAGGAATCGTAAGAAGGAGTCCTACAAACCCAAATATAGGACAAGATAAGATTTAGTGCCATGCCATGGTCACAAGGTCATTCTTTCATGAGAATGAATTCTCCCCCTGATGCTGAGATGTGTTTGGGAGGAGAAGGGTGATTTTCATGAATTTACTTCTATGGGATTGCCAGACACTTTTGTTGGTCTCTGAAATACTCAGCTGTACATCTCTGCATGGCTCTTCACATTTGGTTTTAGGATCATAACAGGTTTCTCATTTGCATTTGTCTGGCATGCACAAATTATTTTACTGAATGGCAAAAGTAATTGTGCTTTTATCAGTACAAAAATTAGGGACTTTAAGTTGATAATTTGTAGTTATAAAAAATATAGCTGCCTTAGAGTGTTTTCAGAATACAGTATAAGAATTGCTAAAAGGTTTTGCTTCACTTGCTCAGCCCAAGTGATTTGAATAAGCAGTCTCAACTTCAGTTTTCTCTGGATAATTAGAATTAAACTGAAAATTAACAAATTAAACTAATGCTTATCCAAATTTCTTCCTTCTGTTTCTAATGACTGCTTGTTTTTCTTGGCAATTCGATTTCTAGTGTGTAATGAGTTGCCCAAAGAAACAAATCTGGGGAGTTGTTCAGGTTTTTTTTTTTCTCCAGATAGTGGACTTGATTTAAAGATAACTAACAACAATTCCTGACCCATGTATTCACTTTTGTTAGTGGACTTCAGTGTTTTTCAGGGATTCTTCAAAATACATATTATTTATGTATACCAATACTATCCCCATACTGACTTCTGGTGGATATCCCCCTATTGAATTTACGTTGAATGGTCTTATTTGGAAAATTCTTTGAACCACAAGTGTTGTTCCAGTCTATGCATACAATGATTTTAGAAATGCAAACCTCCAGAATAAAACATCTAATTTAATTTTTTTTTAACTGTGATGTATTTTTACAGTGATGTGACTATATAAATATTTTTGTCTGTAAGAAGAATCTTCTGTTCCAAATAGAGCTCTTTCAGTGAAGGGCTTGTGACTTTAGAAGAAGGTGAACTGAGTATTCCAGACCAGCTTAGGGTGTTTTTTTTTAATTTTGCGGCTTTAGAATACTCCTACACAGATTTCTGAATTGTCTCTATTGTTAAATGTGTTCTATAACTTCTGAAATCTGAGTGTGAATCAAGCTGTTGATACTTACTTTGCTAACTAGTACTGTCTTATTGTGCTTTCTCATCTCATCTCTACCTGCCTTGAACTTAGGGCAGAAGATCTTTGGTGCAGGAATTGTTACCCAGTGCTGTGCTGATTAGTCATCTGGTGTAATGCAGTCTTTGTGTGAATAGGGCTTCTTGTCCTTACCAAATCCAAACAGTAAAACATGTTAAGGGGAAAATATCACGGGGATGTTAAAAGTATTTTTGTAGAGTATTATCAACCTGTGAATTTGCAGGGGGGAAAATGGTACTTTACGTATTATGTCCATGTATTATATACCTGAAAAATTTTAGTGCCTGTGTAATGTATTGTTAACTCTACTGAAAACATAATAATTAGACATGTAGCTTAACACCCCCATATATATTGAAGCAGATTTTGTAAAAGATGTGGATTTGTTCTTTGAGTCACAACGTAGCAATAGAAAGATTTCTGTGGTGAAATGATGTGTTTTCATACTTAGCAGATTGAGTTGCCATAAAGTTAGCACTAACTCTGAATTTAGAGATGTATGCTGCTTGTTTATTTCTAGGACTTCTGTCGAAGCAATCTAAGTGGAATGCTTTGAGAGCTGTGTGCCCACATATTGCACTTTTTTTAGTGTCGAAGCAGTACTTACCTGGAATGTATGCCTTTATTAAAAAAAAACAAAACAAAAAGGGGTGGTGGTGGTGTGGGGGACAATTTCTTCTGGAAATCACAGAGCTAATACAGCACAAGTTGGATCTGTTGTTATTGCTGTTGGAAAGACAATGGAATATATCTTACCTTTTTTGATCACATTTTTGACAATGTCTTCCATCCTTAACCTGTTCTCAGAAATGCAACACTGCAGATTCTTTTTACGTATTTTGTCCATGGATTGTAGAGTTTCAGAAATCCGTTTTGGAGCCTTTCATAAACAGCAGTAATTTAATTTCCCAAGGGAATTTTTTGCTGGATTACTAATTTTTTGTACCTTTTTTTTACACAATAAGAATTACTTCTAGATTGACAGCGAATTGTCTTCTGCCTCTTTGCATGTGTTTATGTTAGAGCCTGATAGATTCAGGAAGGCTTGAGAATATCCTAGAAGGTGTTTAGGAAATCACACTAAGATACTAGGATTTATTACGTTAACTTTCAGGTAGTCTAAACTGTTTTGCTCAGTTACTCTTATCTTCAGATTAATTTAAACTGGAAAAGCAAAGCAAGAGCTGTAACTCAGCCTTATTATAATCTTACAGGTCACAACTGAATAGGAGTCCCTGTTTTGTCCAGGATTTACAGAATGAATGGGTGTCTAAATCACTCCATTTGAGAACAAGTCTGGCATACATTATCAGCTTTAGTTGTGAGTTTCTTTACCTTTTTTGCTCCAAATAAGCACTGCAGGTTTCATTGTATAAATTGTGTTAGGAATTGAGGAATCCTCTGGCTACAGGTGCTGAGAATGGATTATGAGAATCAGGACAGCAGAAAATAGAGGATTATGAAGTGAGTTGTCATGTTTCTAACCAGCCGAACTCTAGCTCAGTTCTTTAACTTGCCGCCATAGTAAAACAAACAAAGGGAAGACAGAAAAATAATATAAAGACAATGGTTTCCAGTTTTACAGCTGTGTGAATTGGTAAACACTTGTAAATAGGAAGAATTTAGATGAGTTTTCTCTCCAGTATCAAGTGATATGGTAATGTTTCATCTGTATCTCACTTGTGTATTTTTTATGTACAATGTGTCTGCAAATGTGCCTAATGACCCTGGGCAAAACTTGGTGTAGAGCTGGCTTCCCATCCCTGTGGTTGGGGTGGTGGGCAGCAGTGGGACTGCCTCCCACTCCCACCGAAAGGATCTAGGGCAATTTGGGCAGAAACCCCAGCGGCTCGGTGGCTGCCGAGGACAGACACCAGGGTGGCAGTAGGGAATGTGGTGCTGGAGCACAGCAACGCCGAGAAGAAACGTGAGGAAGATGCAGTCAGGGAGAGCCTGTGTCTGGGTCCTTGCACAGCGTTACTGTGACAGAGAAACTTGTCATTTTTATCAAAACAAAGTTGATTTAAAACTGGCAAAACAAAGCTTAATTAACTTTTCAGAGACTAATGTTTAGGTTTATCGTGGTATATGTATTGTATATTTATTTTTTTTTCCACAGAAACCTGCTAATATTTTAGTTATGGGTGAAGGTCCTGAGCGAGGAAGAGTAAAAATTGGTATGTTTATATCTTTGATAAGTCCCAGTGTAGCATTTAAGTTAGAATGTTCTGAAGGTGCAGTTGTATCACCTAAAGTAGTCACTGTAATACCAGTATGTGCCTGGGCACATTGCCTAAGTGCTGCTTTCTGAGTGACTGGCTTCATCATATTAGCCCCATGTACCAGTTCTGACAATGAAATGCTGTAGCCTCATCAATAAAAAGTGGAAAATGTCATTATATTTTGCTTAAGTGGGTGTTTGTGTGGGGTGGGGGATTTTGATGTGGGGTTAAAGATGACGGCTAGCTAGGAGGAAAGGAGGAGAAAGAAATGGGATTTCAAAATTTCCTCCATTTACCTCTAATGCCATGACATCTTGCTGCTGCTTATAAAAATCTAAATAGGGAGCTACTCATTGCTACAAACCTTAAATCTTACAGTGGAATCAAAGATGGCATTTAGCCTGCAAAATGCTCTTGAGAGAGTAGGCAGGTCCCTTGGAGATAAACACAAGGGATCTTAAAAGTCCAGAAAACGCAGAAATCCATCCAAAGTGTTTAGTGAGAGCTAATGCTGGATGCTTAGCCACACCACATCCTGTGGTGTGCCAGGTTAGAAAGGACCCAACACTTCCACAGAATTGTAACATTTTCTGGTGGGAGTTACTATTTGCAGTGAGAGGATGGTTTGTAGAAGTTCAATTGTTTTAAACTAAATACATAAATAAAAATTAACAGTAGTCTAACAATAATAAACTGTACCAGGCTGTGCATTATCGTGGCGGTGCTGTAATAGCAGCCTACTAATGCACAGCCTGCTTACATTTGTTATGGTAATGCAGCCCCATTTGGAAAGGTTTTTTAAGGCTAGTTCATCTTTTTTGCTTCCCTCTGGGTTTCTTTTATGAGATTATTCTTCTGCATTGTTGCTCTGTTCTCTTGCTGTTTTGTTTATCTGAACTATATTGTTAATCACTAGTATAATGATTCAGGGCAGGATTTTCTGGGAGCGTTCAGTGCTGCTCTAGGCCTTCCCTTGTCCTTTGGAACCCGGGGAGTGATGGGCCAGGGTTGAATGCTTCTGCAGATCCTACTCTGAAAGTTTTTAATGCCTTTCTGAGCTGTAAGGTTGACAGTAGGGATTGAGGTACAGCACGGACAACAGAAGGGAAAATTTCTTCATATTACCTTACTCTTCATGGAGGGTTGCTTCCAAAACAGAGAATGTAGGTCATCCTCTGGACTCACTTTTGACAGTGGTGGTGATATTTGCTGTACACAACTACTTGCTAGTAATTGCACATAGACCACCCATTTTTTTCTTAACTTATAGTTTTGAATTAATTTGAGAATAACTTCGTAAACAACTAAATTAAGTCAGACTCTGTTAATGGACAGGTGAAAGATTCTGTATTGGGCCACCAGTCCTCTGAGCCATCCATTCCCAGTGGGGAAAGAGGGAGGGGAACCTTGGATTTTTAAATGTGTTATCAAAATGTAGATATATTTTTCTTATTTTCTTAAGATTGCCACGGCAGTAAAAGAATGCAGAAGTTACACACATACCAAGGGCGTCCACTTTTCCAGTGTAACTAATTTTTCTAAAAAATACATAACTGGTATTTAACTTAAAATAATTTTTATAGGCTTTTTGTGTCATTTTGGGTCATAAATTCGCTTTCTGCCAAAAATTTTCCTTATTATTCATAGTTATTAGTGGCTTGATCAATTTTGAGTAACTGATATTTTAATGTAGAAAACTGTAAAAATGTTTCTCTTTTGAAATGCATTAAAGCAATCATAAATAGGAATGCATATGAAAAATAATTAAGGATTGTGTAGTGAAGTTAGAGACCCATATTTACACTGCAGTTTTCCCTCAGTGGGCTATAGCACGTAGGTTCTTTTCCCTCAGGGTGGCTGTTCATCTCATTTCATTCAGGTCTTTCTCAGCATGTGAATATCCCTACATGATAGGGTCACTCTGTCTTGGGATTTGGGGGTTGGTGGGTCAGGAAAGCAATTTCGTGGGAGAAGCTGCATCTTTTAGTCTCTGCCCATTTTTTCCTGTTTGACTTATATTTCGTAGTTCAGACTATTTTCTAGGCAGTTGTATACTACAAAATCTAAAAAGCAGTTTTAGATTATATAATGCCCACAACCAAATTTTTAAAATCATAGCCTGAATGGTATTCAGTACTGGTATATTGATATTGGAAATGCATCTTGATAGAAAATCAGCAGGGAGGCAGATGCTGTAGGCTTAGTTGCTGGTTTTGTGTGAAGGAAGTCTTGCTACAGCTAACTTCATGAGGAGGGAGCTTTTGTCATGTGCACGTATGTATTATAAATCATTCTAACCTTTGCAGAATCTGCATTTTGCTCACTTTAAAAATTGCTGCTTTGTGAAAAAACATCCTGTAACAATGGGAGTATTTTACCAGAGAACATCAGGTGAAATGAGTCAGGATTTACCAGTGTCCTGAGGAGTTGATGCACTTCTTCAGAACAGTGGTTAATTCTTTGTTGTAAATGACTCATGTTAGTAATGATTTATAATGATATACTTCATAGGTGATGCCATCCAGTAACTTCTACAGAAAGAAAATCTGCTCAGAGAGTTCACATCTGCTACAATCCGCCTTTGCATTTTATTTAGGAGTGATGATAGTGCTAACAAGTAAACTCTATGAGTTTGTTTAAAAAAAAAAAAAGAAGTTTGTTAGTTTCCCTCAAATTTTAAAGCATCTCTCTTTGAATTTTGCAGCTGACATGGGCTTTGCCCGATTATTTAATTCACCTCTGAAGCCTTTAGCAGACTTGGATCCAGTAGTTGTAACCTTCTGGTATCGAGCTCCAGAGTTGCTTCTTGGAGCAAGGCATTATACCAAAGCTATTGGTAAGTAAATTGGACAAAAATGTACTATTTTGTTCTGTATGTAAACTGCAGCCAAATATTAAAGCTTTGATGAATTGTTCAAAGGACTGTAGCTGAGTTGAAGGTACGTTACTTGTTCCTTGAAGAAACATTAATCTTTGACAAATTGTTTAGTTTACTGTGGTCTCAGGCTATATATAGAAATAAAATATATTTCTGGGTTTTGGCTCCAAATGCCCTGTAATGCAATCTAAGTTTGTGGCTTTCACACAAGACTTTCATAAATGCTGTTAGAGGCAATAAAAAATATGGAAGCATCTTTGAACTGCTGGTAGAATTCATATTAGGATGACTGTGAGGCACAGTGCATTAATTTTATTGCAGAGGTTATTACCTAGTGTAATAAATACATGAAATAAGGAATGTACAGAATGGAGAATATAGTGTCTGCACTGAAGCTAAACTGTAAATTTAAGCTGCGTTTTAGCCTTTCTGTGTCTTTTTCAAAGACAGATGACAGATGGCCAGAGCTGTTGTGGACCGTAGGACAGGGAGAACAACCCAGCAGCAAACTGGAGGGAGATTCACCTTTAGTGATTGATCATAGTGATTGCTATGGAAGGGAGAGAGACTGTGGGGAAAAGGACTGGAAGGTTTTTCTCTTGCTGGCTGGTTTAAAAGATGTGTTAAAGGCTGGCAACCAATTTTGGGAGGAAGTAACTTCCCCAGCAGCTACTCCACTTTGCATAGACATGGAGGTTGCATGTCAACATACTGTGTTGTTGTTTCTGTAACCTGAAAGTCTTCCTCAGAACTCAATCTTTTTGTTTTCTTGTTTTGTTTTTTTTTTAAGATCATGTCAGTGTTTCTGTCAGCAATTCTCATGTTTATGCCTTATATGTATTCTCATTTACTTTTCTGTTAATACTGTGTTTGTTTTATAGATCAGATACATTTTTTATATGTTCCTGTAACTGCTTAATTTGTTGTATTTGCGTGTTCCCTCACTTTACTGGCATTTCTTCTGATTGCAGTGTGTGAAACTGCATGGGCAGTCATAGCCTTTAGTACATAAATTTTTTCAGTGTAGATAAAAAAAGACTGTAAAAACACTGAGTAATGGGGTTATGCTGTCTGCATTATTTGCTTTTGTCCTTGTTTATGACCTTGTTCATTCAAGGCTCAGTGTAGTACCACTTTGAGTTAAAAATTGCATTTGTATATATTAGAAAAATATTGAGAACACAACTGGGAAAATTCAGGCTATCTGATTATTAGATAGGAAAGTAACAGTTAAAAGAGAAAGGTTGTGGTGTTTTGGGGTTTTTTATTAATGTTATGAAAAGTTTGAGTTGCAGGCTTGGATCAATTTGCTTGTTACTCTCTTTCAAGGTGTTATAGATAGCATTTGGTTTATTCCAGTACCACTGCTTTTCAGATTGTATTTTTGGGGTCATTTAATACTACTTAAACCTGGCCGATCAGCAACTGCACATTTCTTGGTCAGGACAGTGTGCCACTGAACAGGCAAGATGCTGGCAGGCTTTTCTTTGTTTGTGTTTTGTGTGTTGATAGTTACCCCAATAGTTTCCTTCACTTTTTTTCTTAACCAAATGAATTTTTTACCCCACAAAACCCCACAAAAACTTGTATGATATTCTCTCAGCTCCTGTGTAGTTACTGAATTGGGTACCTCCATCCATAGCTAAAAGAAAAAGTTGAGGAAGTACTGCACTTCTACAATAGAAACTTGAAATTTTCAATGCAGGGACCTTATCTCTGATAAGCTAAACACTAACATTCTACCTCATCCAGATGCTTTTGGAAAGATTCATTTGTTGTTGTTGTTTTTTTTTTATTTCTGTTCTCCTTTTTTAAAGATATTTGGGCCATAGGGTGTATATTTGCAGAGCTGCTAACATCAGAGCCAATATTCCATTGTCGACAAGAAGATATCAAAACTAGTAATCCTTATCACCATGACCAGCTGGACAGAATATTCAATGTAATGGGATTTCCTGCAGGTACATACTGTATTTTTTATCACCACTGTTCAAAGAAAGATATCTGTATTGCTTTCTTTGCTTTTGAAGGTGGCAGCTGATCAAAGGAACAGAGCTGTTCAAGCCCAATCTTTATTTCATGAGTTATAAATCTAGAATCTAATGGTCAAATTAGATATTTTCCCTTTTATTAATAATAGGGTTATCTTTGTGTATACATGTACCAATGCTTTATTATTTTAAAAGATTGTATTTAATGGTGGATGATTAAAAATGAGAAGGAATATTTCTGTATTTCTTCAGTACTGATTACTGATTTGGAAGGAGACTGATGATTTATGAAACCAAGCAAAAATATATATATTTAGTGAATATTATGCATTTGTTTAACTCATGCCAAATTAAACATAGCATTTGGAAGTAATGGAGGGTAATGAATTTAATTTTAATTTTTTCCCTGGTGGAAAGCTGGTGGTATAGAAAAAAATTATTTTATTCTAAACCGGAAGAAAGAACTGCTTGTATGAACCAAAACAAATTATAATGTGGATATCACTTGTTGCATTTTCCCCTCAGTGTTGGTCATATCTTGTTTTTCTACAGGCTGCCTTGCTTCAGTAAATACTTTGTCTTCTAGTGTTCACATGATCGCAGGAGTCAGAGTAACAGGGGCCTTATTTTTACTTTTTGTTTATCTTTGTCCTCCCCGCTTGTGTTCCCCGCTGCACTGTTAATTATGTTTTCTTTTATTGTTTTTCTGGAGTTGCCTCTTCCTTTCACATGACTTTTGTGGTCTATATGTTTGTGTGGTTCTAGAATTTTGTTATTAAACATGCTCTTTTTTTTGGTTTTGGCTTTTTTTTGTGTGTATGTACTTCATTGCTTCTGTACTGCTGTATGAGATCCACAGAAATGTTGCCTTTGCATATTGTCACCTTAGTTTTGCTTCTTCAAACAACACTGTCCCCTTCTGCTTTTGAACTAGAATTTTACCCATTTATGCTTTCCTTAGTTCATTTGGGTTTTGCATTGGTTCTGTATAGCTTACATAAGTAGATCATACTCCCGTTTTGGTATTCTGGTTGATTTAATTAATCCTTTCTAATGGTCTGCATTTGACCTTTGGAGATCTTTGGTTCTTACCAGGAAATACTTTTCATTCAATTGCGGCAATTACTTTGCATTTTAATTGACACTTGCCATATCTGAAACAGTTTCACATGTCTCTGGGATAAGAAAGAGGAAAATATTTTGTTTAACAAAGTAATAATTAAATAATTATCTCTGATTAATTAATTAATTTATTTAATGCTTTTAAACTCGGTGTTCTGCAGTTGTAATCAGACAGTAAAGATTTGAATTGAACCGAATTACTTGCCCACAAAGCCTTTCCAAGAGTTAGAGCTTAAGACATTTGAGGCTAGATGCTGGTAGATGCTGAGTTTTTGTTTCATTTTTAAATCCATTTTGGCCTTGGTCTGCATTGAGATGAATTATTCTTTAATTTGAGCGTGTGAACTTTACTTTTTCTTAACTTCTTGTTGGCTAACAGTATTTCTTACTTCACAGAAGTACCTCTGGGCATTTTCCTGTAACTAAAAGTGCTGTCAGAATAGAGAATCCCTTAGAAGGAAACAGGGTTTGCTGGAGTCTTGTGTACTCCTGTCCTGAGATCACAGCTGTGTCTAAATAAATTAAGTAACAGTCCTGAAGGGTACAAGCACAAGGCCTGTTGTGTTTTTCTTCAGAGTTTAGTGGGCACTGTAGTTGGCATCTGTTTTTTCAAGTTCTTGAGTTAATCAGCACACAGCTGGAACCTCTTAGGTGTTGGTATGATTTATTGTGAAGAGGTGATGAAGGAATAGGAGCTAGGGAGTACAAAGACATAAGTAACTGCAAGGTTAGAGAAGCAGAATTTAAAAAAAAATAAAAATCAAGGCTGTGGAGATACTTGGAAATGCTTTATTTTACTTGGAGAAAAAGGGAAAAAATAATTAATACTGCTTTGCAGATAAAGATTGGGAAGACATAAAAAAGATGCCGGAACATTCAACCTTAATGAAAGATTTCCGGAGAAACACGTAAGTCTGAGTTGAGCTTGCTTAATAAAGCATATTTTATATCTCTTTCCTACACTAAATTTCTTGCAGTTCAAGTTGTTTTCTACGTAGATGCCAAACAAGGAAATTGTTATGACTTAGATTGTGAAAAATGAAAAATAAAGTTGTTTCATAGTGATGAACTTGGCCTGTTGAGGTGGTGTGGAGCAGAAGAGAAGCCAGAGAGGCTGTAAAGGGTGAGGTAGCAGGTGTGAAACAGGGGATGCCAGTAAGAGCCCACGCAGCTCTGGAGTTTGCAAAGCCCAGTGTGTCAAAGCACAGCTGTTCCCAAATCTGTGGTACTGGCAATGACTTTCTGTAATAGCTGCATAAAAGGTGTCTGGTAACCTCATGCCATTTCCAGCAAACAGTGGGTGTAATTGTCAGGTTTGGTGTCCAGGGTGGCTTATGAAAAATAAAGAAGAAAATATCCTTCAGCTTTGCTGTCACACTGCCACAGGCTAATACCTGCACTTAAAAGCCACCCTGTTGTTCATTTCTGTGCTGAGGCATTTGAGGCTGTACGGTTACATACATTTCTTGCATCTGACATGCTGTTGTAACCATTTAGAAACCTTTTTTTTGAGCTTCTCTTCAAAAAAAAGTAAGTACATGGATGTTCCTGTAGCCACCTGTAGGTTGCAGGAGAGTGTTCACATGGGCTTAGTATTTATCTCTGTCTTCACAGTCATGAGAAATATACAGAATCAAACAGTATGGTAGTAAAATTGCTATCAGGCAGTTTAAATCCAGTTGATAGCTTTCTGCCTGCACATGGGTTAAAAGTGCTTTTTGTGTGGGCGTGATATGCTTTTATAAGGATATGTGGGAAACATGCCTTTCTGCAGTTCAGATTTTTAAGCAATCTCTGATGTTGGTAGTTGTGGTTTTTCCCTGCTTATTTGCAGGGAGACTAAACTGTTCTTATTAATAAGTTTTGTGGCTACTAAGAAAACTTTGCAGTATCAATGATTTGCATATTCGAAATATCACTTCTGTTTCCTTTTCTAGGTATACCAACTGCAGCCTTATCAAATATATGGAAAAACATAAAGTTAAACCAGATAGTAAGGCATTCCACTTGGTAAGTTCTTGCATACCTAAAAAATCAAATCCCTTGTATATGTTACTGTCGTTTGAAATAAGAGTTGAGCTGGTGTCAAGTCCACTGTAACTAACTTTATAAATAAAGTTAGGAATAACTGATACTCTGCAATCTGAAAATTGCAAAATCGCTTTATCCTCTCACATTGATAAAATGATTCTGAGTGTCATTCACTGGATTAGGTTCAGTATCAAGTAATTTTGAAGTTTTTGTTAAGTCTTGTTTAGCCTGTAGTTTTATTTGCAGTGTTGCTGCAACCCTTAGCCATTTTGCTGCTTTACATACTTTCAATAGCTTATTTTTACTTCTAAAAAATACCTATATGCCTGTTTTTTTCCCCAGATGATTAGACAAGGGGTTTTTAAGCAGCTGTCTTTTTTCAGTTCTGTACTTTTCTCTCCATATAAATTTTGAAATTTATCCTTCAGTCAGACCAGATCTGATGTAGTATTCTTCTTGTGGCATACTGCTTGAGCAGGTTTGGTTGAGGGTTTGCAAGCAGATGAGTTATACTTCAACAAATCTGAAGTAGAGCATATATTTAAGGTTCAGAGTAAACCCAAAAGTACAACCAGCTGAATCAGGTAATGATTGCAGTTGTACTGTTGTGCTTCATTTACTGTGAGCTGTCTCTGCTCTCTGAAGTTAAAACTTGGTGAAATACTAGAGGTGTTTACGTAAGCAAGGAAACCAGTCCTCTCTGAGAGAGGCCCATAACAAGATTTCCTCTGAATGAACTAGCTTCTCTTACAAGCTGTGAATGCTCTGTCCAAACCAGTCTGAAATTTCTCACGTGTTCTCTGTCTTGTGAGATTAAAAATCGTTTTCAATGGAGCAACAAAACTAGACACAAAATAGTCAGATGAAAATAGTTTAAAACACTTACTGCAGCATTTTCTCTTCTCTCTGCTGTAGCACAAGGAGATTGTAACTGTGTGAACGTGTTCAGCATGTTTGTACCAAAAAGCAGTGATTACAGTAAAATGCAGAGTCAAGGAATGGTGTCCTTTACCAGACCGCTGCCACTCTTCCATCCTTGGTTATATCTGTTAGTGCTGAACAACAGGATCAGAAGGGGAGTTGGAACATGGACCATACATGGAAGTTCTTTGTTAGTTTTGCCTTTTCATTTTCTGGCTCTTGGCAATGCTTTTTGAGAGAGTAAGAATTGGCTTGTTCAACATGCTATTCTATAAAAACATCTTGTAGGCTCAGAGAGCTGAAATAACTTACTGTGAGTTCTTGTGGATGATGTGAAAAACAAAACTGGATTGATGGTGGTAATTCACAGTTATTATGCTCTTAACTATTCTGTCAAAACTGAAGGCTAAGGAGGGAAATGTACTTCCTTAACTTCAGCTTTTGAAGTGTGGAGATTTGCATTGTGATTATGAATGCTCACTTAATAGCTAGTGGAAGGAGATGACCAGTTGAGACTTAGATCATAACACTGGATATTTTTAAAAAGGTGAATGTAGGAATCCGATAAAAAGTATGAATAGGAAATGTTATTTACATATGTAGGTTCTTGTTAGATCCACAATTTAAAAAAAAACACTACAGGTTGAAAGTGAAGCATTTTTTTAAAAACCATTGTCTTTGACAATACGTCATGGTGTAGTTTTGCCTTGGACACTGTGTTGTATTGGTGAAACACGAAAACTCACTAGTTTTCTGTGTAGTATCTGAAGGTTATCTCATGTTGCTTGTCTAGCACAGCTGTATTGCACACAACTGCTGGGTGGATGGAGAGAAGCACATGCACGTACACCAGACTTTTTGGATAAGAAACACGTAGTTTAAGAACGCATCACTGCAACTCAGCACTAGAGCTAAATAAAATCCTTATGGTCTGCTGTTACTAGTTCACAAGGCCTCACCTGGGGTGCTGTGTCCAGAGGAGGGCCATAAAGGTGATCAGGGGTCTGGAGCACCTCTCCTCTGAAGACAGGCTGGGAGAGCGGGACTTGTTCAGCCTGGAGAAGAGAAGGCTCCCCGGAGGCCTTACAGCACCTTTCAGTACTTGGAAGAGGGTCTCCAAGAAAGCTGGAGAGGAACATTTTTTGATAGAACAAGAGATAATGGCTTTGTAATGAAAGAAGGTAGATTTAGATTGGATATTAGGAAGAAATTCTTTATTCAGAGGGTGGTGAGGCACTGGAACAGGTTGCACAAAGTTCTGGATGCCCCGTCATTGGAAGTGTTCAAGGTCAGGCTGGACAGGGCTCTGAGCAACCTGGTCCCTGCCTATGGCAAGGGGCTGAACTAACTGACCTTGAAAGGGCCCTTCCAACCCAAATTATTTTGTGATTAAAGTTGCTAGTACATTGTGGAAACTTTTTTAATGTTTTTGATTGAACACTTGCAACTGGAACTGAGTGTCCTGGGCTTTGCAAGTGAAAATAGGTGTTCTTTGATAGGAAATGAAGTTACTATTCTAACAGGAGAGAAGAATGTGGTTATGCCATTTATGGTTAGGCTTTTGAGTTCAGACACATTTGTATCATCTTGTTTTTCAGGAATTCAGTGTGGTTTCTAGAAATGGTTTTGGTAATGTAAAGGTGTTTTTTCTCTTTTTTCTCTCCTTTTTTTAAAAAATTTTTTTAGCTTCAGAAATTGCTCACTATGGATCCAATAAAGAGAATTACCTCAGAACAGGCTATGCAGGATCCTTACTTTTTGGAAGATCCTCTTCCCACGTCCGAGTAAGTGGTCAGTTTATTAACCTATCAGTGCATTCAGAGATCTTTAGAACTGTGCTTTCTCTCTGCCCTAAGTATGTTTGTGAATATTGAGCTAAATACTGTCTAACAACCAAAGAAAGCTATAACCAGTAAAATGCCATGTGTGGTTTTTAAAATTAAGTAGCATTTTTATTAATCTCTTGCTTTATGGAACTTTGATCCTATTAGTTGCAGCGCTAATCTTGTTACTCACTGACAGGTTGATTATGCATGCTACAGATCTTGGTAGACAACTGCTAAGTGCCTGCAGGTCCACTTCTCTGCCTCAGAATGCCAGATGACAGTCTCTAATTAGTTTACATTTTTGTCTTAGCCTTTGTTGTAAATTCACTGGGTGGGGAAAGTCAACTCTGTGTCTCTGTGCTGTCATCCTTAACAACTTTAATCCGTTTTCTGTAGACACTCCTCTTTTTTGTTTGCACAGATTTACGAAAGGGAGAAAATTTATGGACAGTGGATGATTTCATTAAAAATTAGGCCACTCTTCCAAAAGACTAGCCAGAGAGCATGACTGTACACCCTTTTAGGAAAGCTATTAGTACATTCTGTGTGTGATTCTCTACCCTTATGTAGGGAAGAATTTATAAAATATGTATACTTATAAGGAATTAATTAAAAATGAAATTATTTCACTAAAACCTACTGTATTATTTATAGCATCTCCTGACCTGTCTCTGTGATTTGAAGTCATGTGAATGATTGGCTGTTGCAGAAACTGCTTTTAGGATAGTGTTTGGCTTTTTTCTCAAATTTAGGTTGACATTTTAATGTGAATGCACAATGAGTATTGCTAACAGGTGTACAGAAACTTTATTATAAATACATTCTTCTCATGAAGGGCAGGTAAATATTAGCTTGCATTAGCAGTAGCAAATCCATGTGGACTGTGAGATATGAATTGACAGGTGAAATTTCTAGTTAAACTCTTTTTCCAGGTGGTTTTATTAATAGTCAGTGAAGTTTGCAGGAATATTTTTAGTTAGTCCTGAGGTTTGTGTAATTCACAATAGCTGTAGTGAGATAGCTCTTTGTGCCCTTGCATATACCTAACAGGTGATGTACCTTTCTAATCAACAAAAAAATTATTGGGAGCTTTAGTTAGTGTATAAGAGTCAACTGAACATTAAAATCAAATGTGAATACGTTTTTACAAAGTTTAGAATATGGGGATAGTCAGACAGAGAAAACTTCTCCCTTAGTTACAGGTATTAAATGATGGGTGAAGTGTGAATCTTACAGGTCTAACCCTTCTGTTCTAATACAGTGATAAATAGACTTTTTTGGGGGACAGTGTTTTTGCAGGTTGTCAAATCCCTTACCCAAAACGAGAATTTTTAACAGAAGAAGAACCAGATGATAAAGGAGACAAAGTAAGTACTAGAAGAACAGTATCACCATGTTTCATTGGCTTTTACACTATTTCCTGATTTCATGTTATTTCATGTACTGCTTTTGAGTTGAAATTTTTCTTTGTGTTTAAACAATTGAGAAGAACCAGCAGCAGCAGCAGGGCAATAACCATACTAATGGAACTGGTCATCCAGGGAACCAAGACAACAGTCACACACAGGGACCCCCACTGAAAAAAGTGAGAGTTGTTCCTCCTACCACTACCTCAGGTGGACTTATTATGACCTCAGACTATCAGGTATTTTGTTTTATTCACATATTGTGTATTTGCTTTTCATGTTTAGATCAGTGTTTCATCAAACTAAAAAAGTAGTTTTGTAAATGTCACTGTATTAATTGTTACTTTTTGGGATATTTCGATTTTTTTTTTTTTCAGATTTATTTAGTTAATGGTTTGTTGATGTCCTGATGTTCTTTAGGTTAGCAGTAAGGAAATTACTATCAGACATTATTAGAGTTACTAATTATTACCTTCATATTAGGGAATGCTAATGGTTATGGACCAGGAGCCTGTTATGCTGTGCTCTGTATCACCTAAAAATACCATTTCTTGCTTGAACGAGCCTGTAAGGGTAGGAGGCAGAGGATACTGCAGTAAAAAAGCTGTGAAATGAGAATCTGAACAAGGGTTTCAGTTGGGTAAATGGATGTGGAAACAGTATTTTGGATGACAAATAAAGAGAGACTTGGCATGATGCTGTCAATCTCTTTTGAAGACCAAGGGAGATTCCAGGTTGAGTAAGCCAAATATTACAGATCTGAAGACAGGTGAGGTGGTGGCAGTCCATGAGTGAGGAAGATGAGGAGGCACGCTGCCAAAAAAAACTTGAGGAAAACATGACAAATGTGTTCTGGCCTTCCTACATTTGAGGTTGTGGTCAGACATTAAGAAATCAGAGCCTGGAGTATAAGAATGTCTTAGTCATCCCAGCGAATGATACCTGAGTTACTACTGGAGACTGGGGAGAAGAGAGTTAAGGACAGAACCTTCAGTTAATACAAGCTAAGAAAGTACAAAAGAGGAGCAGGGAAGACTTCAAATGATTCACAGGAGCAGTTAGAGAAGGGCAGATATTTGCAAGCCTAGGGAATAGACGATTTCAAGAGGGGGCATGCTGCTGGAAGTGTTAGCCTGCAGGAACTAAGCATTGCATACTAGTTCACATGGAGTGCATGGTGCAGGCGGCCAGTTGGCGGACAGTCTTGGATGAAATCAAAAGATGGCAAAGTTGGAAACTACTGGCAATGTTTTCAGTTCATTTAAAGATTAATATAAGATTAATAAGACTAAATAATGTGAGACCCTGATAATAGAAACCCACTTAGCTGGGCTCATATTCTGTAGCAAAATGTAGGAAGAGTTAAAAAACAGAGTCAGTAAAGCTGCTGCTGTCAACTTGCCTTTCAGTTTGATACAGCTTCTCCATGAACCACGAGTGGGCTTTGAAATCTTGCATTTCAGAGTTTGTTCCTGAGAGTAGCAGATAGCCTCAGAAGCTGCCTGAGGGCATTACCTTCATCCTTACCTAAATCTGTGTACTCTCAGCATTGGCCAAAACTTGAAAGTACTACAAAAATGTAGAATAAGATCATTTTCAGGAGCTTTATTGTGAAACCCTTCATATAGTCCCCAAGTGCCTTTGTTCAGTTTGTCCCAGGACATCAATAACACATCAGTTTGCAAGTCATTCTCCTTGAACAATATACATTTTTAGAGCTGTTCGAGGCAGTGGTGAGCCTTAACTACAGTCCTGCAGGGTGGGGTGCCTCTAAGTATAAATGTCAGCTCTCTTTTGGTAGGATTATCCATCGCAGGCACTCTTACAGGAGTTTCATCCCTTTCAGTTTGGCAAGCTGCAGTCGATTGCTGTTATGGCCTTTTAATTGGCTCTTTCTACCACTTCTTGAAAACACACACACAGAGCAGAAGGCAAATGCAGCTGTAACTTTCCTAATCTTGCCCTCGGGTGGAGTCACACATCTAAGGAGGTTGATTCAGAGGTTGTGTGTACTGTGTCAGGGAGCCCCATTTACATGCCCTATTTACATGCCCTTCACCTCATTTTGCTGCTGCATCGTGGCATTTTGAACAAATTTCAGCTCCTAGTTCTGTGAGCCAGAGCTGAGGTTTGCTGGCTGACAAGTTAGAGGACTCAAATGGCTTGGCCAGAGTTGGCATTGGTTTGTTTTCAGCTCATGTTCACCAAAATTTTTGTACTCTCAGATACCTATCCTGGGATTACAGCTGGGGGCAGTCCTTGTTGACAAACATAATTTCAGAATACTTTTCCCTTCAGGTAATGGTAACTGCTGCTTTTCTGTCTCAGGAGATCTTACTGGTAACTTGGCTACTCCTGACCAATCTTTTCTTCTGTCTCTCTAGGAGGGGAAATACCTGGTTTTCAAAAGAAATATATCTTCTTCCCCCTAGCTTTGCAAAGAGCCAGTTGGTAGATTTGTTCTGATTAAGGTGTCTGGAAAACATGATAATCAAAGAGAGGAGACCTGAACTTGCTAGCACTAGAACAAAAGCAGTTAAGAGTTTCCTACTGATGGTTTCAGGTCTCTCTGAAAAAAATTCCTCACATTTTTTGCTTCTGATCCAGCAACTTGAGGATACAGCAAACAAACATTACAATACAGCCCTCTGTTTTAATCAAACACCTGTTCCTTTGTTCTTCATTTGATTTGCTTGAATTCCCCATATAAAGCTTGTGAAGAAGGATTGCCATCTCCTGGGCAAGGCACACTAAGACACTTTCTGCATTCACTCAGAAGTCAAATTGCTCTCTGCAGGGCACATTGACCTTGTATCCTTTTCTACCATGCATAAAAATAGTAGACACATGGCACACAGACTTTCTTGCCTCCTTGTTTAAATCTGCAATGTGACACTCCCAAAGGCAATGTGATTAAACAGGCTGGAGCAATTCCACTACTCTGTGCTTTTGCTTGTGATAACCCTCTGGGTGCTTAATGGTATTTAGAAAGGATTGGATATTTACTTTTGTTCTTAAACAAAAGCCGTTTGTTGCTCTGGGTGTCATGAAAGAAACTGATTTTTCATTGCCTCTGTCTTAAAACAAGATCAGTTTTAGAAGTCAGGATGCAGGGAGTGTTTTACAACTGAAATGAATGGTCGGTTTTAAATGGTTAAACTTGTGATGGTTTCCTACAAACAGGAGCCACACATGGGCAAAACCAATGTTCAAGATTTTTGCTCTCTGAAGTACATCCTGTATTTGTAACATGGAGAAGGGTGACCCAGAGCTGTGACCCTTCTGTTGATGAGTGACTTAGTCCTTCTCTCAAGGCTGAAGGCAAATGTCACAAAGTTCAGTCACTGTGCTAATGGTGCCGTTCAGCAGTGCTGGTCCAGCCATTTCTCCCCCTTTTCTCTAGAGGAGTTAGCTCAGTCCTGTGAGCGAACAAGTACAGTATGCCTTTTTTATTTCTGCCATCATCTCAGCATCCTGGGTATAGCTTCTGTTCTAAATGCTGTACAACAAGAAAAAAGGGTTTTGTGTTTTATGTTGTGACTTAACGTTTTACTTTCTCAGGGTGTTGGTTCACCACAATTTTTTCCTATTCAGGTCTCAGTAGCAATACCCTAGTCCTGGAGTAGTCATTTTATAGAAGTTTCCAGACCTTCTCTAGAAGCAACTTTTCCTACAAAACATAATACATCCTGTGATATTAAGAATTCAGAAGCTACACAGTTCCTAAATGCTGCAAAGGTTGTGAGGGCATGTAAACCTTAACGTGAATGTAAACCAGCACAGTAACGTACTGAAATGGTGTTAATTTAATGAAATGTTAAATGCTACTAAGTGGTCAGATACTTAGATTGCAAATCTCGTAGGCAGTACTTCTTTCCTTTATAACACATGATCAATAAATAATAACTTCTAGGTTAAAATTGAAGTAGGCAGTTGCTGGTTTGCTGAGAGCTTCTTGCAATGATGAGTGCTCCACTCAGTAAATAATTGTGGGAGTTCTGGTTGACAGGGGCCTCCGGAGACCATCTAGCCAAGTCTCCCACTTGGAGCAGGGCTGTTGCTAGTTCTGACTCAGGTTAGCATGGCTTTGTTTAGCTGAGTCTTAAAAACCTTTGTACAGAGAGACACCTCACAGCCTCTGTGGGCAGGTTCTTCCAGTGCTCTGCCGGTCCTTTAGTGGTCTCTCCGCCAATGTCCCACCTGAACCTCCCAAGCTGCAATCTAAGGACATTTTTCCCTGAAGTATCTGGTTGCTGTTGTCTTTAAACTCTTCTTCAAGTATTTTAAGACTGCTGATAGGTGGCACCTTAGCCCAGTCACAGTGCTCTCAGCCTGTACTTGTAGGTCACACAAAAGGGTGATGCATCCTCTGTGTGTGAAAATCTCCAGAGTAAGGCAGAGTGGCTCATCAGCAGTAAGATGCCTTGTCTGGACCTCCACCCCAACCTCCCTTCCTGGTAGGAGAAGGGAGCAAGTGGAGAAGACAGCTGCCATGAGTGGTGGTAGCCCAGTGTCAGGTGCAGGTGCACAGGAGCCATCTGGAGGCTTGGCCGGAGGTTTGACTGTGATGGGTGAAGATTCGCAGGAGGCCATTAGGGTGGATAGCACAAGGCTGGCAACTGCCACTCTCTAACCTGGTGTTCCTGATGCCTGGTACCTGCTGTAATCAGAGTAAGTGAAACAAAGCCTGGAAGTGCAGCTGCTTTGAGACCGTGTGTGCTGGGTGCCTCTTGAAGAAACGAGTCAGTGGGTGAAATTGTCTTGCGATGTCCGCCTTACGAAGGGCTGTGTGTCTGTGCTTTCCCCCCTGCAGCGTTCCAACCCCCATGCTGCCTACCCCAACCCCGGACCAAGCACATCGCAGCCACAGAGCAGCATGGGCTACTCAGCTACCTCCCAGCAGCCGCCGCAGTACTCGCACCAGACCCACCGGTACTGAGCTGCACCCGGTGCCGTCGATGCGCTGTCGCTGACGCTGCAGGACCGGCCGCGCAGCTGCGTGCCAGGAGCCCGGCTGGGGCCAGAGAATGTACTGTACAACCACACCTCCCACCTGTCCCACCGCCACGACCCACCCCCTGCCACGGGGCCGAGTGGGGGCTCCCACGTTGTACCTGGTTTTGGGGTTAGACTTGAAAAGAAAGTGCTAGCACAGTTTGTGTTGTGGATATGCTACTTCTGTAGTTTACTTGACATGGTTCAGACTGACCGATGCATTTTTTTCAGTGACAGTCTGTAGCAGTTGAAGCTGTGAAATGTGCTAGGGGCAAGCATTTTTGTTGTCGTATGTGGTGAATTCTCTTGATGTAACAACTTTATCTGACCAATAGTACATGACATCTTTGAACTGGTACTTGAAGCATACAGTATATGTTACCATGGCAAAAAAGCAAACTAACCGTAACTCTCAGACAGTTTTGATAGACGTTTATTTTTAGTGACTTTTGTGGGTTGATTCATTTTCCACCTAGATCAATGTTTTATGACCGACACGATTGCTACGATGAGATTTTTTTAAGAACATGAAAGCGTTTGCATTTTTTCCCAGCAATTACAAACGTCCCAAAGATTTATTTCCAACATAAGTTTTTGTTTTTGTTTTGAAATCTATGACTTGACTGGTATTAAAGCTGCTATTTGATAGTAAAATAAGTATGTTGTCATTGATATAAACATGTTTGGTTCAGCAAACAAACTAAAATGATTGTCATAGACAGTGTTTTATTTTTTCCTGTTGGTGTTAATGATTTGTGAGCATGCTTTGGGTTTAAAAAAGCATGAATGATATTTCCTAAAAAGGTGCGGCATCCATTCAGATATTTTGTCTTGATTTTTGAGAACCAGCTTGGTGTAGTGGATTTTAAATTTTTTTCTGTTAATTATTTTTTTTTAATGTTCGCACGTTGTTTAGGGGTGCCATTCCTACTGCAGAGGAACAAGGTGTTAGGAGAGCCTTAGAATTTATGAGGAAAAACTTACATACAATGTACTGTATCAAACTATTTTACATGAATGACACAAGTATTCTGAGTAAAAAAAATCAAACATTGTTAAAACAAGGTGTTATGTAATAAATTTATTTTTCATAAATCTGCATATGACCTTGCCTGTATTCCTTTTTATCAGTGAAAACACCCTGGTCCCCTGTCCATACATCTATATCAGGTTGCGTCCTGAGAAACGGCATCCAACAGGAATTTGTCCTGCAAGGCAGGCTTCCATTAACTGCTGAGAAGGATAATTTTTCTTTTAAACAGCAGAAAAAAAAGGCATTACTCTTGTTGTGTACATGTAGCTGATCAGCTGGAGCTACTCTAAAAGTGGGTTTATTACTAGCAACATTTCCTAGATCAGACAGCTCCTTCTCATCTACAAAATCCAGAGGCATTTCTGTCTGGATAGTTCTTCTGAGCTTTCACATCATGATTTTGACATAAATACATGCAATACACGTAGGATATTTTTCTGCAGGTGCTTCATGTAGTGTGAATATCAACTGGTGTGATTCATCCAAATACGCTGAGATGCCAATGGGGGGCAAAACACAAACCAAATCACTAGCCAGCCTGAAAGGCAAACCATGTTTGAGGTGAAGATAAAACTACCTGACTGGATGGAGTACAGATTCAAGTATTCAGAAGACTTAAAACTGAAGAACATCTGCGTGCAGAATGTATGCTGCTTTTTACAATACTGTATGATGCCCTCTTAATTTTGATATAAGAGGTGTCAAAATCTGTCCTTCCTTGGTTTCTGGAACAAATGAATATATAGGTGGGAGTGCCTTAAACATCTTGGTTTGCTTTTCAAGTGAAAGCATTTTTAGTTTTTATCCTTAATTTATATACAGGCTTTAAGCTTGCCCGTTCAGTATGTCGAAACTGTTCCCAGGTACTCAAATGGTGCTAAGAGTAACTTTTTTTTGGCTGAAGTGCTGTTGGCCCAGATTTTTCTTTCCTATTGATGCATATTCATATTAATGCATAATAGATAATATTATTCATCTGAAAGCAGACTTTATTTGATAGCACTATGTTGTGATGTCTCCAGTTGAAAAGTAGCAGGCTTGCTTTAATTTCATTTTTGCAAAAGGAAGTGCATCCAGTTGACAAAAGGTGCTCTTGCCATTAGTTTATGCTTGAATATAAAATTCTTATTAAGAATGTATTTGAGATGAAGATGCAGCTTATCAAATAATTATAATAAAAATTATATTCTGCATTTAGTCTTGAATAGCCTGCTACTCTCAATTTCATTCATTCATATTCTCAGTTTTAGTAGATGTATTGCAGATTACATCAAAAAACAGATCCTACAGGGAAGTCAGATCTTAGTATTTGACTTGTACTGATGTCTCAGTCATCTGGTCATTTGTTAGGAGGTATTTGAAGTTTCTTTCTCTAGGACTTTCGAAAGAAAAAGTTCTTCAGTGCTTGGTATAACCTCTGGTACCTTCAAGAGAGGGTATGATTCTCTATTGCAGATAAGGTCAATCACATCATGTCCATGATAATTACAAGGGATCTTCTGCGTCAAATAAGCTTTTTAATACTGGCTTTAGGGATACTGAGGGCAAGGCTCCAAATTACTTTCCTGAACTGCATAAAAATACATTAATCCTGTTGTTATGCTCTTGATGGGGCTTTTACATGAGGGTTACAGAGAGGGGAGGAGAAGAAAGCACCTTTGAGAAGGGTTTAATAGAAGAGTTACAAATTCCTGTGGGGAGATGGCTGCAGCAAGCCGCTGTGCGAGCCGTGCCTCTTTCCTCGCATGGCTCAGCTTTTGTTACTGGATTCAAGAACTTCAAAGCTTTTCCTTATTCACCAACAATTATCTGGACCCATCTGAGTGCATTTAAAATAGCTGAAGTCTGGGAGTCTGTCTTTGTTGCTGTGATTAAAGGACAAATTGTTTTGCTCGAGCAGGCTTATGTTGAAAATGGGCTACAAGCTTAACATGATCGTGAGGATAAATGTGCACCTTAACCTTGGCACTCCCAGCAAGCCTGGCCTGTGGCAGCTCTGCATTTATCATACCAAATAAAGACCCAGCTGCTTTAAGAAGAAATAAATAACTTTTGCACTGATCCCTTTTGAAGAGGGTTTCAGCATTAGTGGTGGGAGAAGCAGTCCCACCTTCCTAGAGGAAGACTGGTTTTGTCCTGTTCTTTCCTGTGTGTGTATATATAAATAGGAAAATACTCAGTGCACTCACTGAGTTGCCCACGGCAGTGCCCAAGCAATGCCCAGCTGGGGGGTAGGCCAGTGTTCAGGTTTTCTTCTAGCTTTTTTTTCAGGGGAGGTTTATGCTGGATATTAGGAAAAGGTTCTTCACCCACGGGGTGGCTGGACAGTGGAACAGGCTCCCCTGGGAAATGGCTATGGCACCAAGCCTGCCAGAGTTCAAGCACTTAGATAATGCTCTCAGTCATGTGGTGTGGTTTCTGGGCCTGTCCTGTACAGGGCCAGGAGTTGGACTTTGATGATCCTTCTGAGTCCCTTCCAACTCAGGATTTTTTATGATTCCTTCATTCTGAAGGCACTGCTGGGCAAACTCTCTTCTGACTTCACTGAAAGGCCAGCTGTGATCTCTGCCTTTCATGTGTGATGGCTCTTGATGATTTTATGGGCCTGGTTAGGCAGTTTGGCTGTCACAAAGTGGGATAATGGAGCCTGCAGGATCTCATAGGACTTACTGTGTAACAGGAAGGAAAGACATAGAGTATTTCTTGGAGCCAGTGGTGAAGTTGCAGACCTGCCATTTGGAGTAAATATTGTTGCCATGGTTGAGATGAGCCTCATTTCTCCAGAAGGAATGAGTTATGTGGTGCACCCTACACCCTATTTTAGTTCCTCCCCTGAACAGAACAGCCTTTTCTTGTTGGGTAGGGCAGCCATCCCAGCATCTTCCTTCAGGCTGAGTGGTGACAGTGCTTCAGGCTGCCAGTTCTGAGACAGTTTAATATCCAGCGTCTCTGGAGACCAAGGTAGATGAGCCTAATTCAGTGTAATTTGCTTGTCACAGCTATGGATAAAGAACACTCTGTGAAATAATTTGTCAGACGTCTGAATGACGGGATGTACAAACTCTGCTCCAGCAGTAGGATAGAGAGAGAAAAAGGTGCCTACCCTTTGAAAGCAAAACAGAAACAAAGCTGCTGCTGTTTCCACCTGGTCTCTTGTGATAAGTTCCTCTCCTTGAGGATTTCAGGCAGCCGTTATCTTGGTGCTTGGCTTCAGTGATGTCAGGAGCTGTCTCCAGAGGACTGTCTGTACTTGCAGGGATCCTGTGCTGGAGAGCTGGGCACTGGCACTGATGTTAATGAAGCCATTGCTCTGGGGTGATGCACGCCAGCTCCAGCCCTGGATGGGAATC
Organism: Melanocharis versteri; assembly: GCA_013397845.1. NCBI lineage: Eukaryota > Metazoa > Chordata > Aves > Passeriformes > Melanocharitidae > Melanocharis > Melanocharis versteri. Next base: position 57,455 of record VZTG01010447.1, read on the forward strand.
TGGATGAGCTCCATCACTGCTCTGAAAGCTCCCATGTCACAAGATGTTGAAAAGTACTTTCCAGCCTGCCAGGATTAGGGTGCCTTTCCTTGGCTCTCAAGGAATTTAATTATCCCTGAGTTTAGTTATTCCTTTGCATTTCTGGTCCTACGTAGGTGGGCTGGGTAGTGCCCTGAGCCAGGGGAGGTGGTGAAAGGGCTGGTGCACGAGTGGTTGTTACTAAAGCTGTTCAGCACATCTTGGCACATAGCCCTGAGCCCACAGAGCCACCAAGGACAGCCTTTACGGCGCGGCTTTTGGGAAGTGTTTCCGTTTGCTCAGCCGGGGATGTGGGAAAGCTGCCATATCCTTGGAGCAAGCTTTTGTTTAATGTTTGTGGGAGCTTTGAATTTGTACAATGTGTCACCCACAGTGTGTGAAGTGCGGCAGCCTCTGACACCCCGGCAGGTACGTACGGAATGCAGCTGGTGACCAAGGGAGGGAGGGAGATGAAGTAGGGATTTGTGTGTGGACAGTTCTTACAGGAGTGCTGAGAGAGAGGTGAGGAGCCCTTGAGCAGATGTTTATGGAAGGCCCATGGTTACACCTGTCCCAAAGGCACTCTGTGAGAAGGCCCAGAGGTGTTGTCTTGCCCTGAGGTGTAAAGAGCATTCCTGTCTTTCATGGGAGCTCATTCCTTCTCTGACCCGCTGTGCCAAAATCTGACCATGTCCTGCATTGGTTTATGCAGGGTTGCCTTTAGTATTTGGCTCGTCTTCCTGCAAGATGCTGGCCAGGTGTGCTAAGAGCTGCTCTTACTGATCAGCTTTTAAAATTAAAATTCTGTTTCTGTTTATGGTGTTTCTCAAATTTACTTAGGGACCTGTGGAGCTTCCTGCAGCAGCCAAGCTCCACCGTAGAGAGTTTGTGCCCTTAACTGGGCAGAGGAGACAGTAGGATATATTGCTTGGCATTCTTCACACCTGCTTCAGCCATGTGCTCCTGTAGATCAGAATGTGGAGATAGCAAACTCTGGAGAAGGATTCTTTGGGGATAAATCCTGCGTTTGGGTGCCAGTGATGATGCCTGTGGGAAGGGGGTTTGAGGTGTGCTCAGCTCAGTGCAGACAGCTCATACACAGCTCGGGCACTCCTGATGTCCTCTGCACAGGCTTCAGGCTTTGCTCTGGCTCTTTGCCCCACCTTGCTTTCAGATCAAGAAAAGGTGAAGGGAGTGTGATGTCCCAGCCCAGGAAATGCCTATATAAACTCCTAAAACACATTTCCTTCCCACAGCCATGCAGGTATGTAATACAGGTGCACAATTTACTTGCACACCAGACAAAACCAGCTGGTTTGAAAATCCTCTCAAAGTCTTTGGAGGCCTTGCTGGGAGAGCCCTGCGGGGGCTTCTGACACAGAGCAGCCTGTGCCTCCTGAGTGATGGGCAGACGACGCCCGGGGCTGATGAGCAGCTGCTTGATCAGATCTCATCCAGCCCTGGCTCAGTGGGTGAAGAGGTGAGGCTGTCGTGTGCAATCACACGCTTCTCCAGCTCCCCAGGAGGCTCGGGCAGTGCTGGGCGGGTCTGAGGGGAGTAGGGAGGGTGGTGGCTGCGGGCAGTGAGGTGCTGGTCAGTCAGGCTGGCTGGTTTGTGCCCTGGGGCTCAGCGGGACATCGATGGCTCGAGGTGCTGTGGGGACCCACTGTCAGAAGGGACAGTCTGCTGGAAAACCTCCTTTTCTCCGACTGAAAAGTTGCAGAGGGTGTGGGTGCTCGAAGGCAGATCATACGGGCTGAAGGAGGAGACCAGCTCGTGTCCTGAAGCGGCCTTACACAGCACCTGGTTCCTCACGGCGCTTCAAGTGTCTGCCGGGATCTGCAATCCTGTTTCCAGCTTCCTGGGGATTTGTTGCTGTGTCCTTGCCCACGAAATTTCAGGGAGTGCAGCACCCCAAGTGTGTGAACAGTGAGGCACAGTCAAGGGGGAAGTTGGTGATACAGGTGCCAAACCACTGCTCTAATGAACCACACGCTGGGTCACGTTTACAAGAGATGCATCATTCTGGTTAAAAATTAGAGAGTGGGAGATGGCTCTAAGAGTGACTTTAGATTCCATCAGGAAAGAAGGCAGGGAAAATGAATCAACATAAAACATTATCATGAAAGCTTGTCTGTCATATTTGTCTATTTGTTTGTTTGGGTTTTTTTGTTAACAGAGAAGGAAAAAGTATGAAATCCAGTTCACTGGGAACAAGAAGGAATGGTATCCCAGAGGTTTGTGTTTTAACGCTGCACCGTGCTGTGTCCATAAACCAGCAACATGCACATACCTCAAAGGAATGAGGAGAAGCCAAACTGAAACCTGGGTTTGGAGGACCAAGTGGGTATAACAAACCTGCAGTTTGAACAAAAGGCCGTGAAAGGGGAGTTTCCCCCTGGTTTGGCTCCAGCACATTGCACACACGTGCCCACGGGCAGTGACTGATCCCACTCTGCACAGCCCAGGGCTGCTGCAGCCACAAGTGCTGCTCCTGGGGTTCAGTGTGATTGAGGGGCGTCCTGAGGGATGCAGGGCCACAGGCAGCAGAAGGGGTGGTGCAGCTTTTGTTTCCACTGCCATTTTTCACAGAACGTTGCAAATGGGGCAGCAAAGTCTCCAGAGGACACTGGAATATAGAGATGTCATCTCTGTTATTGAATCTCCAGTTTATTCCTTAATTAAAGGCATTTCCAGAGAAAAGGGTTAAACATCCACACTAAAAACATTTTCACTGTCTGGAAACCTAATTAATTGGTTGTAAAAATTACTTTCCTTGAGAGCTGTGCCTTAAACAGTAGTATTTAAACAGGGTAGTTTATGCTCCTTGAGGTTACAAAGTACACTTTTGCTGATCCTTAACATTCCTTGTGCAATTCTTAATAATGCCAGGAATTAAAATATTGATTCTGCTAATTATTTATGAAATGTTAATATCCAAGAGCTATTCAGAACAAAATCCTCTGCATAAGGAGCAATGATGCAGAGCATGGCCTGTCCTGAGAGGTTACTGACCTTCACAGTGATGTGTCAGGGCAGATTATTATATATATACATGTATATATTTTTGATGTTTTTATATATAATTGGTATTTCAGTCAATCTTTTGATCTGAAAATCTTACAGCATCAATGGCTTGGAGCAGATGCAGTTGGAGATCAGGATCTCCCAAATAAACCGTCTCCACACCCCCTCAGCCTTCCAAGGCATACAGGGAGGGGAAAAAAATCCCCCCAAACCCAAGACACGTCAAACCACAGAGCGGGGAAGGATATACGTGGATGTGTCAAGGACTCTGAAAATACCAAAGCTGAGGCCACAGTAAGAGAATTTAGGAGGCGTGCCAGAATGAAAACTACCTAGAGAGAAAAGCAAGCCAGCGCTCTGGAGATACTTTGGAGGGGCATGAATGCGAGGGTGCTGCAGGGCAGGCAAGCAGTGGTGTGGTTTGGGGCTGGGCAGTACCAGGACCTGGGGCAGTACCAGGACCTGGGGCAGTACCGGGACCTGCTGGTCCCCCCCATGCCAGGGGCTGAGCCCACAGCTGAGTCCCCTTTGCATTCCCAGAGGGCGTCAACGTTTTGTAGCGCAGCTCCTGCCCAAATCAAGCTCCAGGCTCTCTCGAAGGCAAAGCATCTCTCTCGAGCTGGTGCCTGGCAGGGGCACACTGGGCAGTGAGGCCTGGGAGGGCACTGTCCCTGCTGTGCCAGGGGCTGGGCAGAGGTGGGTGTCAGGCTGAGTGGTGGCCAGTGCTCATCTCCGCTTAGTGCCAAGTTGCATGGAAGAGAATCTGATAGGAATCAGAGCAAATGCAGCTCTCAGGCTCTTACTGTTCAAGCCTCTCACAGAGGGTGCTGTTGCTAATAAATATTTTAGGCAGTAAAACATCCTTCAGAGAGGGCTGCTACATTCCCCTTGTGTGCCTTCTTGCTGGGAGAAGCCTGCCTTAGCTGCTTCAAATATTCAAATACTTGATATATAGTAACTGTTTTATGGAAAAATGCCTCCGGGTGAGATGTGTTTAATAGAGAGAGGCTAATATGTGGATGATTTATCTCATTTTGCTAAGTTCATGCCTGTAATTCAATAACCCCATGAGCTACACTTAACTGTATTCAATAAAGATGATCTAGAGGAAATGTTCATGCAGGTGAAGGATTCAAGAACTGGAGGAAAGGTTGTTATAAATAAGTGGGTTTGAAGTAAACAGGGAGCTCAGGCAGAACTCTCCCTCAGGATAAATGTCTTGAGCATCATTAAACCAGTACAAATGGCTCTGTAAGCTGCTAAGATTTCTTCCTCTGAAAGGAAAAAGCTGTGAGAGAGACTTTCATTAGGGAGAAAATGCCACCTTGCGCCCCGGCCGTGACCCAAATCCTGCAGCAATCCTTCCCGAGCTGTCATCTTGGGGAGCATCCCCAGCAGAGCATGCCGGCTCCTCTGGCAATGCGGCAGTGTCACGAAGGGCACAGGAAGGTGGTTTTACAAGCAGGCAGAGGAAAGAGGTGTGACAGCCCAGGGCTTTATTCTCCACCTGCTTTAGAAAACCTTCAGACACGTACTTGGGTGTGCCAAGTGCTTTACAGACAGCGCTGCTCGCAAACTCTGACAGCGTGACAAGGAAATGCGGTCTCTAAATAGCTGTTCAGGGCTGTAATTGCCCGGTTTGATTGTAAAACTAAAGTAAACAGCACTGGCAGCTGAGTCACCCAATTGCAGACCTGAAGCACTTCTAAGTTAGGTCTAAAAATATCTTGCGTGCTTCTAAGTTACTGGCTGTATGGAGAAGAAAAGGGCACTGAGAAATAAAGGCATCACAGCAGCGACAGCGACTGCACAGAGGGCTTTGGGGTGAGGCGTGGGCGTTGTCCCTGGCCCGGCGCTGTGGCCAGCACGGCCGTGTGGCAGCCCAGCTCTGGTGGCTCCCTGTGTGGCAGCTGCAGATGCCAGCCTGGGCCAGGAACGGGCTCTGCCCCACAGCCAAGTGCGACAGCCTGCCCCAGACAGCCAGGGAGCGTTCCCAGCTGAAGGTGTAGAGCAGTTCCAATAGCAGGGAAAAGGCGGTGTTTTTCAGCCAGAAAGGTGATAGAAAAGGCCTGGGGACAGCAAATAGGCCATGGCCATTCATTGCCTTTTCCCAGCCAACACCTTGGAGGCATGGAGCAAAAAGCAGGAGGCAGCAGCTTCAAAACAGAGAGGTGCTTTCACACCGTATGTCATTACACGGTGGGGCTCTGCCATGGGAGCCTGTCAGTGCCAGCCACAGCTTCAAAACATGGCAGGAGAAAGTCGTGGAAGGAAAATAATTCAAACTCTATTGCCTACAGAGACACTGACTCTGGCCCAGGAGGTCCCTTGGATGCCCAGGGGTGGGGAGGAGAGGTTGGGAAGGTGCTACAGTGGGTTCACCCTGTCCTCATCCTCTTCCCATGGCATCTGCGGCTGGTGGGGACAAGCTGTGGGGTCAGAGGGACATTTGGTCTGACCAAGGGTGACTGCTCCTCTGCAACAAGCAGTCTTACACAGTGGGGGCAGCTGTCCCTGAGCCACCACATGAAGGTCACTCTGTGGCTGCAGCCTGGCAAATGTGCTCTGCTCAACCCCCTCAGTCCTGCAGTGTGGCCACTCGCCCAGCACAGCTGGAGCCTTTTGATATGGCATGCATTTGCCTGGTCATCACCTGACATTCAAAGCCCAAAATCTTCAAAAATTTGAAAATCAGCCCTGGAGCAAAATGAAAGAGAGGAGACTCTGAGCTGGCAGGGTTAGAAGAGGAGATGAGAGAGCAAAGGTGCCAGAACCCCTGGAGCACCTGCCGCTGTTACCACAGCTCCTGGTGCAGGTACCACCAAGAGCTTGGGCATTGCTGGAGGCAGTGGGAAGTGCCTAGGGAGCTGTAGAATAGTTGGCAGAGACAGGAAGGAGAGCAGATGGAGGAAAGGACAAACATGAGCGGTGGGAGCACCCCAATCTGCGCAACCCACCGCGGTACACATGCTACCAGCTCCTGTTTCTGACTTCTCTTCCCAGTAATTATTGCATTGGAACAAACAAACCAGCTCTTACCCCCTGCAGAGACTCTGGTGTTCCTGGTGCCCACAGTCCTCTTCAAAGACCCAGCAGCCAGTGCAGGAAAGGAGCTATAGATCTTGTTTCTATCCTGACATACCATTGCCACAGATGGAGCTGGCAGCAGCAGCCTGGGCTGAGGCACAGCCAGCTGCTCAGCTTGTCTGGGATGGAGCTTGGGATGACTGGAGCACTGGGAGGGATTTTCCAAAGCATGTGTCACAAAGCTGACAGGTTTTGTGTTTCCTGCTGCTTTCAGAAGAGACTTTGCTTGGCGTGAGCTCATCTGTTTGTAAGGTTTGGCAGGGGCAGCCAAACCACTCACCCTGCGTGGGCTGCACGCACCTCCCTTGGTCCTTGCCAGGGCCGAAGGAGATGGCTGGCCCTGGCATCCCACACTGCCCATTCCAGCCAGTCCAATGGGCCAAGCAGCTCAGCAGGAAGCCTAAATACACTCAGCTCTGTGGGGTGGAAGTTTGGAGGGACATGTTAAAGCACTGCAGCTACATCTGAGGAAACAAGTCTGTCTGAGCCTTGAGTCCAGGACAGCCTCCAAGGGTTTCTTTAGGTCAGTCGCTCTTGTGCCTTTCCAAATGTTTAGGAAAGGTCATTTTTTCCAGCTGGTTCAAACAAAGACTAATGTTGATGTTTCTCTAAAAGCTTTCCAAATAGGTTTTTGAGCAAAGCTGTACAGGCCAGGAGTGGGAATAACAGAGATGTGCAAAGGCCCTAGAGAGCAGAAAAACTCTTCTGGGTTGCATTTGCTCCTCAGCCTTTCCATGAAGTAGCTAATTGAGCTTTTTTTTTTTTTCCCTTTGGTTGTCATTCTTTTTGGTTGTTGATATGTTTGTAGCTCTCAGTTATGTAAAACACCTTGCTAAAATTTGTCCCAGTTGTCTTTTCACTCAAAAGCCACAGAAATATTATGTTATATTATATTAGGCACTGATCTACCACCTCAGTGATCTCCCTCCTTCACATACTTCGCAGTTCTCTGTTTAGCATCTCAGGTTGCTGTGTTGCTTGCACGCACTGTAATTCTTTTGCATCCTATCTGCCCTCAAGAGTGGTGCCCTGGTCACCTGCACCAGCGTCCATGCAGGGAAAAGTCAGGGGTAATCTGAAAGACACATTAAAAATAGCAGATCTCTCTCTCTCTCTCTCTGGATCTGAATAAACCAACCCTTATAAATATGCAGAGTAATAAAACCCTTAATGCAGTGTGATTAAAAAGTTACGGTTCCCCCAGCAACCCGAAGGCGGCTGCCTCGCGCGTGCCGAGGGTCTGAGATGGCTTTGCTGGGAAATTAATGCCTTCATCTGCCTCCGTGCGCCTCAGCCGGGTTAGGGTTGCCATGGGAATGGGAGGTCAGGTTCTGCCTGGTGCGAACGTGGAGAAACTCTCTGCTCCCCTGCCCTGCCCTGCTCTGCTCTCCTGTGCCCTGGTGATCGGCAGCTGCCTCCTCCAGCTGCCTGCTCCCAGCACGGTGCCTGAGAGCAGCTTCCTGGCCTTCCGTCCAGCCCCACACCTGGCACAGACGTCCCCCCCACCTGGGACCTCTGTTTCAAACCCCTTTTCTTCAGCTTTCCCTCAGCATTCCGTGCTTCCCAAAATGTGTTCTTTTTTTTTTCGGTTTCTTTCAGTCCTCAGTCCCCAGTGAGGCTTGTCACACTGCCACCAGTCTTCTCCTTAATCAGCTCTGGGTCAGCCCTCTCAGCTCACCCTCTCCTTGCTTTTCCCTGTACGCCCTTACTGGGGGCACAGGCACCTGCTGAGCCCTTTTAGATGAGGACTGAGCGAATCATTTGTGTAAAATATATTTGATGGATGTGCTGAATACTACAGTATTTCCAAAACCTGTGGGTGATCCCATGCCCCGTGCCCCTTGTTTGCTTAGGGCAATTTGTGAATCTAGTCCACAAGCAGCATTGGTCTCCACGGCTGTCAAATACCAGTCCAATGAAATATGAGGTTTGGTTTTTGGAGGGGAGCGCTGGAAGTAATGCAGGTAAGGAACCCTGTGGGCAGGAGCAGACCCAAAGCAAGAATAAGGTATGAATTCTGCGAGAGTCATTAGACTTTGGGAGCTCTCAGCCAGGATTTATGACACACATCGGGATTTTAATGAAGACAGAGTGTCTTTCTCACAGGTTCACTCCTGCTCGGGCACAAATTGCCGGGCTGGATGCAGGAGCTCCTGGCTGCAGTTTTGTGGCCAGTTATCCAGGAGGTTGGGCAGCTGATGGCAGTGGCCCCTCGGCCTTCCCAGTTACGACTCTATGAATTTCAAACTGCTCATTCACTTGTAGTACGCGTAATTTACACTGAATGAAATGTCGCCCCGTCGGTGGCCGGGAGCAATGCCACGTGGCTGCCACCACAGCCCGAGGCAGCTGCCTGGCAGAGGCAGCTTGCCACTGGCAGCCCCCAGCGTGCCGCATGCAGCTGCCGTCACCGCAGCTCCTTAAAAGCCCACTTGGGAGGAGCTGGTCACACAAGGAAATCTTAATAATCCAAATGCTCCCTCCAGGTGTGACAGGGACCTCCCACACATCTGTGCACTGGGAGCACGAATAGGACGTCGGCTGTGAGCAAAATGCTTGGTGATTTTCACAAATCTCTTTAGAGATATTTTTCTTTCCTCTCCATCACGACCTCCCCTAGCAGTAGATATCCTTCTTGCTCTTTTCTCCCCCCACTTTTCATGCTAAATTACAACTTCAGTAGTATGTCTTCCTCTGCTTGCTGTACCATGACTATCAATTCAAATCTGTAATCTCTATTTCATTTTCACCCATTTTATCTGTAGGTAGCATTACTCAGACACTGTAAGTCCAGAATAGCAAATAAAAGTTCCAATTTTTTTTCTGTTTTCCATATCATTTCAGTGTGATTAGAGATGTACCCTGTGAAACCGAAATAGATGAGAGGCTAATGAGAGGTGATGTTTTAACTCCACGAGAAGGGCAGGCAGGGAACCGTAGGTTGCAAGGGATGTTTCTCCTGCAGGACTCATGCTGCAGTGAATGCTGGCCTTTTACTGAGCAGGATTGGGAGCCTGGAGAAATCCTTGAAAATGAGGATCCAGGATTTACAGACACCTATCTTCTGCTTTCTGCCTTGGTTTTGTGGGGATCCACAATTCTCTGGGTCCAGGGATTTCACCTAGAGAGCAACATGACTGGTGCAGCAGCGCTGTCTCCTGGCAGAACTAGAGGGAAGGTACCTGGGCAGTTTGGAAGTGAGTTATTTCCCACCTACTCCCTGTCTTAGTGGGAAGTTGGAAGCTAGGCTGCTATTGCTAGTCTGTAAATTCATGCCATTACATGAGAACTGCAGCTTTCATTTTTGCAAAAAGTGGGAGAACTTGTAAATAGAAGACCTCGTGTGTATTGGAATTCACCTTGAGATTTAATCAGCTTTCATTGCTGATTTGTTGAGCAAGGTCAGGAGCCTTCACACTGTTAAGAATGTACCCAACATGATGAACAGCACTTACGCACTTGGCCACGCTTCAGGATTGTGAAGGGATGAGCAAAGCCAAAATATAAACCCAGCTTCAACTGTGTTCGGCTTTTCCCCTTACCTCCTGCTGCAGTGCATCAAGATGATTTAATCCAGGGGCAAAATAGGCAGACAAAGACTGGGCCCAGGAGCAGCCTGTGAAATCCAGCCCCAGCCAGCAGCACTGCTTGGAAGAAGCAGCAACCCCTGGATACCTCTCAGATCCATCTCAAAGGATGAGCACCTGGCTGTTAAGTGTATTTAATTAGTGTTAGATTAGCTGAGCTGCGGGAGATGTGGTTGGGATGTGGGAAGCAGAGAGGAGCTCTGTGGAGGGGTCGTGCCTCTGCCACGGGCTGTGATGAGGATGTGCCCCACATTGTGAGGCCCTGGCACCTGTGTGTGGCACCTGCCCCTGCACTGCTGCTGAGCACCATGCTTGAACTACATTTTTGAGTGCTGCTTGTGTCAACTGGACACACTCTAACTTAAAAGTAATTAGTCAAGCCCTGGAGAGGTCTATGAAAATCATAGAGTGTGAAGAGCAAATGGGACAGCTCGGTTTTTAAATTAATGTAACCAGTTTCACTGTAAATTCTTGTTAACCTAAGTTGGCTTTTCTCTCTGAATATTCATCATGAAGTGAGTTCTCCTCAGTTGCCCTGAGCTCTGCAAACAACACAGTCACCTGAACACGGGGAAGATCTTGCATTCCTCTTTGAAGACTGATGCACGGACATAGCAGCAATTGTTCCATGAAGGTTTCCCATTTATCAAATCGATGATGGAAACCAGGATCGGCCTCTGCCCCTGGTCGGTCTGGGACTGCTGTGCTGGAGGCTCTGGGCTTGCACCTTCAGAGCCCATGGGCAGCCCTGTTTTTTGGGGAAGGGGCCCTAGGCAGGGCCCGGGCACAGGCCAGCTTCCCGGCCTGCTGCAGGAGCAGAGCTGCTTTCCCGGCCAGCACGGAGCTGCTGCGCTCCCTGGACAGGCAGGTGCGTCTCCATGGGGAACACAGGCACTGCCCAGCAGGCCGGCGCTGCCCCGGCTTTCCTGGCATTCCCTGCAGCTACAAGGATGGCTTTGGCACGCTTAGTGGACTTCTTCCCCGCGCAGGCAGCAGCCGGAGGCGTGCGAGGCCTGCCCTGGCGATGGCGGCGCGGCGGCGCGGGGCTGGGAGCGGGGCTGCGGGCACAGCGGCCTCCCCGGCTCTTGCCCTCCCTGGTCCCGGCCACAGCCCCCCTTCCAGGGAGAGCCTTGCAAGCTCCGCCAGGCAGAGCAGCTCTGCCGACAAGAGATTTACCGGGATTTGTGAGAGTTTAGGTGGACTGGTGACGGCGATGCCGCCAGCCTTGGCACCGAGTGCTGCCAGGCGAGTGCTCACCTGTGCGATGGGCAAGCAGACCTGCGCCACTCCCTTACCTGTGGGCAGGGACCTCATGGCCAGCACAGCCACGGCCAGCACGCCTTCGGGGCAAAGGAATATTTTCGGATTTGGTGTGGAAAGGACTGCCCTGGGAGCTCGGCATCACTGGTTCCAGCCCTCAGCAGCCACGGGCGATCACCGCCTCCCATTTCCCTAAGAGACTGAGCAACCTCGTCATCACCTTCCTGCCCCCGTTTTCCTCCCCAGCAGTCACCCCTCTTCCAGCTTCCAGCCCATCCCCGTGTTAGATCGCTCCTGCTCTGGCTCGTCGCCGTGTGTCCCGCCTGTCCCCCTGCCCGCTCCAGCCAGCACCGGGGAGCGGGGAGAGGCGCACCCGAGTGTAGTACGGGATCGCGCCGTAAGAGGGAGATGATTCCCTGTGGATTTTCTGGGGGACCTGCAGCCCTGTCCTGAGTGCTGGGTGCCAGTGGAAAAGGTGGCCACAGAGCTCTGGAAGAAAGAAGAAGAAGGGGACATCTCAGGATCCCTCACCTCGGGAGTGTGGTGTCCTTTCCATGGGTTTATCCCAGGAGGTTGTCAATAGGTCTCAGGAAGGCTGCTATACCAGAAGGACGATTTAAGGCATTCCAGTGTGTTGCAACACAAAAAGGGCTGCAATCTCTTCTAGCCAAAGTGTTTTAAATATTATTCTCTGTAAAGTCAGTTTCTAATAGCCTCACAGAAGAAAAATACTAATTTTGTTGCAAAACCAGCCTTCCTCCTGCAAGGGAAGGAACTTTTTTCCCAAGGTCTGAAGTGCAAACTTAGACCTTTTGAACCACGCTTTTTGAACTTCAACAAAATAAGAGAAAACCCAGATCAACCCAGGCATATCTACCAGTGCAGGTATCTTGCATTATCACCCTGGCTGCCTCAAAAACATGCTCCTCAGTGTTCATTTCTGGAAGAGATTTGAATTCAGGGACAAGGTGCGAGACATTTTGAAAAGTCTTCATTAAAGTGCTGAGATATTTCCCACCTCCTCCTCCCCTTTCCATCACACCTTTTTTTTCCCTTCCTTCTCTCAAGCCTTGTCATAGGAGGTTAAGGAGCAGAATTACATTAACTGCCTCTTTCTTCCAGTCCGCAGCAATCTCCTGAGTCGCAGACACTCTTTTTGCCAAGACTGTTTGAAGCTGGAAAGTGCTTGAGCTTTGCCAAGCTCAGAAGTTCCTGTGATGGCCCAAGAACAGACTGAAGTGTCCAACACACGGCAGCCTCCTCTACTCCTCTGTGCCCTGGTGCTTCCAGCAAATGCTTTCAAGCCAAAAAAAGTCTTGCCTGAGGTTGCTGTTGGCTGCTTGGCTCCACGGAATGCGCATGGCCTCCCAAGGCATTAGGGAGAAGGCAGAGGGAAGGAGAGCAGCCTGCTATGAGAGGCTACAGTGGAATCCCCTCAGCATCCTTGCTGATCCAAAGGTTTTGTGCTGCCAGGCTTTTGCGGGAGGCAGATGGGCAGCAGGGACTCAAGAGGTGCCAGAGAAAGTCAACAGGCAGGTACTAAGCGAGAAAGTCTCTTGCCAGAGTAAAGCCTGTGAGTTGGTCTCCAGCAAGAGGAGTGGGAGCAGGGAAATTCTTGAGGGTGGGACTGTGAGGAGAGAGTGGAGCAGGTCTCTGGTAGCTTTGGTCCCCCCCACATTCCCATCCCAAGAAACTTGTGCCCATAGGTTATAGCATGCAGCAGGTCCTGGACTGTGAGAGATGAGGCAGAGGTGTTGCAGCCCTTCAGTTTAACATTGAGCACTGGCAGGAGAGGGAAGGATCCCCCTCCCATATCTCAGAGGGTATCACATGGAAGCCCAAAGTGGAGACTGCCGCACCATAGCTGGTAGCAGATTTGCTCAGGGGAATGAAGAGAAACTCATAGATTTCTTGCCCTCCCTATATGGCCAGGAAGTCAGAGTTGTGAGCACTTGTTCTCTCGAGCTAAAAGCCATAGGAACCAAGGCAGCTCCACTTCTAGTTTGCTGCTAGAGAAAGTGGCTGAGTGAGCAGCCTACCAGGAAGTTTTCCAAAAGGTAGGATCACCCTCTTCCTCTAGTGAGCACCTGCCTAGGTCAGAGCTGCTTTATCTTAGACATTTTACCAAAGGAAAATAGCTTTTCTGAAGAGCTTGTGTTAACATCATCTTCTGCTTTCTTCTTGTACTTCTTTTTGTATTTCTTTCTAAGGTACCTTCTGAAAGAAAAAAGCCAAAAAACACCCCAAAACAAAATCAAACCCCCAAACAAACAATCAGAAAACCCCACAACCAACAACAAAGCCCAAAAAACCGAAACCAAGCTACCCTAAACATCATCCTGTGAAATTCTGTAAAAATATCAAATGAAGAGCTGTTCCCTGTGCTAAGGTGCTGCAGTCAGTGTACATGAAAGCGACAACCACATGGATGTGTCCAAGGGGCTCACTGAAGAGCCAGGAGAATGTGGGACATGGCTAGGGCTATTTGGGAGCTGACAGCAGTGCCAGATTTTGCTCCCAGAAACACATTGTTTCCCCAGGCACATGGCCAAGATGGAACTACTGTTCCAAACCCTGTCAAGGACTGGCCCAGAGCAACATGCTTCAGTAAGGGGCAGCAGAGCCTGCTTTGTGCAGGCCCTGCTTTGTCTTTTTGCAGAAAGTTGAATCATTTTGATGGAGGATGAGAGGGTGATTGAGCCTTCGGTGCAGGCAGGCAGAGCACTCATGTAGATCTCCTCTCCTTCTGACAAAGAAGAAGGAGGACCTTCACAATACCTGCACAGATAAAAAAAACCCAACACAACAGCAACAAAACCCCAAAATTCAACATCATGGCCTTTGGACATGGAACTCCTTATTAGATGCACATTAATTTCCAGTGATGTTTTGAGCCCAAATAAATTAATTTTCTTTTTATGAAAATATTTTCCTTGTAACTTCCAGAGGACTGTCCGTTGAAGTACCTCTTTTCCAAGAAAAAAAATAGGGTTGGGTGACAAATGTCTACCCAGAAATAAAAGAGAAAGAGAAATCAATACTTACTCACCAAGCTATAGTGTTCAAATCGAATTCCCCTTCCCAGCTGTGCCCTTGGCCCAGTTAAGGAGTGATGGGAGGTGCTCAATAGTCTATCAGCTGGACTGGGGCTCTGGTGACCCTGGGATTCATCGCATCTCCATGAGAAAACAGTCAGCTCTGCACTTGCTCGAGATCGAAGAAGTTCATGAGGGCGTAAATCCATCCTCACCCCATCTGCCACTGCCACCCCGTCCAGGTTCTCCTTTAGTGTCCCCGTCAGACTTCATCAATCAGACTTTGGGGCTGCTGCTCAGGACGAACAAAGTGTATCACCTTCTGGGAGGGAAACAGCTGCTTTGTCAAGCTTTGAAATTTGACAATTGTTTGGTTGCCTGAAGCTCCCCCTAAATTATAGAGAAGGATCCTGGGAGGAGTGTTTAGGGTGTTCTCAGGATTCATGGGAAGCTCCATGGAGCTGATCAGGAGACTCATTTTTTCTAAAGCTCACTTGTGGTCCAAATCAGAACAATAGTGTAGACACATCCTTTGCATCCTTTGCCAAGCATCCAACATAGCTAGGCTAATGTTTACTTTAAGAGAAGTAAAATTGTCCCCAAAAGCCAGAGACTGCCTTGACTACAAAGGCAGTTTTACTCTTCCTTTTGTGCTCCCGCAGCTTTCACCCAGAATACACCGAAGCTGTGTGTCTGCAGGGATGCAAGATCAGAATCAAACGTGCTCTTCAACCCTCCGAAGGCACCACTCCGTGCCTGTGCAAGGCCACTGGACTCCTTCCAGACGAGCTGAGCTCTCCGGGATGGAGAAAAACTCCCCATGGCCCTTTTTTGCCATACAGCTATTTCACTCTGTTTATGTGCTGGCTGTTCATCTGCAAACGCAATGCAGAATTGGCCCCTAAAAGAGAGTTCAAGTCAGCGATGGAAACGTTTTTACTTAAATGAGCTTGTAGACAAAGACAAACAAAAGAGACTCTCTGGAGTCCATTAATTAACAGCATTATGTCATCTACAAGACTGCAGTAGGTAAGTACTGTCCAAGTGTTCTCAGCATTTCAGCCTCAGAGCACTGTAATTCTGCTTTGGTTAAGAAAAAGACGTCTTTCTAGGGTTGCTCTCTGTTAATAAGGCTTCTGCTACTGCACAAATTTGGGCGATCTAATTATGCATGCCTTTTGTTTGAAAGTTTATGTAACTAGCAAGTCAGAGCTTCTTTTCAGAGTGTTTGAATGGTATCTCTTCAAGAGGTCAAGGGAGGAAATGTGAGATAATGGAGCAAAAAACAAATCAGAATCAGCTGCTTTCAAGTGCATCCAGGGGTTACAGTGGCTTCAGCCTGATTTGAGAACCAAGGAATTTCTCAGTAGCCTGAAACTGATGTAGTAAAGGAGACAAAGATACGGGAGGGAGCTTATGAATAGAAACAATAGGTGCTGCAATGGCTGCTGATAATATCTTTGCAGAATTAGGACTTTGTTCTTCCTGGTGCTCAAAGCTCATGTGCTTTGGTTTTTTGGGGTTTTTTTGTTGTGTTTTTTTGTTTTGTTTTTTTTTTTGGTTTTTATTTTTTGTTTTGTTTTGTTTTGTTTTGTTTTGTTTTGTTTTTTACTGGAGAAGGTTTTCTGCTTATTTTTTCACTTAAGGTTACATCTTTGCTGTTGAAGTGAGCTTTCCGGTATCCCTCCAGCTCCATCAAGGAGTATAACATAACACACAGCCTATGTAGCCTCTTTCTTTAGCTAACATGGGGGTAAACATGTGAGTGCTTTTAAATTGTGGATGTAGTGCTCAAGCAAGGAGCTGGGAGGGAATTTCACAGCCATTAGCCAGCCTATTGAAACCAAAGCAGTAAAACTTACCCAAGCACTCACAGCCTGTAATTCTCCGAGTGGCATGTTATCCAAGGGAATTTATACACATTTACCAGGGAGGTGTCTCAGTCAGGAAATTTATCGTGTCTCTTAAACCCAGCCTTTTCAAAACACAACTATTTCTCTCTGTCGACTGTGCAGAGAACTGGGGTGCAGTAGGATGGTGCTGCAGGAGTTCACCATTGCTGCAAAAATGCTCTGCTCCCTTTCTGCTCCCTCTGTCCTCCCTGAGCACGGATTGTCCCCATCCTTCTTTCCGCAGGCTGCATCACTCCCCTGTGTCCCCCGCCCAGAGCCCATTAACTCCAGTGGGTCAGCAGGAAAACATTGCTTTGTCTGTGAAAACTGACTTTAGGAAATGGGAAATGGGGAGCCAAGGCCTGAATGTCTGACCCATTTCATACTGTCATTTTCAGCCAAAATGCACCTAGAGATTTCACCCTGAGGTGATAGCCAAAGCTGATCCATGTTTACTCAACTGGCTTAATTATCCTCGCTTGTGAAACTTTCTAGCCATAGCCCACTGATATTATTTGGGTTACTTCATGCTCTCGGAGGAAAATAAGGCCTTCAGAAGCTCTGTTGTGCTGATTGTGATATTTGCTGGAGGGAGAAGGATGGAAATAAGGAAATATTTAAACGGGCATCTGGGCTGCAAGTAGACAGCAAAATACATGAGTTTCACCATTTTTCCCCCCTGTGATCAGTTACAGGACATATTATGTTATAGCAATGTATTACATTATCTTGTCCAGAGACCAGGGAAAAGACACTCTGTAGATATTTAAGGTAGTCCTCAGTCTGACTCCTACATATCCTTCTCAGCATTTGCTTTTTAACCTCTGACTCCAGTCCTAAGGTCTATAAAGCAGCTCCACACTGGGGAAGAGGTCTCTGCTTCTGGATGGCAGAGGTTGACACCATGATGGGGGGATGGCGCCTTCAGCCCTTTCTTCTGAGAGCAGAGATATGTTTTAGGTAAGAGAGCCTAAGCAAACAGACACGTTGTGTTGCAGGGCTGAGATTAAAACTGTATTTATGCTTTGCTGGCAACTTAGTTTGCAATCATGTAACAGAAACCTGAACTTATCTCTTGGTGGGTAAATGGGGCTTTGTCTTCCCAGCAGTGTCTGTGTTTACTCTTGGGGTGGGCTCAGAGGGGCCTGGTGAGGGTGAGCTGCCAATCTGCAGGTATCACAAACAAATTAACAAGGAGAGGAGAGATGTGAGGCAGCCTTCACCCCGAGACACAATCAGGTCCCTAAGGACTCACAGAATGTCTGGAAAAGGCAGTTCTGAGGGCTGGTATCTCTTAATGCTGAGTTCTGGTGGTAAACTGTCCTCAGCAAGCAGAAGCAACATCTTTCCCAGCCTCTCTTCTCCTCCAGGGACTTGTCACTGAAATGTCTCCCACTGTTAACAGCCAGCCTGAAGTATCACCCCATCTAATTGTGTTCATTCAGGGGAGATGGAGGTCACAGCTTGCTGGTCAGACTGCACGTGGCCAGCCGTTCAAAGATGACAGTAAAGACAGTAATTATTCTGCAACTGGTGTTTAATGTGCTGTTCACATAGGTTTCATGATGTCTTCTGGGATTCTCTGCTGCTTTGGAGCTCTTTGCTAGCTGAGGAAGTCCGGGCAATACCCAGAATATAAGGGCTGCCAAAACAGACCTTGCTGCCCGAAGATGCCTCATACCTACACAGCTGCATGTGCCACAAATCCCTGAAAACCAAAGGTACCGCTTCCTATAGAAATCCAAGTAAAAGTTCTATCTTAGGATATGCTAGAGGCACAGGAAAGCATATTGTACTTAAAAAATTGCTTTAGTAGGCAAATATTAATACTAAAAGAGAAAAAAATTACAGAGACGACAATTCTTACTTCTGTTATATTGCAATGAGTCAGAGTCTGGTTAAAACTTCTGCTAGATTTACTCCTGACCAATCACACAAAAATTACTGGCAGAGGCTACAGATTTCCAGAAAGCAAAGGAAGCATTTTCTGTAGATTTTTTTCAGTCCTCTCACAAAGCACAGTCTTGTAGTTTCTTTTTTTTTGTAACTGAATTTCTCATCTTGTCAGAACAAGACAGCAATGCATTTTGAAAAAAAAAATCATCCAAAGAAGTGCTCTGAAAATATTACTTTTTCTCCACCAATCTTACTTGTACTTTTATTTAAAACCATATATGAAGATCTATCCACCAAAGCATTTGGAGATCTTTATAATATTGATTAACTATGAACTACCTTCTAATTATATCACCTCTATATTTAACATCATTAGGGACACATTAACTTCACAAAACCTTGCAAAATTTGGTCTTGAAAAATAAACCTAAATTCACAAATACCATATCAACTTGACTGCCTAGTCTGAGTTCATCCCACTCAAAGAAATTATCAGATCACAAAACTTTATTGACCTGGTGTTCAATTAAATATAGCTAATAATTGGTAGGAAAAATGTGGATCATTCATATTCCTGTTTCTGTTTTCTTTTTATATATATTACCAGAGTTAGAAAAACTTTCCTTGGCTGAACATGGGCTGTGTTTTGGGTCAGTTCTCCATGAAGTAGCTGAAGATCTTGCTCGCATGATTCCCTCTTTCTCATCACACTAAGGTGAGAAGAAAGACACGGGATATAAGGCAGTGGGGTTTCAGCTATGGTATAAAGTGGGTTTATGAACAAGGTAAAGCAGAGACTCCTTGAAAGGCACTGGATATGATTTCTCTAGAGGAAAGGTATATCCTCGTTGGGGAAAAGGAAAAATCATACTGGAACACAGGAGAGGAAAAGCTTAGCCATTTAACTGTAGCGCTCAAGAGGATGCATTGGGTACCGATACAAGGCAGAATAATCTGTGAGCCAAGTGCAGTGTCACAGGTTCTGGGCAATTGCATGTGGTCTGTGAAAAATGGCTCTGCAGCAGAGCTGAGCACTTCCCTGTCCTTGGGAGGCCCTTGGTGACACCAACTAATGTGACTGGAGAGAGTCATTCATTGATGGCCAAACTTAACAAGACCAGTATCACACTTCAAAATAAATTTGGGTTTCACCAATCTGAATCCTATGTGGATTTCACCAGTATCATAATTAGAAGCAAACCAAGTCTTTAACCTGAAGAAACAGCAAATCTGTCTGCTTTGAATCCTGCCTGTGTGATTCTGTGCAGTGATTCTCTGTGCACACCCACATCCCTCCTTAGAGGTAAGAGATGATACATTTCTTGCCTGGGAAAGCAGTAAAATGCAAATTCTTTACCAGAGAAATGGCCTATTGTGGGGCAAAGGCGCACCTCCCCAGCCCATCCAGGGCTGACAGATTATACACTCCTAGCTGAGCCTCAGACTGCTTTGGGTAAAGCCCATCCATTTAATTCAAATCATCTTCAGTTTTATCAGGAAAAAGATCAGATATCTGGAATGGAAAAGTGCATTTTGAAGCAATAGATTGCAGGTGTCTGTTTTGCTTGCTAAAGCTATTTATATCATTACTTGAAAGATGGCACACAACAGGTTTGAGTCATTGCTGAACATCTGAATTATAAAATTACCAACCTAAGGGCTAATTGCACTGACGGTTTATCACGTCAAGTTGTATTATACATGTGGGGTTTATTTGTTGCCTGACACAAACAAGGATGATTTTTCCTGGCACCACCCACTCATACCTTGTACTTACTGCCACTAGGGACTTGAAAAAAAACCTGCAGTAATAAAATTTTAAATATTCTTACTGTAATCTCTTGCTTGAGGGGCTAATGCTGCTAAACACAGAAGGCTTTGTAAAGTGTTGTGTGTAATGAAGGATGAGCTGCAAGAACAGAACTGAAGGAACAATACCATTATCGCAAATTGCAAACTTCTTCAGAGTGATGCTTGGCAGTAAATTACAGGCTGTCTGCGACTTCCTTTCTGCAGCTGTGAGACATTTACTATCAGAACATGCAACCTTAAATTAAAGGGCAGAAAGGAAGTTGGGAAACACAAGGAAAATGCATGCACACATGCATAAGGGATTGATCTCCTGACCCAAGCACTGTTCTTTCCCCACTCAAATTCCTCTTTAATTCACTTTTTCTGCAAAGGATTTAGGTGATAATCTGCCAGTGATTTTTTTTTTTTTACACATTCATAATTAGATTTTTTTTTTCTCAAAAGCAAGCTAAAAATCTATACAGCAGCCAGGTTGGACAGCCTTTTCTCCAGGGAATGTCACATCTCTCAGAAAACTATTCTTCAATTTCTTTCACCAATATCCTCTGCAGTTTGTCTTTAGCCGGTGGTTTTGTTCCTTGTTGGACACTCAGAGGCACTGAATTCCCATTGGAGCTGCTGATATTGAGTGAGATTTGCAGGTAGCAGCTTTGGAAATTCAGTGGATTATCTCAGTGATTACAGAAGGAAATGCTGTCATTTTGTCTCCTAAATTCATCAATTCCATCAGAGACCTGAAAATTTTTTATCAAATGTTGGAAGGGCTGAAATAACCAGGGAAAAAACTGTTCCAAGTAGTCAGTAGTAGAGGGAGCGTATTTTCAGCAAGGTTGTGCTTGTATCTAGATGCTCAAATCCTTTTGAAACTCCAAGTCACTGGCCTCATTTCTTGGTGATGCTGCACCTGCTTTAAATTGCTCTCCTCGGGCAAAATGACCGTAAAACCAGAACAGTTAAGAGCTGACTCTGCCTCTGTGGGCAAGGAACAGGGATAATGGATCCTACATGTCCCATATCAGCTGGGGATTTCTTCTGCTCTGTGGTGCTTGGCTGAAAACCATCTCGACAGGGTGCTACAGCCCCTTTGCTACAGTGCGAAACCAAAGGTGCTGGGGATGATCTCACACTTCTCAGGACCTTGTTCTGTCATACTCAGAAAAGCAAATTAAAACACACAGCATAGAGCTGTTAGGAGCTGATGGGAATTATCTGCATGCACTGCAGAGCCATGGGAAAACATAAGGTTTTTTACAGGAATTAGAAATCCTTTATAGCAGGGAGGTTATGTAGGGCCTCAGTGAAACTGCTGCTCCAGCTGAGTGGCTGTAATGGATGCTCTGTAACTGCTGAGCATCTCTTTCCCACTCTTACTCACATTGCTCTGGGAAAATGGTGAGAATGTTCGTACCTACAGGTGCCTGCTGTGTGTAGCTGTTAACAGAGAGGGAAATCAGACATTCCCTCAGTCCCCAAAGTATCGGGGATTTACTGAACGTGTTAAGCTCAAAATCTTGTTATGGACAAAAAGGAAGCACACTGGGTAGGGGTAAGAATCTGCTGTTAGCAAAACTGAAATCTAAATGACCTGATCAAAAGAATTCTTATTAATCCAGATCTAATTAATATAGAAAAGAAATGAAATAAAACCAAAAAATACTACTACAGAAAAAGTTTCAATAACAACAATACAGCTAAAACTGTTATATCCACTCCTAGTGTCTGGTCCTTCTTCCAGTGTTTTGCAACCCCTTCCACTGCCCTGCTGGGTGCTCAGATTGATGGCTTCATACCAAGGGGATGGGGGTAACAGCACCCCTGTGTACCTTGTCAGGTTGATAATGTCTTCCTCCTTCCCTTAGGAGCCAATTGGGATCATTTCTGTAAGTTTGCTAATTTGGTTCACACCTTGATTTGCCACTCTGCATTGCAACCGTATCTCACTTATGTTAGATACTTGTTCTTTGCTGTTTGCTACCCCTGAAATGTGCTTTGTGCAGCTCCCAGATCTTCATTTCTGCAAATGGCCATTGGTGAGTTGTTTACAGCCCTGGGCTCTGCCATGTCAGACTCTGCCCTTTTTCTTATCATCCTGCCTTCCTCTACACCACTTCACTGTGTTTAGACATGAAAGATTCATTCTGCATGGAAGAGCTCTTTGTTGCTACTGTCAATGTAAACATTATGGTTATAGCCTGCAAAAAGTAGCAAAAGGAAAACCAATCAAGTGGCTGCCTGGTCATTAGGGGGAAAAAAAAAGCCCAAAAAACCAGATACAGCTAACCATGCTTAAAAGGAAGCTCTAGGCAGATTAAGGAAAATTCAGACAAAAAAAGGCTAATGCGCCTCAGCCCTGAGACTCTGGAAACTCAGCACTGCACGTAAGGGCCCATTATGAGCAGTGACAGTGCCGTGGTCACAGGGTGATGGGGGCTGGTGCTTGTGACTCATCCTTCATCCTGTCTGTCCTGCTGTGTGACAAATGGGGCAAGCTCTTCACCCCTCAGCACGTGCACACTCGCCTTCTGCCACGATCTGCTGCCTCCAGCCTTACTGGACACAGAGCCATTCCCTTGGTACCACCAGGCTCACCTCCCTGGCTGCTCCCCTTTCCACCCGGCTGGCTCCACGCCACCGGCTCACCCACCTCTCCTTGCTGATGTCAGCCTCTGCTCCCCGTGGTGGCCCCTGACACCCCGAAGAACGTTCTGTGATGACTGCAGTCATTTCCATGTGAACAGCATCCCTAGCCATCCCAAACCCAGGCTTCCTGCAGGGCCAAGCAAAGTAAAAAGAGCTCAGCTCACATGTGGAGTTGAAAGACCCCTCCCTACAGCTTGGGGATATATGGGGTGGGGACTGGAAGTGGGGGGCTATAACTGCAGAGTAGAAAGGCTCTTGCAGACTGCGGCTAGGAAAAGTTAGAGAAGAAAATAAAAACGGGGGCTGAGCTACTTTGACACCATCACTCTCATGCTGGGTTGACATCTTCCCAGCAAAAGCTGACCATCAGAATCAGCCAACTGCACAAACAGCTGTATCCCACACACATAACAGACAGCTAACAATAAGATACTAATAAGGAAGAATCTTGTGGCTAGACACTGAAGAACCCAAGAAATCTTTTCAAAATAAAAATGTTATCATTAGCAATATAAAAAAATCCAAAGAGCAAGAAATAAGATGTAGGCTAATCACTGAAGTGCTGAAAGTATAGAAAAGACAAGAAAAAAGGCAGATTTCTGACTAACATAAAAAGTAGTTCAGGAGCACAAGTGAGAAAAGGTATTATCCATTGATTTGCATTTCTGAAGCAGCTAGCTCAAAATTTTCTCAGTGCTTGGATGTAGGAGTGAGGACAGCACCACTGGAGATCTCAAGGTGGAAATGCAAATGCCCAGGAGGTCTAGACAACAGCAGAACAGTCTAGGATAGTCTCAGAGAGCTTAGGTCAGACTAGCTCTCCTGCAACATGTGCAGAAATGGCAGTAAAGAAGGTTAGAAAAATTCTGATCCAAAGGCTACATTTTAAAATTCATGGGACCTCAAGCACTGGCTGAAGGCAGACATTATGCAGGTGAAAAAAGGCTTCTGGGAACCTCCAGAAAGAGTGTTAGAGCTTAGAGTACGATCTTTTATCCAAGTTACTTGCAGAAACCTGTCTCAGTAAAACCCAGCACTCAGAGGGGCTGGCTGAAGCACAAACACTTCCTCTTCTCAGCTGGTTGTGTAATTCTTGGTGACAGAATAGATTAAGCTTTGCGAGTGTTGTGTTGGCCAAGCAGAAATTGCCAAATGCTGTGGGCTCACTCCAGGTTTTAGGAGTTGGCAGTCAGCTGTGCTGCGCCTCAGAGCTGGACTTTCTTCCTCATACTTCATGCTGGGAATGTTGGAAATATTTTTGGGCACAGCTGGGTAGGTGCACCTTGTGCTTCTGCCAATGGCAACCTGTGGGACAGCCAGGTCACGTTTGTGGGGTGGGAAAGGAAGCTCTGTTCATCCCTTTCTGAAGGACACTGGCAGTGAGAGAGGACTTGGGCATCAGGGTAGGAGACACTCAGCTGAAGACAAAAATAAGTATTGAAAGAGAAGGCAATTATGAAGCTAAACCAGTAGGAGTGATCTGGGCCTGTGTTGTGCTGTCTTGGAAAAGTTTCAAAGCCTTTTTAAGCAACTGGCATGAAGCTTTCTGCTGGCTATAAAAATGCCTTTTGAGAATCATCTTCCATTTGTACTTTCGCAATTCATGCTTTTAATGTCGAAAGTGCAAGCTTGCTTGACAGCCTGAGATAATGGAGTTCAGCCCAGGCAACATCAGTAGAATCTCAGCATTATTCCTGCCCTGCAAGTCTCAACCTTGCCTCAGAGAGAAGTGTCTTGGGGTGAAAAAGCCGGTCTGTTGGTAAGGCTGCTCCCATCCTTTGTGTGGCTGCTGACCAGGAATGAGATGAATCTGGGTTGTCATAGAGGCTCTGATCATGATATCTGTTGAGAAGGAGCTGCCCATAGCCAATAGGTGAATTTCACACTGACACAGTAAGGTTAGATAACTCTCCTTCTTGGCTGGGTTGAAGCCAGCAGCCACGGCCACGAGGCAGGAAGTAATTTCACTGGGCAAGCATTGTGTGTATGGTACACTTTACACAAGTTTCTGCTCCAGTGAAGCGGAAGGGAGTTCGGTGTGTAAATGAGAGCTCCTCTGAATAAAGATGGATTTCAGTGCCTAGTTTGGTACTCCTGAAATTGGAAATGTAGCTATGCAAGACTACAGGCTTCAACCTCTATTTCTTCCTTGATGCTCTGCATCACTTAGAATTGGGAAAGTTGTCTTTGTGAGTCATCACTAGAACTATCTACCTCCTGGAGCTGAGGAATGGAGTCAGCACCCTCCACACTGGCACCACAGCATGAGCACAGGGCTTCACCCTGGGTGCTGCAGCAGCCCCAGGGTGTCAATTAGACTCCTGAGACAGCCGAAAGTACATCAGAGTAGGCCTGAGGCTCCGCTCAACTTCAATGATCTTTTCAGGTAGTGAGGCTCCTCCCGTACTCAGCAGAGAAAGGGTAGGACAGTAAGTGAGCCCCTGCTCTGGCTCAGCCACAGGAGATCCCGGTGTTTCTCCATTCACAATAGCAGGACTCTAATCAGACATGCCAACTGATTGAGTTGCCTAAACTGTGGTGTCAGCATCCCTCCTGTGCACCCAGATGTGCTCTTGTGCCAAGCCCAGCTTGAATAATCCGGACCTGTAGATTCCATTAGCCGTCCTTTAAGTTCTCCAATCTTCCCTTTCGAATGTAATGCATTTTTTTATACTGCAAACATGAGTGTGTAATTCAGTGCATATGTTTTGGGAGTGGGGAGTCTATGAGAATGCCAAGCAAATCAATAAAGGTTTAGCACATCATTATTCACTGTTGCAATGCCATGAGGCATTTTGTATGCCCTTTAGTAGGGAGGGGAAAAAAAAGAGGAAAGCTGTTTATGTGTAGTAAAATTTGATTTGAGAGGAAGAGTTTGCATCTGAATTACATGAAGTCTATTAAAATTTTGGTCTTCCTCAGACTAATAGGATTATGCCATTCCCAAACTGATTGTTTCCAAGCAACGATGCAGATCCTAGTATGTGTTTGCTTATCTCTTTAGTTTGCTGCTAAACGAGAGAAGCCTCCAAAGATAGCTGCACAACTGATGATATCGGGTATTATACATAATTTTGAAGACATTGTTTTGAAAAGATGGTCCATTTATCTTCTCTTTGGAAGCTGAAAGAGTGCATCAGGACTTGTGTAAGGCAGCTGGAAAGTGATTTTTATTTAATTTTTTTTAACAAAGGAAATGACCTGCACTATCACATCACGGAATTCTCCAGTATGCCATTTCCATTTGTACACAAACACCTTACTGTGTTCAGGGGGAACTGCTCTCTCTGAGGAACAAATCCTAAGTGTTAGCTACCAATAGCATCACAAGGCTTCAGAAACTGCAGTTCCACAAGGCTTTTCAAATGCCCTCAAGCGTGGCTGTCTAAAGGGCCAAATCTTCCCTACTTTACTAATTAAAAGCCTCCTTCATGTATTATAAAGGAATGCACAGCTATATAGATTGTATACTAAATAATAAATAGCCAGTTGCAAATGAAGTTGCCATTTTATATTCAGAACTGTCCAAGTTGTGTGGAGATTTTGAAAGGTGCATTAGGAAGAGATTAGAGTATTTTCTGTCTTTTCTGGATGCTTTTGGATTTGATGACATAATGGAATAAATATCATTTAGTAATCTGTGTTTACTCTTCTGGCATTCAAAAAGGCTGCTTGAAGAACTCTGCTGCTTAACATCATTCATGCATTTTCTTTATAGTAAAAAAATTTGTGCACTTATACATAATTTAATATGAAGAAATGGCTTTTTAGAGTTCTCTGACAGCTGCATAAAGAACATAGTGCAGCTCTGTGGACATCTGAATTTCCACAGAAAGCAGTTGATCACCTCAGAAGAGAAATACATCAGCTATTTAGTGGTATAAAGCAACAAAGCACAAAGTTTAGGACTGGAAGTGAAAAATACTACTACTGATAGAAATTTTAGAAGGAATTTATTGGGGCAGAATGCAATTACCCAGCCGGATGGAGTGCTGTGATTTATGCTTGTGCCCGTGTAAAGTGCTTTGAGATGATTAATAACTGGCTCAATCCTTTATACTCATAACAACACTTCCAGCACAA
The DNA here is from genome assembly GCA_013397845.1 of Melanocharis versteri. Classification (NCBI taxonomy): domain Eukaryota; kingdom Metazoa; phylum Chordata; class Aves; order Passeriformes; family Melanocharitidae; genus Melanocharis; species Melanocharis versteri. Next base: position 83,792 of record VZTG01010447.1, read on the forward strand.
TAACACTGTAGTGATCTGTCACTCCAGCTATTGTGTTATTGGATATGTAAGACCCTGCATTAGGCAAGCATGGAGTCTTGGGGCTGGCGAGCCGGCAGATGCAGCCCCCTCACTATTTGCACTGCAGCCTTGCCAGGGATCTCACAAGGGCTCAGAGCTGAGCAGTACTTGAAATAAAAGATGGCTTTGCCTTTCAGAGTTTACAATTTAATTATGTGATGGGAATCAATAGAGAGATAGAGCAGAAAAGGAGGGCTGCGTCATAGGAGTTGTTGCACTTCATATAATAAACACCAGCCAGAGTCCATCATCAGTCTGCATCTCTTACAAGACACACTATTTGATGGAAAATGAAATTATCTTGTGTGCAAGTTGAAGGCAGATAATTTCTTCTCATTTGTACTCCAGCAGCAGCCAAAGATAACTGAGATTGTACTGTTCAGAGTTTGACTGCTCAATGATTTGCAGCCAAATAAAGTAAAATATAAGAGAGAGACCCTGAAAACATCATATATGATGTGATGGTATCCCCCTTAATTTGGCTCCCTGGCTATTTGAAGGAAGTAGAGCAGGGAGGAAAAGGCAGTGAGGCTGCAACATTTTCTCTTCCTCGGCTGGTTTAATGGCGGTGCAAAATGACTAAAAAGAAAAACAGAGTGAGAGAGATGATACACAGAAATGAGAATAGGGTGGAGGAGAGCGAGGCAGACTGATGTAAAGAGAGTGAGGCTGAGATGAAGACTTTGCAGGGGATTGTGAGGAGCCTATGAGCAGAGATTGAGTGTCCCAAGGGAAATTAGCAGTGTAATGATACCTAGTGTCTGATAGCCTTTGAAGACTGTTTCTCGCAGTTGTTTAAGCCAACCTGGCTGCCGGGGCCTGAAGCTGATATTTCCCATACTGAACAACAGGACTTGACATTTGCAAGCAAAATTACATGTTTTCTGAAAGCAGTGATAATGTGCTCAGGATTTCCACCACTCCAGTGAAAGAAAATAATATTTGTCAGATAAAGGAACAATACAGAGGAAGAAGCAGAATTTTTTTTTCTGTAAAATTTATATATTTTCAATAAAGTCACCAAGGTCAAATTTGCACTCTCTGGCATTGTAAAGAGTTATACTGGAAGAGGCACCTGGATTTACACCAGTGTCAATGAAGAATATTTGACTGATGATCTCTCCCTCAGGGAGGCCGTGGTTTTGAGTAGCTCTGTGGTTAGAACGGTCCAGAACCAGTTTTATTTTGTGCATGATTTTGGCTGATGCTTCTTCTCTTGGCTGAAAGGCACACTGCTCTATTTCTCTTCCTTATTTTTGTGCTTCGCTTGCATTGAGGTCTCCTCCTCCTCCTTTGCAAAACTGCCAGGTTCCGAGATATGCAGCAGGAAAAAAAAAAAAAAAGGAAAACTGACAACCAATTCCACATTGCCCTTTTCAAAGGACATGACAAGTTACGGAAAATAGAGCGGAGCGCTGGCGATAAAGGCACGCAGCGAAGAAAGCCGTCTCGCCAAGCCTGCTGCCCCTCCCGGCCGGCCCCGCGGGGATGGGGCGGCAGTCTCTGGGCTCCGTGGGGCGGGCAGCCCCTCTCCCGGGCCGCCTGTCCCTCTCCCTGCTCGCCTGTCCCCCTGCCTGCCTGGCTGTCCCCTCCGCGCCATCCCTCCGTCCCTCCCGGCGCGCCCTGTCCATGGTGCTGAGTGCCGGCTCCAGCCCTCGCCCCGCGCCGGCAGCACGGGAAGCACTTTTGCTTCAGGTTCCGTAGGCTCCTACCTTGAATTGCTGCTGCCTCCGCGGCGCAACAGATGTCTTCCAGCCTGGATTTTCCTCTTTTAGCCACCCTAAGAAGGCAGGGAGATTAATTAAAGCCAGAGTCCCCATAGGTGAATTGGTTCTCCACATGCTCACGGGGCTCTCTCACTTTCCCCTGGTTGTATCTTCATCAGTTGCTTGCATAGGAGAGAGGATTAGATCAACACTGCAAACGCCTTCTGCCTTGATTTGTTTGTGTATTTACTTTTAATTTTTAGGATATCTGCGGAAATAATGAGAAACAGCAGGGAACGAGAAACTGATTGAGATTGATCGTTTTGTGTATTTGGCTTGTGATGACCTTTGGGGAAAGTGGGTATTTAATTTTTACTGATGTTGTAAAGGCACAGACAAAGTCCTGACCTTTCTGATCCGGGGTGACCACTATGAGCATCCCACTGAGAATTAATTACAATTGCCTGGAGCGGCTCCAAGCAGCATTTATTAGAGCACTATAACTGTGGTAAAAGCGATCGGTATGCCTGGGAGAAGCCATTCCATGCGCCTGCTGTGATATCAACGAGAAGCTCAGACTTGTCGGGTTGTTGTATTGTTTTGCTGTTCATTAACAAGACTGAAATAGGAGAGACAGCATTAGAACTCGAGGGTAAACATTTCCCATCATTCTGCTCTCCACACAGATACTTTTGTATTAGATTAAGGCACAATAGATAGAACTAAGCAGAACAAAAATCAAACGCCTCCCCAAGAGACAGGACACGGTGCAATTCTCTGATTGTACAAAGCACAGTACAACAGCTTCTTCTAGCAACCTCCTAGAAATGTAAAGTGGAAGTGAAAAGAATGCTCCACACAAGAACTCTATACAAGGAAGTACTTAACACTCAGGGTATGCTAGGGTGCCATTATACTCCAGCATCCAGCACAAAGATAGGACCATTAATCCCACGGGACCTCAAGTCCTTTTCCCCAGAGAGCTGCCTAAATTGGAAGATCAGTTACGTGTTCAAAGTTTAGGCAGAACTATTTTCTATAAGATATGATGGTTTTGTCTGATACTCTGCCAAAATAACTGGAATTGATTAAGAAGGTTTAAATACAAATTGCAAAACCATCAATTTTTTTTTTTTTGAGAAAGATTTAATTGGGAATGATGATGAAAAAGCCAGAAATGTGGATTAACCTAAAATGGAAAGGGCAGCCAAGTTACAGCAGATGGCTTTTTCTTGTTCTTTGAGTGCCTTATAATGAGGAAAATATGCTATGTAATGACAGTTGTTTCTAAACTGACTTTTTTTTTTCAGCGGGGGGAGCATGTGTGAGGTGTGGTTTCCCATGCAGCACTGGTTGAAAAAGGAGAATAAAAAAGACATAGCTGCAGACAGTCTGTATTGAACTGCTTTTGCTGCGGAGTTCCGGAGCTCAGTTTGATGTATGATAGGAAAGACAGCCATCTCCCATTCCAACAAGCAAATAGCCTCTATTTCTCCTTGCTGCCTCGCCTCCCTGAGCATCTACATTGCATAAAGGCTCTGCTACTCTCTTTCTGCAACAGAGCCTCCCAATAGCCATTTCTGGGGGTTGACCAAGATTTCTTTATTCTGACAGGTTTTTATTCTGTCTTGTTGTGGTTGCTGTTATTTCCTCCCAGAATCAGTCAAGAATTCCTCTTGTAATGCTGTTATCCAAACAAGACATTTTCCTATAACTGAAAATCTGCTGTTAAGTATTACTTAAAATCTCCCCTTCATCCCATCTTTTTTATTTCTTCTCCTATCCAAAATGGGGCTGAGAGGGGGAGGGAGTGAAAGAAAATGGAAGAGGCAGCCTATTCTGTATGACATATGCTCGATTTCCCAGCAAGGCTTAATTACCATTGGGAGTAAGGACTCGTGTTCCTTTTGACACAGCGAGCACTCAGAGTGCAGCCAATGCCTCTTGCCTGTTCCAGTTTGCATGCTGGAATCTTATCTGATAAGATTTGATTGTGCACTGGGGCACGTGTGAATACAATATGAATTGTATATGAGAAAGGAGAGCCTAGGCATGTCCCTGGAAGACCGTAGGCGTCCGTGCAGCTTTCAGGCAGATGTAAGACCCACAGAAAGTGATACTTTCTGTGCTCTTTTCATATCAGGTTTCATCTTGCAAAGAAATGAGAGTGCTGACCCAGAAAGTACAGGTGGAACTTCGAAACCCCCACGTAGCTCAGGCAGGAGGGCCTACGGCAACGCAAGGGCAAGGGAGCCTTGCAGGACTGAGCTCATGACTGATATCTGAAGGGACCCGTGCTTCATGCTTCACGGGTACACAAGTCTAATTGGAGACAACAGGAGGCTTAGGACATAATGTGCAAGATGGAAACCTATCACGGTGATTGCCCTCCAACTTTGCATAATGACATGTGCATTGTGCTTTGAGGAGGAGCATGATTTCCCTTGCTTTTGAGTCTAAAACATAGCAAAATTGTATTAGCTCTAGCCAAAAAGAATAAAAGCTAGAGAGTTTGCATGCTGAATCTATGTTGTTAAGGACAATAAAGAATAAGCTTCAAAAAAAGGAATCCAATAAATACAGAATTCTAAAACTTCAATACAAAGAAAACTGTAGTTTGCAAGCTCAATCACAGTGATCTTGACCTTCAGTCATGCGAGCAAATACTCAAATACAAATTACTTACTGATGCCCAAAATCTAAGGACATTCTATGAGTGCAAATCCAACTTTTGCCTGCCTGGTATCCAAAATGCCCAGCTTTCACTGTCTATTCTGAAATATGATTTTGTGTCTCTCATGCAAATACTAAATGCTCCATACTAGAAACAAGAGATAAGCCATCATGTTTAACACACTCATGAATTTTAAGGAAATTTTCAACTTCAGCTCCCTTTAAAACTTTGGTATAGAGAGAGGTTTTTAACATTGCTGGACGTTCTTTTAAGAAGCTGCAGAAGATTGTTTGGAAAGCAGATAATAGTCAGCAAAGGTTCACTACTACAATGGAAAACTGTTGCCTGAGATTCTCCAGGGATGTGTCCTGAGTTTGGTAATGCTTTGTATTTACTTCAGGGACCTGGATGATGAAGTACAAAGTGTGTTTAGCACATTTGCAGATGTCACAAAGCTGGTGGAGTAGCAATCAAAGTGATCCTGACAAATGGGACAGCTGGCCAAAAAAACAGGATGAACTTACTTCAAAGAGGAGAATGCAAGGTCTGCACTTAATCTGGAAAAATCAAGTGCATTAACACAGAATGGGAAACAGCTGACTAGGTAGAAGTTTTGCTGAAAAAGATGTTGAGGTTGCAGTGACTCACAAGTGGGATATGTATCAACAATGTCGTACTATTACAGTAAAAGCAAACATGAGGCTCTGCTATTGAGAGATGCATGTCTAGTTCTGGGCAGTGAACTTCAGCAAATGTGGAGGCAATTCAAAAGAAAGAAAGGAAAACGACCAGAGAATTAGAAAACATGTCCAATGAGGCAAGAATGAAAGAGCTAGGGGTTTAATTTATTGAATGAATGACTGGAGAAACATGAAAAGCTTTCAAATAATCACAGGTTGTAATCTGTTCTCTGTATCCATTGTGGATATCAAGAGAAAAGAATGTGCTAAAATTACATCATGGAAGAGTTACATTAGATATTAGCAAGAAGTATTTGACAATAGACACTAGGCAAGAATGCATGAGGAAATGGTGAAATTCTCTGCTTTAGATTAAATACCTTAAAATAATAAAGCAGACATCAATCCATAACCATATCTCTCTCATTTATGTGGGCTTGGCACGGGAAGGTAGATTAAGATAACTCTTTTTGCCATTTTGGCCCCATTTTCCATGTCTCTATCACTACTCTCCCTATTTAATTCTAGTGTGAACTTTTCTATTTGCAGTTAATTTACATGTATTTTTGAAAGGTGGTCTCAGTAAAACTCCATCTCACCTCTATGATTCTTACATTTAATTTTCTTCTGGTGCTCTCCAACTTTTACCTCTTCCTCCACACCTTAATCCTGTACATCTCAGCTTCTTCCACTCTGGGACACCAGATGCCAAGTCCACTGGGCAAGCCTAACTGCTGATCCAACTGTGTCTAGCAGCTGGGGTCAGGGAGTTGGAAAGTGGCATCTCAACTGGAAAATACACTACTTGGTCAAGCTGCTGGAAGGAGACAGTCTCAGTGGCCTTGTGTCACTCCCCTGTCACATAACAGGATACAACAGTGCACTTGTCACAGGACTCCTAAAAGGAAGACGTGTACAATGGGCCAGGGAAAGTTCAGAAGCATTTTGTACTCATTGTCGTGCATCCCTGTACACTTGGTCATTTGATCCCTGCCATCTAAATGGCTGTGCATAAAAAGAAGCTGATTCTTGTAAGGCAGACACAGAGATCAGTAATCAGGGTGCTTCCATGACAGCTTTATTTCCATGAGATAAGTATGGTTGAAAGGGATGGGTTTTATATTTTTTCTATTTTTGCCCATTTTTTACTGCACCCCTCATGTTTTCTTGCTATGTAATATGTCTCCTAACAATTCCAGGAGCATATTTTTTATTGGCACCCACTATGATTTTTATAATTGAATAAAAAGAAAGAAAAATAATTTAACATAACTAATTCTTTCATCACAGCCACTGCCTTCATTATTCCTCCGTCACCTTACCTCACATACTGGACTGCAGCTATGTCTGTCCAAAGAGGTGGGATGCTGCTGGGACACTCCAAGGTCTTGAACAAGCCTTGGTTTGGCTCTGTAGTTTTGGGCATTCATGTGTCATTCAAAGTACTTTCATACCTACAGCAAATCACAGGGGTACAAATAGAAGCCAAAGCCACTTCTTGTTCTGATAGCTCATCTTCACTCTGTCCCCTTGACTTTCCCAGAGTCAGAGATGGTAATGGAGTACAACACTGAGGCACTCACTCTTTTCTATGGATGAGAAGAGAGATTTCTAAGGGGCCCTAAGGGACCTAGATGATAACCTCTTGCTGAAAGTCAGTGGGAAATGGATGGTTGCAATCTGTGTTGGTAAACTTTGCTCTTGAGAGAGACAAGAGAGACAGACAAATCAGATGGAGTGAGGCTACCAGTAACTATTGGACATCAGGCTGGGAGCAATCCAATGTAGTTATCATGAATCTTTCAATATCCGTGTCTGTTTATGGGTTTAGTAGAGTGAGAAAGCAGCTAGAGACTTCCCAGAACACTGCATAAATCCTTTGACACTGAACAACATGTTGTTATTCCTTACCCTTTTATTTTTCTCCAGGAAAGTCTTTACCTTTATAAGAGATTTTTTCTCTCTTGACATTTTACCCGTTACGATTGGTGGCCATAATACAAAAAGGCACAGAAGTTTAGGAAAGGACTGCTGGGTTTGTAAAAAGCTATACTGAATCCAGTCAGGAGAAAAAAAAATTAGCTCATCCTTAGCTGATGGGAAAGCATTTGTTACAGTACTCTTTGAAACATTGCACACTGTCCTGTTTGCAGAAACCCAGCTATCCTTGTGCCCTTCCCTTCCCCTAGATATTCACCCTAGTTCCTAATTTTTAGCTTCATCCCATGAGTCCTAGCTGTGCCACACAAAATCAACAGTGCACTACTAACTACAGCTTTCTGTATATAATTTTTTAATCTCTCAGGGAACTTGGAATCATGTCTTTCCTGTGTTTATTTTTATAAAGGGAGCTTGTTCAACTGGCAACGCTGTAAAACCATTCAGAGAGTCTGTCCACTCCCGCTATAGATCACCAGCCCTTGCTTCATAGGATATCCTGCTACACTGCCCTCCCAAAATGTCAGGGCCAGCAAAGAAAAGCGAGTGCTTTGCATAGCAAATAGTTTTCATGACTTACAGTTAATGGACCTTACTATTAATTGGCAGAATTACAACTCCTGTTTAGTTGATGAAAGTAGCTGTCTTGAAAACTTCTTAGGCTTCCTTTTGTTCTTACTTCCCTGCATTTTTTTTTTCTCGAGATTGATTACACTGTGATTCTTTGAACTTACATTGAATGTTTCCTTTGAGGATTTATTTGCATCTTGGTTTCATAATCTTTGCTAGTCTTTCAGTATTCCAACAATCCAGGGACAGTAGAAGGAAAACAATAAAGAAAGAGCAAAATAATTAACAGTCTCAGGAAAATACTCCTGAAAAATATTAGTTGCATGGCAATATCAATAACGTTGAAAATATGAATAGTATGAAAAATATGTATGCAGTCTTATCAAGGCTAAATAGTTTTGTGATAAAGGAAAATAAACTCCATTAACAGAGACGTAGTAATTCACAGAGCATCTTAGGTTGTGCAGTGTCTGTATCTGCTGGCTATCCTAAATCAATTACTTCAGTCAAGACACAGTTCCCCCTTCTCTGGGGTGCAGATGGAGGGAAAGCAATTTATTTCAAAAGCTGATTCAGCAAGAAGCTCTGCAGGGGCCTATCAATGTACCATTAATAATCAGAGATGCTATAATGATTATCGGTGGCGTTGTAAATCATTTGCGCAACACTATTTATTTTAACATTATTCAGCAATTTTGTGTTTCCTGAAAGACAAAAAGGTTTTCATATCATGAAATACGCTCTCCAGCAGGAAGCAACAAGCTGTACAACAGGCTTTCAAAATATTGTTTCATCTTACGCTGTATCTTTTTTTTTTCTTGTGAAGTTAACTATTCAAGAAAAGGAGGTCCTTACAAATTTGATGTAAACCAGTGATACTATAAGCAAACATTAAGAAAACATCATGCTTGCTTCCACTAACTCATCTCGGTTTCAGTCTCCAATAACCCCCCATTTTCATTACCCTCTGAAGTCTGGTTCTTCTTCCAAGTGAAATTAATAGAAGATCAATCCTGGATATCTCTTGGTGTGTCAGGCTAAACCTCTATTTACTGCCTTCAGAGGGCTTTTCTGAAGCGTGATTTAACTTTAAAATAATATTGGCTCATACAAACGCTGATTCAATTATTCCTTGCATTTAATTTAACCACTTTTCTTTTTCTCTTAATGAAAACTCAATACAAATTCAACGCAGATTGTTTGGCAGACTTGCCTTATTTGCACATTCAAAAGCAAGGTCAAAGCAGCAGTAATAAAGCTGTGCCTGAGTTCCTTTCTTACAAGATCTAGATGTTATTAGAAATGGCATTAAAAATGTCATGAATACAGAGGAGAAAAATGAAAGCTAAGAAGTAATCCAGGAGACTGGGAAGCAGCTGGAACAAAATAAATGTTAATTAATACCTTGCCTCACACAGGCTACTTACTTGTATTGATGGAGCAGAAAAAAAGTACTGGTAGAGATAGGTCTGTTTGAAATTAATATTTTTCAAACCTCAAGATCCCATTTTCAGCATGCATAAAGGACCACTGAATGAGCATGAATGCAGCTGTATTTTAACAAGAGCAAGTCATTTTCCCACTGTTTTATTTTACAGTCTCTGAAGAGTTTCCACTTGCTGCATATGTGTTTTAGGAAAAATACTCTCTTTTGGATAGAGAACAAAATTTTCTGAAAACCTTGAGACTATTTTGCTCCTAGGATTTTTGTCCCACTAAGCCCTTATGCTGAATAAAAAGCCTGCTGCTTCCTTCTTTTAGGGTTATGTTACTTGAAGACTTCTGTTTGCCTTGCTAGCGATCGTAAAACTGTCACCATCAGCAGTTCAAAGCTGGGTTGCCGCTTTCTGCTGGGTAACCCGGAGTGATTACAGCAGTGGTTCTCAGCTGTTGCTTCTTACCACGACTGATACCAGTATCTCGAATACAAATAATTTTTCTGAAAATTACAGCAATCTCACACACTGGTTTGGTTGGTTTTTTTTTTTTGGGAAAAGAAGGTGCTTGTGAGCCTGCAACTTTGCTGTAAGGCAAGATGTGGGTAACTCAAGAGCTACAACTGGGTCTGAGTTCAGCAAACTTTTGGTTGCCAACTGACTGGAGACGGTGTTTAAAAAACCCTGCTTTCAGCCGGGATTATTTTTACTGACTAAAGAGTATTTATTCCATACGACTTCCCCAGCCTGAGACACCACTGCCTCACCGCTCCTGGGGGTCCAAGCGCGGGCGGCGGAGCAGCCAGAGGCTCCACGGGTGAGGGCAGGCTGCTGAGCTGGTCCCATCGGCTGCCCAGCACCGCGGTGGCCGCTGCCTGGCCCTCCTCTGCAGAGCATTGCTCCGAGCCACGACCACGGTGCTGTTCCCGACCTCTTTGTCCCACATAAAGGCCAAGCAGAGACTCGGGCAGAGCAGCTGGTTTTTTCAGGAGCTTGCTGGTTTCGGGCGTACTGCGTTAGTTGTCATTAGTTACTGAAGCCGCCCGGGCCATTAAAATCCATTTAGCAGCCGCTCTACCCACCCTGCCCCTCCAAAATCTGATTCACGTGATACATTCCCACCTACTTTTTTCCTAAAGGCTTTGCGGCGGGCAACAAAAGCCCCCGGTACGGGGAGAACCACAAAGGACGGCAGCTCAGGCGAAGCTGGAAGGGGCGCATTGCTGGGGCTGGGTCGGCAGCTGCAGCCCCCGCACTGCACCTGCCCAGCGGGGCGAGGGACCCGCCGGCGGGAGAGAGCCCCCCCGGATAAACATGGATCGCCTGGGGGCCCGGATGACCAGGAGCTGGATTCCGCAGGAATTGGGTCGCAAGGGCAAGAAAAGGGCAGCGGGGGGTGGGTGTGCCTGTGGCAGTCGGGAATGAGGGCAGGAGCGCCGCAGAGGCCTCCGGCGGGCAGAAGAGGGGCCGGGGAGGTGGCTGGCTGACAGCACCGACCCCGCGAGCGACGTGCGGGGGACGCCAGATGGCCCCGGGGGCTGCGAGGGGCTGGGCACCGCTGTCCCGGAGCCGGGGCCGGGCGGGGAAGGGGCGGCTCGGGCACCGGGGGGAGAGGCGGCTGCTCCGGAGGGGCACGTGTGTCTGGAGGCCATCTGGGAGCCCCAGGGCAGCCGCCACACCCTGGGCGCTCGGGCGGCGGCACGGGGCCAGGCGGGACACAGGCCGGGGCCGGCAGGAGCCGAAGCAGCAGGGACGGCCGAGCCGGCCGGGAGACAGANGAACAAAATTTTCTGAAAACCTTGAGACTATTTTGCTCCTAGGATTTTTGTCCCACTAAGCCCTTATGCTGAATAAAAAGCCTGCTGCTTCCTTCTTTTAGTGTTATGTTACTTGAAGACTTCTGTTTGCCTTGCTAGCGATCGTAAAACTGTCACCATCAGCAGTTCAAAGCTGGGTTGCCGCTTTCTGCTGGGTAACCCGGAGTGATTACAGCAGTGGTTCTCAGCTGTTGCTTCTTACCACGACTGACACCAGTATCTCGAATACAAATAATTTTTCTGAAAATTACAGCAATCTCACACACTGGTTTGGTTGGTTTTTTTTTTTTGGGAAAAGAAGGTGCTTGTGAGCCTGCAACTTTGCTGTAAGGCAAGATGTGGGTAACTCAAGAGCTACAACTGGGTCTGAGTTCAGCAAACTTTTGGTTGCCAACTGACTGGAGACGGTGTTTAAAAAACCCTGCTTTCAGCCGGGATTATTTTTACTGACTAAAGAGTATTTATTCCATACGACTTCCCCAGCCTGAGACACCACTGCCTCACCGCTCCTGGGGGTCCAAGCGCGGGCGGCGGAGCAGCCAGAGGCTCCACGGGTGAGGGCAGGCTGCTGAGCTGGTCCCATCGGCTGCCCAGCACCGCGGTGGCCGCTGCCTGGCCCTCCTCTGCAGAGCATTGCTCCGAGCCACGACCACGGTGCTGTTCCCGACCTCTTTGTCCCACATAAAGGCCAAGCAGAGACTTGGGCAGAGCAGCTGGTCGTCACCTTCACGAGCTTGCTGGTTTCGGGCGTACTGCGTTAGTTGTCATTAGTTACTGAAGCCGCCCGGGCCATTAAAATCCATTTAGCAGCCGCTCTACCCACCCTGCCCCTCCAAAATCTGATTCACGTGATACATTCCCACCTACTTTTTTCCTAAAGGCTTTGCGGCGGGCAACAAAAGCCCCCGGTACGGGGAGAACCACAAAGGACGGCAGCTCAGGCGAAGCTGGAAGGGGCGCATTGCTGGGGCTGGGTCGGCAGCTGCAGCCCCCGCACTGCACCTGCCCAGCGGGGCGAGGGACCCGCCGGCGGGAGAGAGCCCCCCCGGATAAACATGGATCGCCTGGGGGCCCGGATGACCAGGAGCTGGATTCCGCAGGAATTGGGTCGCAAGGGCAAGAAAAGGGCAGCGGGGGGTGGGTGTGCCTGTGGCAGTCGGGAATGAGGGCAGGAGCGCCGCAGAGGCCTCCGGCGGGCAGAAGAGGGGCCGGGGAGGTGGCTGGCTGACAGCACCGACCCCGCGAGCGACGTGCGGGGGACGCCAGATGGCCCCGGGGGCTGCGAGGGGCTGGGCACCGCTGTCCCGGAGCCGGGGCCGGGCGGGGAAGGGGCGGCTCGGGCACCGGGGGGAGAGGCGGCTGCTCCGGGGGGGCACGTGTGTCTGGAGGCCATCTGGGAGCCCCAGGGCAGCCGCCNGGCGGCGGCTTAGCCCGCGAAGGCGGCGGCGGCTGGAGCGCTGGAACGGCGGCGGCTGGAGCGGCATGGGACGGAACGCGGCGCCAGGTGGGGGCGGGGCTCTGCTCCAGCCGCCCGCAGCCACCGTGTAAGGAGGGCAGGAGGGCGGGCGGCGGCGCTCAGAGGGTCCTTTCCCCGCCTGGGAGGAGCGTGGAGGGGGAGCCGCCGCTTTCTAGCGGTCTCCAGCCCGCGGGGATAATCCCGGCGCTGCCCTGCGGGAGCCCCCTTTCTCCTCCCGGCCGCGGCGGGGGCGCCGGTGGGTCGCTCCGGAGCTGCTGGCTGTGCTCCGCTGGCCGGGGCTGAGCTGCCCGTCCTCGGGCCCTCTCGCCTCAGCTTTGTTCCGAGTCCTCCGCCGGCCTCGGCCGCTCGCCGGTCCCCGGAGCCGCGGGGCGCCTTCCCCTTCCCCCCGGCGCTCTCGGGGGGAGGCTCCGGAGCCCTCGGCGCCTGGGGTCGGGGACAGGCCCCCGAGCTGTTCCCGGAGCGCTCCGTCCGGGCAGCGGGAGCACGGAGCCCGTTCCCGGGAGCCGCCCGCCCGGGGCTCGCTCCCCGCTCGTGTTCGCCCCCCGAGAGCGGCCCCCGCGGCGTGGCACCGGCCGGGCTTTCCGATGTCCAGCGCTCCTCAAGTGCTTAGAAATAATCGTCTTTGGCTTTGAAGAGCGCCGGGAGTCCTTGACAACTCGGGAACTTTTAAACCCTTCCCCGCCCCACCACGTTTTGGGGATTTTTTTTTTTTT